>JARHVA010002177.1:0-40000 GCA_037957365.1 Torreya grandis | reverse complement strand
GACTCTTGGAAGGTTACCAAGGGTGCACTTGTTGTAGCAAGAGGTAAGAAAGTAGGAACGCTTTATCTATCTACTTGTATTACTAATTCTCCTTCTGGTTTATCTACTTTAGCTATAAATTTGAAGATGTGGCTTAATAGGCTTGGTCACATGAATAAGAAGGGGATGCATGTTCTTGAGTCAAAGGGGATGCTTTCAGATTTGAAAAGCATGGATTGAGATTTCTGTAAGCAAAAGAAGAAAGTGACGTTTCTTGAGGAATCTGATGTTCGTGACAAGAACAGGAAAGTCTTGGTTTTCAAGGAGAAGATGACAGATAGAGATTAGCGTAAGGGGTTAAAGAATTTTGAGTAGAGCAAGGTTGACATGGACAAGGGTTTGATCCAAAAGGAGCTCATGGGTAAAAGTCATCACTTACAAGTAAAACAAAGAGACTGACATCGATTAGAAAATTGGCATTAGAATCTAGACAGGGACCGACATCGGCTATGTGCAGCCTGACATCAGTGACTCAAGATAGGTAAACACCAGTGTCAGTCAGGGGGAACCGACGTCAGTGATGAGGCAGTCACATGGAACTGACATTGATCAGGTGCAGACTGAGATGTGACTGGCATCAGTCACTGAGATGGATTTTGGATGGACAACAAGCTATCAAGGAGTATCAAGTGCCCATATGGAGGACTTAAAGGGTATGTAAGCCTCAAATTCATCATTTCCCTTCTTTACACTACTTGTTGCTCACTGATGGTCAAGAACTAGGAAGTTATTAAAGAAGCAGAGCAGGTAGACCCAGGAAATAGTGGGAGCTTGGCATGGATGAAGGATGTGATTCCTTGGAGAAGAACCAAATGGGAGTTTTTTGGTGGAGTTGCCAGCTGGAAGAAAGTACTGAGAGACAAATGGATGTTCAGGATAAAGAAGAGTGGGAATGGATACGTGAGATGGAAGGCCTAGGTATATGGTCTTGTGTTCGCTGCAGGACAATGGAGGTTTGACCATTGTGTTTCTCTTTACTAGGTTGGATAATATTAGCTACATTATCTTTTTACTGTATTGTGTGCTTGTTGCAGGGTTACATATACAGGGAGTTGCTAAAGGTAAAGTTAGTTCAGAGGTGTGTCATGAAGAATCTGGGAGCAACAAGATTCTTTGGCATGAGTGTGTTCTAGGGACATGGAAGGTCACAGGTTGATTTTGTCTCTAGATGATTGTGTGAAACCGGTTAGCACGCTGATGGTTGGATAGTTCTATGAACAGTGTCTTGATTCACATAATGAGGTTAAGTGCATGGTATGTACTAGACCTAAGATTTCCCAAGCAGTGGGAGTTGTTAGCAAGTTTAGGTCAATCTGGGAAAGAAGCACTAGAGGGCAGTTCAATGGATTCTCAGGTATCTGAGAGGGACCAGTAGCAGGTCGACATGCTATGTAGGGTCAAGTTCTTTTCTACATGGGTTTGTAAGTGCAGATGTGGTAGGTGATTTGGATGACAAGAGGTGCACCATAGGATTTGTGGTGGTTGGTCTTCAAGAGTGATCTTGAAGAGGGATACAAAGCCAAAGAAACAAACTAGATGATGTACAAGTATAGGTATAGGTGCAGCTATTTATCTCCAAGTGGGAGATTGTTAGGTTGTGGAGCTAAAAGCTTCACTGCATGCAGACATGGAGGAGTTGCTAAGTGTCACAGTCACCGACATCAGTTAGGCTGACCGACATCGGTTAGGGGTAGACAGGAAGGCAATCGACATTGGTAGGAGTCAGCCGACGTCGGTCATCTCCAGGCAGACAGGGACCGACATCAGTCGCCTGTGCAGTTCCAAAACTGTTCATTGCATGAACAGTTAGTTTGTTAAACCAATTGTTTACGTGTAAAAGGATATTTTTGGTCTTGAGTTATGTGTCTAATTATTGTAAATTATAAGTCTAAGTTATTGTTTAGTATGGGATCTATTTATAGACCCATTGGCATGTATTGAAAGATGAGCAAAAAGGGAAGGCAAGGTAGATCCTTCCAATTGTAAGAACAGTTGATCTGCAAGTGGCAACAAGATCAGGGAGAAGTTCTACATGGTAAGTAAGATAATTTGAGTTGCAAGTTCATGGGATATCTACTTGAAGTACTTTGAGTACTTGTGTACTGGCAGGATTATTACTGACTGGTTGGAGGTGAACACCAACTCTATGTTTTGAGTTGTGTGTTGGGACCGTTTTTGGTAGGAGAGTGAACTCTTGAGGAAAAGAGATCTGTACATCTGAGAGGTGTGGAAGATTGTGGCATCTTCATTGTATTTCCTTCTAGCATGAGTATTAATACAAGATTGTGTATTGTCTCTCATATTCTGTGTCATTTGTGAATTCTAGTTACTTGTTCATTTTGGTATAATTCCGTGTTTAGTTGCTTATACAAGGTAATCATATGTACTCTTATTGAGGAGTTGGATCCTGACAAGTGGTATCAGAGCATGTTTGTTGTTTTAGGTGCCTAACAAAACCCAAAATAAATTAGTGTTTCAACAATATCAAAATTTTGATCTACCTAGCTCCAGACATTAAATTTACAATAAACTCTCATAAATAAGATTGTAACAACAAATAATATCATAATTTAATCATATAACATTAAAAAAAAATCCATATTATGGCACTCAAATTATTAGTTTTCCAAAAAATAATAATTTGTAATTAGTATGGACATTCTATAATATGATTTACTAAACATGGATTTATTTCAAAGAGTGTTATTCCCAAATTTTATGTTATAGAATAACACCCAAATTATTTTAATAAGATATATTCAAGATCTTATTATTGTCATATATAGCATATAAATGACTATGCAATCCTTCACATTTAATTCCCACATGCTACATCCATTTCATATAATCCTTCACATTATAGCCATGCTACTACTTCATACATGACTACAATTTGATGTGTTTGTATATATGTGTAAAATGAATATTAAACTTTGTGAATAACTGTTAGGCTTGTGTTATTTGATTATTGAGCTCTCTTAAGTGTTTGAGATAGTAGACTAAATTATAAGAACTAGAAACATGAAATACAGGAAATAAACAAAATAAAAAGAGTGATGACATAAGATATTACCCTAGATAAACTCAATGTGAGAAAACTCTAGAAGAATGAAGCCATGCTTCCTTATCTATAGTTTCATTTGAATTTTACAAGCCTATTCATTCTTGGGTTTACAAGGACAATTGATTCTTAATGGCTACTACACTTGCATTATCTCTACACTATTTAGTGGATGAATTGCTTCTTCAATATGAGAGACTATTGAGCTCAATCATCTTAGCTATGTAGTACTAAAGTTCAATCTCATCTACCCTTGACTGCCTCTCTACACTTTATGGATATCCTATTCACTAATTTTACTTAAAATACTATCAATTACACATCTATGAACATAATTTGCTTGAATCCACTCAACACCAAGTGAATCCACTTAGACATGCAATAAACTATGATCAAATTCCTTTGTGATGCCTTTCAATGTCTTCCATGAACTATACATGTTCATATATACATAATAACAATACTTTAGGCTAAAAAATAGAATCCCAAGAGTCATAACTAAAGATAAAATGTCTCCAATGTCCCTTCAACTTATTGTAACTGTAAAGTGTGATAGTTGTATAACCATTTTTGACATCATATGGAAATGCCATACAATTTTTTGAAAATCTACAAAATCACCACATGCAATAATTATAGGATGTCCTAAAACTTCTAAAGGTCATAAATTTAACATACATACTCATATTGACATGTCGTATTTTTTTAATTGCATGATTTTTCAAGAGGAATCCAAGTATATAATCTAAACTTAATTTTGATGCCATCCATATGTTGATTTATATTTTGCAGAGAAACTAGCTTTATTATAGGATTTTAGACACTTTTAAACCCTTATTTGATAGCTGATTATCTTACCAATTGAATCATATGATATTTTAGATCCAAAATATGGATCAGGTGCCCCAAATTTGAAGGCTTTTTTATTTGTAAACTAGGTGGATATTCCACTCTAAGTTTCACCAACATGGATCCTATAAAGTCAAGGTGTTCATATCAAGTTCTATGCCATATAAAAACACCTAAAATGCTATTTTAATATATATTCTAGATGTTATTATTGACATCTACAACATACAAAATAATATAGAAACCTGCACATGAAATATTCACATGCTAAAAAAATTGCATATATTCATTCACACTCTAAACATGTAACTAATCCATATATGAATGCAATTGAAATGTTTGCATAGAAGTACAATACCAAATGTGAAATTATTAACCTTTAGGATTGAGTCTTGAGCTCTCTTAATTTTTTAATGTATTAGCATATTTTCAATGAATTTAAACATGTAAATAAAGGAAACAAACACATTTACAAACATATCAAAGAGAGATAACACAAGACATTCCATGGAGAAACTCAATGTGAGAAAACTCCAACAAGAGTGAAGCCATGCTTCTTCATCTCTTCTATGTTATATAGTTTACAAGATTTTGCCTTCTTTAGATTACAAGGAAAACTAATATTATGGATTTCATTATCATAATGATCTATGCAATATTCAATGGAAGACTTGCCTCTCAATAAAGGAAAAACTACTGAACTCAACCATATCAACTGTGTAGTCTTCAACTACTGAATGTAGCTATCTCAGCTATGCAGTCTATAACTACTGAACTTAGTTATATGTAATACTCCTTATTAGATGAATATCTTTTGATTTATCTCTAATGTATTCTCTTATTTTTATATTATTCTTTCTACTTTTCTAAAAATTATATTTATCCTTTCTTGAGCCTTATAAACTACAAAGAAACTCAAATGAACTTCTAAATGAATGGAAATGTAAAAAAAACATGGCTCCAAAATACATAGTTTGGATCTAGAGATGAACATTCAGGCTCTAGAGGTCATCAGTCATAGCTTTGGAGGTCATCAGTTGCAGCTCCTGAGACTAACTAAAAGTAAATTATGCGAACTTCTGAAGGCCATAATTTTTTCATAGACCTTGAAATGTCATGGAATTTTTTTAAGCCTATCTAATGTTTCAAGAGGAACTAAAATATGCAATAAAAAATTAATTTTGATGCCAACCATATTATTTTTATCATATACAATATAAACTATCATTTTCTAAGTCTTAACAGATTATAAATTACTCATATTTAACACCCTATTATCTTACTAATTGATTTGGATGATAAACATGATCAAATTTATGATCACATGCCCAAAATTTAAAATAATTTGGATTCCAAAAAATATATAAAAATAAGATGATGATTTACTTCCATCACTCAAGTGAGAAACCCATCTTATCATCCTCTTAGATAGTACCCATTTTAAGTTCTAATATGATCATATTTTATATAGTATCTTGCTCATGTTCCAATCTAATCATATTTTGGATATTACCATGTTCAGGTTCCAGCCTAATTAATTCTTGGATAATACATTTTTTAGGTTCCAATCTGATCATATTTTGGATAGGATCTAATTTGATCAGCTCTTGGATAGTTCCTTGTTTAGGTTATAATTTGATAAATTCTTAAACAATGTCTTTTTTAGGTTATAATCTGATCATGTTTTGGATAATACCTTTCTCTAGTTCCAATTTGATCAACTCCTAGATAGTACCTTGTCAAGGTTCTAATTTGAAAAACTTTCCAATTTGAAGGATTTTAGTCCCACAATTTTTGAAACTCAAGTGGTGAGGACAATCCTTACCCCACTTCTTATTCAAATACCCCTTAGATTGGATTGAAAATTGTACTTTCAACCCAATTTTAAAATTTGCTTGCTCTCCCCTTCTTGATGATCTTTCCTTCATCTATAGCCACATCTTTTTCCCACTTCTCTTGGTCAATATGATAAAGGATCTAAGAAAATAAACCATTATAATCACCAAGGAGAGAGACTAGAGGAATGCCATACAAACCCTAAGGGGAATTGGAAAAAGAAGTCAAAGGAAACCAAAGTATCAAAGCATAGGAAGAATATGATAACTTCAAATTTCAAACAAGATAGATGAAGGAACTAGAAGAAATAGGGATTCACAAAAGACCATGGTGTAATAAACATGTAAGAAAGCTAAAGAAGGCACAAAGGTTTCCAAATGACAAATTCACATAATGAAGAAAGTAAAAGTAGGGAAAATTAAGCAAGGGAAGAAATGGAAAGGAAGTTATGTACAAGAAACTATGTTTTTTCTATTTAGGCATATGGTGTTTACTAGAAAGGCTAACTAGTAAAACCAAGTAGATGATCATAAAGTGCATATGAACATGATTTCATGTCCTCACGGTCAATATTTAGATGTCTTGGTATCCATGATTCCAAGAAGGATAAGAAGGATAATAGATGTCTTAGTATAATTAATATAATCATTTATAATCATCTTCATTGTAATCATTATCATTTCAAGTAATTTTATTAGCTTTAATATTGTTTTTTGAATTAACACTTTTGTAGACACCTAAAACTAGCCACTGATAACCTCCAACTAGGCTTTTGGTCAATTTCCACTCAAAATGCACACTTTGGCTTAAAAACACTAAAACACGCTAAAATATGTGAAACTGACATATTCAAATGCCGATTTTGGCTAGGGTATCCCTAAATGGGGTAATACAATTTATGGGCCAGCTAACTTTGATCAGATCATTTTGAGTCAAAATGCTAATTTTACACCTACATGCTCTAGACTACTCTTTCCTATCAAATATTCTACACAAGATGTGTGCCTTTTTTATTTATTGTTGGTAACTTCCTAAATGGGAATATGGTTCCAATGCATCTGACAATGCCTTCCAATTCTAATCCAGTCAAATTTTGGACCAATAATAAGGTAATCTAATTAATCTGAGTAATTTGTGCACAAAGTGCTTAATCATGCTTAAGAGATAATTAACCCAAATCAAGGCCTAATCAAAAATTCCATGGAAACTTGTTGAATACTTATTTTTAGAAATGAATATTGAATATCTACATCATCAGGTGACCTCATTTCTTGGGAAGACATCCCTAGGCCATAAATGCCACAAATATCAAGATTCATGCCCTCCATGCCTCATCAATGCCTTCTCCTTCTTCCAATGTCATGATGAGGATAATTATGAACTTAATTCAAAAAATTGAATTAATCCTCAACCACACATCTCAATCTTGAGATGGATGGTTTAGGTTGATTCTAGACATTCTCAAAAATCTATAAATAGAGAGGCCATGAACATCATTTCTAAGCTATTTTGGTGCAAAGTTATAATGCACAAATATATTTAAGGAGCTATTGAAATTAGTGTTACCATGAAAAATTGATTCCAAGCCAATCCAAGCCATAAGCCAAAGGTTACAAAGAGAGATGGAGGTAGCCAAGCTTCCATTGCTAAGAAATTCATGAGCACAAGCCGAACAAGCCACTACAACAAGCATTTTGGAGAATCCAAGGAAGGTAAAAGAGGGTTTATTTTGCATTTTAGTTGTGTGTTTTATTCATGTTTGTTAACTAAACTCTCGCTAGTGTCTAGGCCTAGATATGCTATAGTATTAGTATGTATATTTCATTTTATTTTCGTTTTGGAACTAAAACCATACTAACCATCCTCTCTTGAGTCAAATTCCTAGATCACATAATGGCATGCTCAGTGAGACAAGATGCATCTCACACCGAAATGAGATCATTTTGAAACTATAAAATATTTATTTGAGCCTTTAAAACTCTTGAAAATTGATTTTCTAACTTTATTTTTCCATTTTTGGTTGCCACGATTTTTACACAGTAACCGACGTCAACAAAAATACTGACATCAGTTACCTACTTAACTGATGTCAGTCAGCAAAACTAACATTGGTTAGACTTTAGTTAGCCAGAGTAACCAATGTTGGTGGTAATAACTGATGTTGATCACTATGTTTTTCCAAAAACACAGACCTGAGAGTTACTTTTCCAAAGTTTATTGTTTCAAACTCAAAAGGGCTTCAAAGCTAAAGGACATGCTAACAATTTTGTTATAGGACCAACCTTGATATTTAATTAAAACATGTTTAAGTCACCTTTTGCATGCTTAAAAATCAATTAGGAACCTTGTTTTTGGTATTTAACAAAGAATTTAAATGTTTTTGGTGAATGGTTTCAAAGTTTGCAACTAAGACCAAGGGGTCAAATGAATACCACCAAATATTTTATTTGGGTTTAAAATTAAACACACTTGTCAATTTTTGTTTGAAATAGTTGTTTAATCAAATCTTGTTTGGAAAAAAGAGGTATGTTGCATGTATGATCTTCCATTTTTCCCCTATAGGGAACCCTTGGAATCAAAATCACCATTTTTATTACAAATATCCTAGTCCAAGGTTTCGAAAGAAAGTCATCTAAATCACTCCCTAAAAACTCATCAAAGTTTGGGTGAACTTGAAAATGACCCTAAAGTCTTTCTATTTCATGTTTTCTTTATTTTTATACATCTTGGCTTGTGAGGGGGACATCATTACCTCCCATGAGTTCTTTAGGGAAGCTTTGACCCAGGGTTTCATCTCCCAACATTGACTTCATTTACTCCTTCTAAGTTGCACATGGGATGTATCTATATTTGGACATCACACTAAATTGAGTAAATATCAGGATGTAGTTGTTGTAAAAAGGACTAGACCTTTATAATACTAGCCAATGCCATGTTCACCCAATTTTTATGCTTTTTTGTGAATTTTTTGGCATGAAAGTTATTATGCAATTAATTCACTTAGAATGATCAAAACCTTGCTAGTTTTAGTCAACCCCATTTTTCCATACCCTTACTAGGATTTGGATGATTATACTTAGTATATTTTTGGATCATTTTCTCATTTTTTATGTTTTGAGACTAAAACATGTTTTTTATTCATAAAGCCATGTAAAAACCAATTTTTCTATACATCACTTTTTTTCTAAAGAGGCATTATGCTAGTTTTTTTACACCACACTTGTGCCTTAAAATTTTTTAAACTTGTTTGTGTGTGTGTCATTTGAGTTGAGGAGAGTAGTGTTATGCTACCCAAATCATGTCAAACCATTTATGCCTTTGAGTCTTTTAAAACATAGCATTGACCACATAATTTGAGCATGCTTACACCGTTAGGCTACTCAATTTGTTTCAAGACTTGTTTCACCTTGTATAAAAAACTATTTGTTTCAAACCATGTCATGTATACCATTTGGACCTTTGTCTTGTTTCATCATGCTATCCAATCTTGTCTAGCCAGTTTGGTCAAATCCTAGTTTTCAACATTGAGTTTTTATTTAGCCTTATCAATTTTGGATCCAAACATTGATTGATTTCTATTTAGGCCTTAATTCATAGGGTTGATACATAGGTGTTTCTCTTTTGGGTTACATAACTTTGGTTAATCAATTAACCAAATTTGAAAACTATTGATGGTTTATTTGTTCAGCACTTATTCTCATCTTTTTTCATGCTTTTATTTGGGAAAACATAATCTTTCTTCAAAGAGCCTTTTATCTTCTGTCTTTTACCAATTGATCATGTTTATGTTTGATTCCGTATGCTGGGTCTATGTTAAAGTTGTTTCTAAACTTGTTAGATTAAATCAAATCACATCATGCCTATTTGTTTGAGCCTATATTTTGACTCTGATTTTGGACAAAAGACCTAGCAACTCAATATTTGACATTAGATGTTAAACTATTTTATGCCAAGTCTTAGCACAAATAATTTTGGAGATACAAATCCACTTTCAGACCACATTGGAGATACACCTCCACCTTTTGACCAAGTTAGATCAAGTTTGAACCATTTGTCCTTTGGATAGTTTTTCAAAGTTTGTAAAACTCTAAGCCTTTTTGTTTAAGATATTTCATCATTTACATGAATATGTTTCACTACACTTATGGTGGAGTCACTTAAAATATAACTTATGATATAATGTCCACAAAAAATGACTTTTATGTATTTTTCAAGACCCCAATGATGCTAATATGGTTTGTGAGATAAATTTCTATCCACCTCATATTAATCATTCATGGAAACAAAGTCATGAAACAACTTAAGATCCAACTCAAGACCTTGATTGGTATGAAGAGGCTTGTGAAGAGGAATTTAAAGACCCAACTATAGATAATGTTGTTTGGGATATGAATCCATACCTTCTTTTCAATAATCAATACATGGAACATAGTCAAGAACCAACTTATGAGCCAACTCATGACTGGGATGATATGGTTTATGAGGAAGACTTGGATGCTTTTGCTTGTGTAATAAATCAAGTTTCATGATGTCCTTTTTTTTTATCATTGACTACCCCTGACCCTCCTTTAGATTATATGAGCTATCAAGCTCTACAACATCCAAGGATTACCATTACCATTCCTAGACCTAGTCCTTTGGCTTGTGTGAGTAACCAAGCTCCATAATGCCCAACCTTCATCATTATAAGACCTATCCCTTTGGCTTATACAATTAATCATGCTCCATACCACCCTATTGTTACCATATTAGGACTTTGTCCTTTAACTCATGCAAGCAGTCATGCTCCCCAATGCCCTAACATTATCTAACCATGCATCATTCCTCATCCATTACCAATCGAAACCAAACATCAACCAATCCAATCATTCAAAGACCAAGCTATGTTCAAAACTAGTATTTTCTAACTCATTGGAAACCAAGGCCAAGAGAACCAACCAATCTAAGATGTTTCTATTGAATCAACCATTTGTGATAAGTCAACCTATGATAAATTGCCTATTGATCATATACCAATTATCGAGGAGTCTCAGTATAATAAGTTAGTCTTTGTTGAGTCACTTCTTAATGATTATAAACACCTTTGGGTAAATCATTACCTCAACCATGTGCATATTTTTTAAGAGCCTCCTATTGATAAGCCAACCTTTGAGAAGTTGTCTCTTGACCTTTTTCCCATCCTAAAGGAGTCTCACTTTGACAAACTAGTCTTTGTAGAGCCCATTATGCCATTATAGGCCATTAATTTTCCAAAACAAAATATTCAATAAGAAATAATTATAATAGAGTACCCATCAGATGAAGAATCAAAGTTAGAGTCAATTTTTACTCTTGGACTGACATCAGATTTAGCATCAGAATCAGGATCTGAATCAACATCAGTCTCAACATTAGATTTAAAGTCCCTTGAGTTAGAATTAGATTCAAAAGAAGAATATGTTCATGATTTTTACAACATTGGTTAGACATGACTTTCAAATCAATTTGAATACATTTGTGATCCTTATATAGTTTTTGAGGATGAGTACTTCAGATTTGACACAAGTTATCCTAATATCTTCTATGAAGATTATGTAGCCTTTCCCCATTCCTTTACCATTCCATAGGCCATTACCATCAACCAAGATAGCCATATGATTGACATTCCATCTCCCACAAGTGTCAATTGGTACCGATAGAATCACACTTTTTTAAATTGCATCCATGGTGACATAGCAGTTGAAGAAGAGTAAGGAGGCCAAGACAACATTCATGTAGCAGAAGAACACTCTCCTAGTGAAATTTTTTTGGAAGCGCTAGAAGACAATCCAAGTCAAAAGCAACATTTATTAGTGAAACCTTCTCAAAGGTGCTATGGGACAATCAAGACAACTTCATTGGTGAAACCCTCATTGAGGCACCAATAACTGAGCATACAATTTCTTCACTATTGGATGAAGACACAATCAAATATAAAATCAAAATAGCTTCCTATCTATAGCCTAATCAGATGGTAGCTACTCTTAGGCCCAAACAACAAAAAAAATTGATGGTCCTATTGAGAGAATAAGACTTCAACTCTAACACAACCAAAATTATGTTGAATCTGACATCAACAACATTACATGTGATAGAAAGTCCTAATATTCATTTATTTCCCCACCATTATACATTATATTATCATCTACAATTCCATTTAAAAATCAAACCTACCATCCATTATTTGTCCTTATTTACCATCCATGGTCACACTTTCCTTTGCAAAGGCTACAAAGATACCTTGTCTCAATGTTTGAAGGATTCAAAATCAATGACCAATGAAGATCACAAAAGCATTCTCAGTAACCAAATCTATAGGCCATTCTTGATAGAGAAATTATTCTGATGAGGTATGAGCTAAAAATTAACATGATCAAGTATTCTATTTGTATCATTTGTTTCACATCTCCTTATCAATAGGAACAATATAATAAAAAACCACACCCAAGCTAAAAACATGTACCATATCATCTCACATTGCCATTGCCATTGTTGCATATCCATTTTCCATTGTTTTACATCCCAACCATTCATCCCACCACTTGGGGGCAACCCTCTTACCATTTTATCCAATCTATCTAGACCATCATTATCCTAAGCAAGACCATACCATCCTATCATTCCATTCCGATCTAGACCAAAGCCTATTTTTAGTCATCCTACCCAATATTATTTTGATCTTAGTTCCTTTGGTTCTTCTTTCACTTTTTGTGAGAGGATGCCAATAAATTTTCAACAATGAATCCAATATATGTTTCAATGGTAGTCTATGAAAGTAGTGTGACAGTTGTTCTGGCAAGATATCTTTCGTCTTATCAAATTTGTTTATGTGAACCTGCTTATAACCACATATGGGCAAATCAGTGTCTCACTAGGCTTACTACTAATTATAATCACCTATGGGAAAATTAGTATCATTTACCTATGTTGTTTTACCCTAGTTATAATCACCTATGGGCAAAAAAGGGAAAAACTTATTTATCATGCATTGACACATCACCTTGCCATTACTATTTTCATTTGACTGGTCATTTGTCAAATTTGAGAACTTGTTAGGACCTAGTTGGTTTTTCCCCACATTTTATGTAGATGGAATTACTATGACTTTAGGTCATTTCAAGAGTATGTGGGTCATGCTCAATTCATTTTGAGGTCACATCAATACCTCTTTCCATACGCTCTCAGTATTTTGTGAGTAACCTAAGACAAACACTCTCATCATTTTGTGAGTAGGTATCTTGTCAGTCTCTAATGACTTAAGATACCCTCAAAATTTCAAAAACATTCATAAAATTTCAAAAATCCAAAAAACATTTATCCTATCTAAGCCTAGTTAGTTATCCTCAATTTGCCTTATTGGGGCATTGTCATTGTTAGGATGGTTTCTTTTGCTTTTATTTTTAGGCTTTCTATTTGTTTATTTATTTTAAGGTTTTTGTTTATTTTTTTTTCTATTTGTTTGCTTGTTTGATCACTTGTTTATTTGTTTACATTCAACACTATTACCTCAACTTGATCTATATGTATGCATTGGGTGATTCCTTGTACACATTATTCTTGAGTCCATCCATATTCATACGTCAACATTGTCATCATGGTTTTTATCATTATTGAATTATTTTGAAGTGTTTATTGGATCATGAGTCAGTCCTTATACATATTTTGGCCAAGTCTTCATGGTGTTCTATCATGAAGCCTACCATCATATGATATAAAAAAACTTAATTCAAGAAGGTCTATTTTCAATGGATCCATAGAAGTTTCTCCTTGGTACCTTGGCAAATCCTTCCATCCCACCCTTGATAAAATCAACCCAATGACCATTCTAGTTATATCATTACTAATTAGGATGAACGTCTCATTAATAGGTACAATTAAATAATTCACACTGATCAATCTTATTCTTTTATTCATCTATTTTATCACTTTGTACTTGCTCATCTTTAATCTGTATTCCAAATTATATCCTTGATTTATGCTTGCTAATTAGTCCTAACTGGGGCACAATAATCTTTATCCAATTTAGTTCCTCTTAATGATTATAACCACCTATGGGTAGATCATTATTTTGCCTTTTAACCCTGATTATAACTACCTTTAGGCAAATTAGTATCCTTTTTACATCAATGCATGTAAGAATTTTCTCATTTGGATTAATCTTAATTACAGGTTAATTCCACCTTTCTTCTTATTTCTTTTCGAGGGACCTTCCATCAAATGTGACATCCACTCCCTCGAGGGGGCATCATCATAGGCTTCCCAAAACCATTTGGCGATTTGTTCTTCAGTCATCATCTTCTTCTTGGCATACATACCATCTCTCATTATTTTATAATACACTTCTTTGCCTAAGGTTTGCAACATCTTCCCAAATAGGGGCAAACTATAGACACTTAAAACTAGCCACCGATAACCTCCAACTAGGCTTTTGGATAATTTCCACTCAAAATGCATAATTTGGCTTAAAAACACTAAAACATGCTAAAAGATGTGAAACTAACATATTCAAATGCTGATTTTGGCTAGGGTATCCCTAAATGGGGTAATGCAATTTATGGGCTAGCTAACTTTGATAAGATCATTTCGAGTGAAAATGCCAATTTTGCACCTACGTGCTCTAGACTACTCTTTCCTATCAAATCTTCTACACAAGATGCATGCCTTTGTTATTTATTTTTGGTAAATTCCTAAATGGGAATATGATTATAACACATTTGATAGCACCTTTCAATTCCAATCCAATCAAATTTTGGACCAATAACAAGGCATTATAATCAATCTGAGTAATTTGTGCATAAAGTGCTTAATCATGCTTAAGTGATAATTAACCCAAATCAAGATCTGATAAAAAATGCCATGGAAACTTGTTGAATAATTATTTTTGGAAATGAATATTGAATATATGCATCATCATGTGACCTCATTTCTTGGGAAGACATCTCTAGGTCATAAATGCCACAAATATCAGAATTCATGCCATCCATGCCTCATCAATGCCTTCCATGATGCCCTCTATGCCTCTTAATTTCCCCTTCTTCCAACGTCATGATGAGGATCATTATAAATTTAATTCCAAAAATTTAATTAATCCTCAACCACACATCTTAATCTTGAGATGGATGGTTCAGGTTGATTCTAGACATTCTCAAGAATATATAAATAGAGAGGCCATGAACATCATTTCTAAGCTATTTTGGTGCAAAGTTATAATGCACAAATATCTTAAATGAGCCATTTAAATTAGTGTTACCATGATAAATTGATTCCAAGCCAATCTAATCCATAAGCCAAAAGTGTCAAGAAGATATGGAGGTAGCCAAGGACTTCATGAGCACAAGCCGTGCAAAACACTACAACAAGCAGTTTGGAACATCCAAGGAAGGTAAAAGAGGGTTTATTTTGAATTTTAGTTGTGTGTTTTATTCATATTTGTTAAATAATCTCTTCTTAGTGTCTAGGCCTAGAAATGTTATGCTATTAGTGTGTTCATTTCATTTTATTTTCATTTTGGAACTAACACCATACTAACCATCATCTCTTGAGTCAAATTCCTAGATAAATTTTTTTAAATATCTAAATGGACTATCAAATGATGGGATATTTAGTAGGTGATTTATATTGAATAATCATAAGAGGCTGTGATAATAATACCATGGTACATGGATGATAAGGTACTTGGACTTTAGGTGCACTTGTTTGAGGTCATATGATTAGCTTCTTTGATAGGTCTTTAGGTAATATCTCAAGTTGAATTTGTTTTAGAGGTTTATAGGTAATGTCTTGGATCATAATTATTGGGTCCTTAAACCTGTTACATAGAGGATTCACACTAACACAAATTCCAACTAGGTGTGAGAGGATCATTTTGTGTAGTGATTAGCCTTTAGGCATTTTATAGCTAGATGGAGGTTGTAGTGCATACCTTGTGCTAGATGTTAGGTGACTAACTATCTCCCAAGTTTTTAGGTCATCTTCAAGGTTTTTAAGAGACATGGTAGTTATAGCATGAACTACATAGAGTCATAGAGCCAATAATTATGATGACCAAGTTTAATATTGACACTCAACATGAAACTTTCACCCTTGTGAAGATGATCCTAAAGGCTATTTAAGGAGCTCGAGCCAAAAGAGGAGGGGAGATGAAGAATTATAGCAGATCTCTAGTAAAATGAACTCTATGTAGACATTAATTTGGCCACCATTAAGGCTTAGGAATAGTATGGAAGCCATTAAGGCTCCACTTTTAAGTACCCAAGCTCATCTATGAGCCTCTAGGTCATTAAGTATAGTGAATAGAAAATTTATTATGGACTCTGATTAGTGATGAAGAATATTACATTAAAATGTGATATGTCTAGTTTACATGTCTTTTTGTGTTGCTAATGGAACACATATATTTGTAATGTCATACTTTCTATGGAATTATGTTAAGTAATGTTCATGCATGTTACTAGTTTGCATCTTTCATAGAGTCCCTATAAACTTCTATCATGTTCACATCTTGAATGTTAAAATATCATGTCTAATATGAGTAGTTTGAGTGAAAGCATCTTTTTGACCCTTCAAGCACCTATATGACACTAGGCTTAGTCCACGAAGGGATTGTACCTATGGATATGTCTAAAGCTTCCATTGAATTGATTAAGTCCTATAATTTAAGCCTCATGCCATGGCACAACTAGCCCAATATAGGCCCTAGTTCCTTCTCAGCTATGCATTAGGTGAGTGCATAAGGCATGTGCCTTATAAGTATTGATGCCAATATATCTGAGTGTTTAAATGTTGAGTGTAAAGGGATAATCACATGATTAGACCTATTTAAAGTAAATTGATAACTAACTATATGATTTTGATGATAACATTTTGGTTTTATTGTTAAGACTCATGTTAAATTTTATTGCTATGATGGCATGATAAAACTATATACTAATTTTCTCTTATAAACATCAAGAACTGGATGTAGTAGGTGGAAGATAGATTTATGCTAAATTATCTAACTTTTAAATAATAAAATCCAAGAAAATGGGTTTAGGACAACCTATATGATGCTTTAATGAGATTTTTTCTATGAATCACCTGAGCATGTGTACCAGTGGTTGACTACATATTCAACCCATAGAAGAAGAATTTATGGATGATGCTATGAGTAGAAAAAGGATCATCTAGAGAGGCTTGAGACATTAGATTCTAATTAGATTAGATAATTATATAAATGGTGGAAAGGATCCCTAAATAGTTATGTACTTGAGTTCATAGTCTCAATATACTCATGCTCTAAGAAAGCAGAGTACCAATTTTTGCATGACCCTAGAGGCAAATTTATGAAGGAGTTCAATGCATATCTCAAAAATATAATGGTGGGTTATGGTTTTGAAAATTTAGGGATAGAAGGCTAAAGTAATTTTGCATATGAGAAGTGCAAAGGGGGATGAAGGGATGTGTAGGTGAGGCATAATGAAAAGGGACAAGTAAATTGACAGTCGAGAGCTTAGAAAATTGACCTATACTAAGAGATGGCAGCAACTGATGGAAGATCTAAAACTTGTAAATGTCAAAAGAAACCATAGCAAGTAGGAAGGGCATGGGGAAGGATCTATTGAAAGACAACATCATGAATATGAGATGTATAATGAAGTAATGAATTGAGCTCAACACATAACAGGCATGGAATTCACTAAGTTCTTAGAAAATTTAGTGACTACATATCTACTTGACATGCCTACCCCATTTAAACCTATGGTGCATGCTCATGTGATGGATCCTCCATGCTCATGTGATGGATCCCCCACTTGAATAAAGTATAAAATTAATTATTGACTTTGATTATGACTCAAATCTTAGACATTTTGAAAACTTGGATTACAACTTTGTGATTAAATAGATTATTCCATACAAGGATGTGAGTGCAACTACCTATAGACCATTAAGAGCTAGATCAACATAATATAACTTAAGCATAAACATACCAACTCAGCCAATGCCAACAATTCAAGGTGGTTAATATCGCATAAGAAGTGGTCTAGTACCACAAGTAAGTAGTATAACACCAATGAAATCAACTGCACTAATAATAATGATAGGGCTAACACCTAACCCCATGGATGGAGGTATTGGAGGACCACTACTAAGATAGGCATTAGGGGGATAAACACCTCAAGTACCATCTAATCCCTTTCATTTGATCTACTAAAAAATGCCTATGCACCTACCATAGTATCATAACATGGAGAATGTCATAGAATATGTGTTGAAGTGTGAACTATAGTGGTGCATGAGGCATTACTTAGTTAAAGTGTAAGGCTACTTAGTTTATGACCACTTTACTTGATCATACCCATACCTGGTATAAGAAATTTAATCCAAACCAAGACATGGTTGACTATGACACCTTGAAGGATGCATTCTTGAAGAAATTTGATATTTCAAAGTTTGAACAATAGAGCATTACCATGATAAAAGAGATTACCCAAAGACTCTTAGAGAGTGTGCACTTGTATGATGTAAATTTCAAAACTCTCCTATTAAATCTACCATATGATATTCACCCTTCCAAGCATGAATAATGGTTCATTATGGGATTACTTATGCCATTTCGAAGAGCACTTTTCATGAATTTACTGACCCTCAAGAATCACTTGAATCCGTACTTAGAGCCAAGACAGTCAGAAGTGTAGACATTGGGATCAACCCATTTACGAAAGAAAAAATTACATTTATGGCCTCCTAACTCCAAAAAATTACCACTAGATCTTCACATGATGTTTGAAGTGGATTATGGTGCATTGAATGTGAAGTATAAGGCCATAATAATACTAACTTCCCATGGAGGAATGTGCGTTCTCTGACTCTAAAATGCAAAGTCTATAGAGAAGTGCATGACATCTAAAACTACCATTTTTTTATAATGTGCCAGCCAAGTAAACACAACCATCTATTTTTACTTGTATGATTTTATATACCCATACCACTAATAATTAGTGAGTGATTGATGAATGTGAAACAACATGGAAAGAGGTTCACAATAAGCTACTATATCCATCTGAGGGTAAGCAAACCAAAGTAATGAGGGATATGGATAATAAAACACAAGCTTTAGAATACATCAAGGTATTAGGGGAAAAGGTAGAGGATGTGGTGGTGGAAGGTTCCCATCATACTCATGTTATAATTGTGTCTCAATAGAGCATTATCAATGAGAATTCCCTACACATCCCACATGTGGGTATTGTTGAGGATCTCATAATGTCAAAGATTGCCTTGACCTATAAAAAAATTGACCCAAGGTAGGCTTGGCATAGACAAGGGTGAAGGAATGATTAGGCATGAGCATAAAATAGAAAAATGGGCCCCAAAGGCATAACCTATGTACATAGAGGTAGTCAAGGTACATGTAACTATGCATAGTGGATTCACCACTCAGATGCTAGTTACACATGTACCTAAGTTACACCTAGAGTATGGGGATAAGGGCCATAATGAGCATATAACATGGCCTAAACCTAAATCTACATTGTACCTAGACCCAATGTGCTATAAATATTTATTATAATAGGCTATGAGTGTAATCCAAAAATTTCAAGGGGATATCTAATTAGCATGAGACCTAGAAGCACAAGTTGCCACCCCCTATAAGAAATAAGATAGTCAGGAAGCTAAAGTATAAGAATTAACTAAGATCTTTCACCTCTTATAGATAGAAGGAATGTTTCCCCTATTAAATAACTTGATCTTAGAGCATAAAGAACAAAAACAAGTTGAGGTCATTGTTTCATGCATGGAGAGGGTGCGAGAGGTTTAGCATACACAAAATGTTAAATATGAACAAGAACTCTTGGTGGATACCACTATTGATAGATGGTCTGTCTATGAAGTTTTTGTAGACACAGGTGCTGAGGCTAACATCTTGACCAAGAATGATTAGGAGAAAATGGGTAGACTAGCCTTGAGACATTCCCCTCATGTACTCTTCATGGCTAATAAGACATAGGCATAGCCTATTAGAATTCTTAAAAGTGAAGTTGTAGATATCATGGGCATTGAATTCCATCCTAAATTTGAAGTAATAGAGTTAGCAGAGTAGGAAAACTAATTGACACTTCTAAGAAGGCCATGGTGTTATGAAAATAATGCAGATATGTTCTTTAAGAGGTGCTATATGACATTTGATAATGGAAAGGAGAGGGTAGTTATACCCATCTAAAATGACCAAGGACCTCCCTATGTCGAGAGCATGGTGATTGAGGATGATATTAACCATATATATAATATCATGATGCAAGGAACAAAGAATCTAATCCCAAATGACCAAGGAATCCTCTCTTGGGAAGATGGAAAATTAGCCTCGATTAGTGGGTTAAGGAAGCACATGAGACCATTGGTCAATGATGCTTCTTGGTGCATGCAAAGGTACCAAAACTAGTTAAGATAGGATGGGTCTAGATGGATTTAACTTCTAAATGATGGGTCCCTTGCACCAAAAAAAGGTGAAAATGAGTGTTTCATCTCAGTAAGGGTAAACTTGCAATGTTCCTAAGATATGAAGGGAGTAATCTAGTGGAAGACTATGTCCATGACCTTGAGTCGTGCAACCGAAATGAGGTGGATAGAATGGGTGTACTATTGTATATATTGAAGAGAACTATTGCTTATTCGTGGGCAATGAAAAATCCTAGCTTGCCAACTTGGCAAGATGTGAATGTATCCATTTGCACTATATTTGGAAAGAGCAATGAGGACTTGGACATCTCAGCCTACTATGGTGACTCTAACCCTATCACACATGTATATCTCTATGAATAAATATGGATTATTTATGGAGAAAATTCTCCAAGGAATATATGGGTACACACCTTCTATAAAAATCTAAATATTTGGGCACATGCATGGTACATATTCAATGAGATGCACCGTAAGACAACCAACTAGGATGCCCTTAAGGAGTGTTTTGTTCACACCTTCTCCTTCTCTTCACAAAACCTTGAATTTATTGAGCCATTATAGGTAGTTCAAAGGTTAGTATTTAAAGACACTAAAATATTGGAGGAGTGCCTAAAAGACATGTTTGATGAAAAAGGGTTAGTATTCCCAACCTTATTTAAAGAGAAAACTATCAATAGTGACTGCAGTGATGAAGATGATGACACATGGGAGGCATGAAACTAGAAGAATTTGATAAGGAAAAGGAAGTTAGTGCACTAAATCAAGGATAACACCCTAGAGGAAGAAGACCCTACCCATCTTTAGATATAAATAACTAAGGGTAGTAGACAATTTGAATATTCACACTAGGAGAAGAATGAATCCTACTGAGTACCATTAAAAACTACTAGGGTAGATATAAGTTTAGGGGGGAACCAAATATTACTACTCTGGGTGCCTATTGGTCTCGCATAAAATTAGAATATATTGTTGATCTCCTAAAGTAATTCCAAGACTTGTTCCCATGGAACTACAAATATATGAAAGGCACACATCTATCCCTTGGGAATATGAGCATCAAACTAGTCAATGATGCAAGACCTATCAAGAAGCAACCTTATAAGATGAACCCAAATCTTTTTACCAAGGTCAAGATGGAGATCAATGGCATGCTAGTTTTAGGCATCATCTATCCTATGTAGGAATATAAATGGGTTATCCTTATGGTCATCAACATTAAAAAGGATGGGTGCATCTAAATTTGTGTTGACTATAGATTGTTAAACACCACCTAAATGATTGGCCCCTTTCCAACTTCATTCACCAATGAAGTATTGGATGATGTCATAGGTTACGAGATATACACCTTTACTAATGGGTTCTTAGGATAACATCAAGTCTAGATAAAGGAAAAGGACGAGACCAAAATCACCTTTGCAATCGAATGGGGTTATTTTTCATATAACATGATGCCCTTTAGGATAAAGAATACACTAGTCATGTTCTCTCAAGTGGTGATCACTGCTTTTAAAGACTTCATTCACAAGTTCCTCCAAGTATACTTAGATTATTGGAAAGTGTATGTGTTAGTGAAGGATCACTATGATAATATATGCCTAATGTTTGAAAGGTGCAGGTAGTTGAAAATTTTGTTAAATCTTAAGAAGTGTGTTTTGGTAATGCCATTTAGCACTTTATTCAAGCACATCATTTGCAAGGATGGTCTACTCATTGATCTATCCAATTTTGTAATCATCCTTCAACTTTAGACCCCATCAACATAGAAAGACATTCATGACTTTATTGGGAATTATGGGCACTACATGAAGTTAATAATACATTATGATAGGATTGCAACATCACTAGAAGAAATGAAAGGATGGCCCATTCTATTGGGGTACAACATAGGAAGATGATTTTGAGACTTTCAAGCTGAAACTAGAAAGTGTGATGATATTGAAATTTTTGAATTATGTAACTCCCTTCCATGTCCACATTGATGCCTCTAGTACTATAATCAATTCCATCCTCACATAACCAAGTGAAGGTAAAATGGATCATTCTATTTCTTTTGTAAGTAGAAAACTAACCAAGGCAAAACAAAACTACACCACAACTAAGCACAAGGTGATTTCCATGGTCTATGCCACATAAAAGTTCTAAAAATATTTATTGGTGAGCCCCTTCATCTTCTTCATTAATCATGAGGTGCTTAAGTACATGGTGAACAATCCCACTTTACATGGGTGCATTTGTCAATGGATTATTTTATTTCAAGAGTTACAGTTATCTATTGTTATGAAGCTTGGAAAACAAAACTCAAGTCCAGAACATCTATCCCAAATCAAATTTGGTGGTGCAGTAGTGCCAATAGAAGATGATATGCCTGATGTGTAACTTTATATTATCTAATGAGTCTTGAAATACTTGGTAGAGATCACCACATTTTTGACCTCCAACCTCAAACCATGACCACTAAGGAGAAGAAGCAACTCACAGTTTGTGCCACCCCTTTTCAAATCATTGGTAGGGAATTATATAATTTGAGCTATGAAAAATTCATGCACTGATGTATCCTAGAGTATGAATGAGACTCAGTAATATAAGAGATGCATGAGGGAATTTCTAGAGGCCATTATGCTGGAGACACCACAATGTGAAAAATACTATAATTAGGTTTGTGGTGGATAACTCTATTTCATGATGTAAAAGAATATGCCAAAACGTGTGACATTTTTTAGTGTATAGAAAAACCAAACCACCAAGATGAGATGCTTCTCATCCCCATACTTGCTTAGGCACCATTTTAAAAATAGGCCATTGACTTTGTTAGACCTATTACTCCCATGGAGAGATGAATAGGTGCAAGGTACATTCTAGCTACCATAAATTACTTCACCAAGTGGGCTAAAGAAATGATAAAAAATATTTTAAATCCACCACAATAATAAGATTCATCTAAAATAATATTATAAGTCATTATGGATGCTAACTAATATTGACTAGCAATTGTGGCACACATTTCATTAATAAAATAGTTCAAATCCTATTATCTAAATTTATGGTGGCATACCATAAAATGACACCCTACCACCCCTAAGTCAATGGAACCATAGATTAATTTAATAAAATATCAGGGATGTACCTCATAAAAATATGAAACATTAGTTTCAAGGATTGTGATGACCGTTTGATAGCACTATTATAGGCCTATCACACTACATACAAGTACCTAAACAAGGCTACACCATTTTAATTGGTATTTGCTATAAAGGCCATTTTACCTATGAAATTTCTATTTCCCTCATTGTATATCATGCATATTGGTCAATTGGATGACCATGAATCTTTAAGTGCATGCCTAGAATAATTGGAATGCCTAGATGAGACACACAACCAAGCACAGTAGAGCCAGTAGATAGAAAAGGCACACCAAAATGTATGGCATGATAATCACATCAAGTGCAAGGTATTCATAGAAGGTGCTTTGGTATTATTATATGACTCTAAGTACCTTATACACCCAAGCAAGTTATATATTAGGTGGATGGGACCTTATGTCATCCATAGTATATTAGAAATTGAATCATGCAAGTTGCACACATTGGCAGGTGAAATGCTCTCTAGGCATTTCAATGGCAACATAATGAAGATATATAATCACTAGGATGGTGCTTGTGCCATCTAAAACTAACTTCTTGGTCATAATTTAGTTACTTGGTTTTGACCAAAATAAAATTTGGCATAATCCAAATCTTTCCTTATGTTTTTTTCTTTTATGTTGAGTGAATAAGACTGATACTTTCAAGTTTTAGGAGAACTCTTTTGGAACTTACACACATAAATCTAGTCAGGTGATAAAATCATGGTCTCTTTTTAAGTGCTTAAGACTATAAACCTAAGTTTATAGGCATGTGGGAAGTTTTATAGGTTCAATAAACTATAAGTATGAGTTGACAAAAGAAGGCGCACAAGATGTTTGTGCACAAGAAATCAAGAGGAGATAATGAGGTGCTAGAGGACCAACACATGAGTTTTTATGAGGTAGGGAAGGCCAAAGTATGATACATGAAAGCATATAGAAATTAACTAAGAAAGAGAGGAACACTTGAAAGGAAGTGTATCCCTGAGAAGAGATGGAATGAAGGAGGCTAAATCATGTGCATGTGAAGCGTTGAGCCTAGGCTACCATAATAATGGTGAAGGTTATGCCAAGTTAAAAAAAACATAAGAGAATTACCATCATTATAACTATCACCCACCCAATGGTTAATAGGAAGTGACCCTTTAAATTACCTATTAATTCACTAACTAAACCATTAGCAAAGTTAATGCTATGATGGTGGAAGAAAAAAAAAATGCAATAAATGAGTAGTTGGAAATGGATTTTAGTAAATTTCATGGGTTTAGTAGATTTCAAGAATCCAAACACCACCTACCATCAATTTTGTAGATGAGATCATCATATAAAATAATAGATGGCCAAGGTAGTAGGGTTACTGTCATTTTCAAATATTTTTGAGTAGAGAAAAAAGCTAAAGTCATTAAACATGAAAGACATTACTAGAGAGAGAACTAGTCACCTAAAACCTCCCTAAATAGGAATGAAATACCAAAAAAATATTTTGTTCTACCTTGAGTTGAAAATAATGTGAGTGGAGATAAATTGGTAGAGAAACATGGGAGCAAAAGTTTAATAGAACAACCAAGTTATCATTAATAGGGTAGGAAGCTTGAGAGCTAAACAAATAGTCACATTTTCCATAACTATAAAGAAACACCAAACATAATTTTGGGATTTGGTAGAATCAACCAACCATGTTTCATTAGTAACAAGTTTAATATGGGCAAGAAAAGGCTAAGCATAGGTCTGCCACAAGTGCATAAGGATGCAAAGAAAGTATGCGTGAATAAAGAAGTACTTGTTGTGAAACTAGAGGTGTAGTTGGTGGAAGGCATGAACATCATAGAAGTAGATCTAAAAGTGAGCACAAAACTCACTTATAGATAAATGGAATACCCCTTTGAGGTCATGGTGGGGGAGAAGTGGGTGTCCTTTGTGCATATTTGAAAATTGAAAGACTACAACCATAGGATTGGAAGAAATGTACAAGCATTAAATAAAGATTGGATAGTAGACATGGGGAAGAAGACAAATATAGTTATCACACTCTTAGATCTCTTTATTAAAGACAAATTTGTAACCATAAGTAACACATAACTATTTGAGTTGCCAAGATTCATTAATCCAAAAGACTTGGTGCATTTTATCCTCTCAAGAGTACATGGTGACCAATTCTACTTTGCAGGATGGTGCATGAGTATATCAATGAGCCTCATTAGTATAATCATGGGGATACCTGACACAAGGGTAGACATACGAGAAATGATGGAGGATGAGGTGGAGGTTGAAAGGGTTGTAAAGCTCTTAGGCTACTACAAGTCAGGTTTTGTATTCCCCATTAAGGACATCTAAGACCCTAACACTAGGGTAGTGATGCACCTTGTTAGATCCAAACTATGTCATAGCATCTGGTGGTTTGATATTAGTATGAAATTATTATGTATTGCCCACCATATTATGCAAGGAATGAGATTTAACATCTCCAAGTTTATTGCAAAGGAGATAGTCAATAATATGCAAGAGTGCCATAAAGCATGTGAGACCTTCCAATGGGGGTATATGTTGATTATAATAGTAATGGAAGAAATAGGTGTGCTAGATGGTGATGGTGACCACCTATGGGTGTTCCCACCCAACCATGAGTAACCTTTGATAAAGTAATAGGATTTCATTTACCCACCCAACTTTTTGTAAAAGTATAAGACTAGGGTGTAAGGGTGGTTCGAGAGGTACATAGAATCCTTTGAGAAGGAGTGGAATATCCCTTAAGAGCTTCCCTAACAACTAGTGGGAATGGAAAAATTTGTCATGATGCAACACTTTTGTGTGGTACACCTAGCACTCATGGATGGAAACTTGTTAGGGTGGTTCCAATTACCTTACACATTCTTAGACAAGTACTTCATGGTGGTGGTAAGAAGAAAACCTAATGTGCAATAGCTTGAGATCCTATTAAAAAATGTGGATCACCATAGAAGTAGGATGAGGCACTAGTTTGTGCTACCTAGAACTAAGGCCACCAAAGACAAGGAAGATGACACTAATAGGACAAACATCCATCCCCTCCATAGGGTGATAATAAATGTCAGGATATTTAACCTTATTAGGAGATGAAGCCATGTAAGAAGTGTGGCGATCCTCAAAAGGATGATGATCACCCCCTCATAGTAGGTGATGAAGGGAAGGTTTTGCCAAAGCTATAGGAGAAGACTCTCTAAATAAAATAGGGTAAAAAGCTAGAAGAGATCACATAGTGCATTCAGTTGAATATTATCTTTGAAGAACCAAATGCACCCCCCACTCCAAAGAAGCATGTGACCTTCACACAAGAGAGTGATTATTATATTAATAATCTAAATAAAAATACCAAGGGACCTATAGAATTCCCTACTATAAATCTTGTAGATATGGAGAGAGAGGTGAGCCTCACACCCATAATATAGGAGGAAATTGAAGAAGATTGAGTAGGGGCCTATGTCCTATAGATAAGAGAAGGAGAAGAGGAGGTTAATGTTAGGAATGTGTATGAAGCCCTAAAAAGTGGCATGACCACTATGATTTAGGTAATAGATTAAATGGTGAGCCTCACATATAATGTCACCCCATTAATGATCCCTCTAAGGAAACCAATGCTGATATCTAACAAGGAGGCTTTCCCTCTAACTCCTCAAATGGTTGAGGAGAAAAGAGTGGATTGGAAGAAGATGAAATTGAGAGAGGAGGATATCAATAAGGATTTGGAAATTGAAAAAAAATGGAAGATTGAATGAGGGAAGAAAATGCCAAGTTAGATAAAATGGCCCCAAAGGTTCCCATAAGCACTGGACTACTAGTTGAAGTGGCCAAGAAAGCACCAAATGACCCCACCAAAAAGGTAGAATAAGTTTCACAAGAGGCAAGACAAAGTAGTGAATGGGTGCATGAAGAAAAATAAGGTGATACTAGCACCTTAAATAATAAATAAAGATAATGGAGGAGCCCTAGTAGCAACAAGGTGATGCTATAACCAAAGGAATTATCTTATAGGTAAGTATTAAAAAACCCTAGGATGAGGAAATGAATGAGGGGGAGAATTTTGAGGAAGTAACCCCCAAGGATCAAATAAGTGAGTCCTCATAGGATAACATTAAAGAGAGTAGTGACACCAATGAATGGGAAAAAGTATAGATAGAAAAGGTTGTCATCAAAAAGGAAGATAAAGAGATGAATATAAGGGAAATGACACAAAATAAATGGGTGGATGAAGACCTATACATGTATGACACTATGCCCCCAAGCCACCATGACCATGATGAATAAACAACTCTCATTTATGCTAGACCATTATATGGTTGAGCCCTAATCTAAGGTACCTAGAGTGGTTTAGTTGAGACTAAAATATCCTAAAGAGGGGTAGGACTCCATCTTCATTAACCTTGTTCCATGAACCCAGTCCAATCTGGGATACACTAATAAGAATGGACACAAAAGTTATGTACTAGAATATCATTAATGATGACAAGTTAAGGAAATGAAAAAGGCTCCTCAAGGAAGCCAAAGATGAGGTATAGGCTAATAGATTCAAGTTGTAACAAATCTATAATTAGATAGAGGTGGATAAACCATCTCTTTTGGTCAACATTGACACTTCAAAACTTTTAGAGGTCAACAAGATTTTTGTGTTGGTGGAGCAGATGCTCTTAAGTATAAAACCCAAGCTAGTATAGAAAGAAGAAGAAGATCCTAGAATCATGATGTAGAAAGAACTAGTTAAGAAGCTTGAATAGGTAGAAGACCTCTTGGTAAAATTTTAGGACACAGAGGTAGAAGATGCAATTTTCTTAAGCTTGTCCAACCAAGCCTCAGTAATAGATGTGTTCCTAAAGTAGGTGAAAGAAGATAAGGTAAATATAATGGTGGAAGTGTACTCGTTAAATAGGTCAGAATGAACACAAATAATGATCAAAATGAATGCACTCAATAATCATATCAAAGACCAGGAGTAGTCGTTGAAATCACTCTTTTATGGTCTATAGACTAAGGCCTATGAACAAGAAGAGATCTTAGATAGAAGTGTGGAAAATGTGAAATCCAATGTTGAGGATTTATGTAAGGAGTTGTAAAAAATGGATATACTTTCACTCACTACTATATCTTTCAAGATAGATAGCATTGTAGAAGAAATCAAGATAGCCATCAAGGGATTTGAAGACTTTAACACCAAAATCAAAGAGAATGCACTCAAGTTCTATGCTCCAAAGATTTTGACAACCTAGTTCAGGGGCAGACTAAAGTTTTCGTATGGGGTAATGTTGGGCCCCTAACCCATTAAGTAGAGGATTCATGCCAAAATGAGTTCCACCTAGGCACAAGAGGATCATTTTGTGTAGTGGTTAGCCTTTAGGCATTTTGTATCCAACTGAAGGTTGCAACACATACCATGTGCTAGATGGTAGGCAACTAACTACCTCCCAGGTTTTTAGGGCATCTTCAAGGTTTTGAAGAGATGTGGAAGCTACAACACAAACTTCATGGAGTCATGGAGCCAGTAGTTATGATGACCAAGTTTTAGCTTGACACTCAACATGAAATTTACACCCTAGTGAAGATGCTCATAAAGGATATTTAAGGAGATCAAGCCAAAAAAAGAGGGGAGATGAATAAATTTAGTGGAGCTCTAGTGAAATGAATTCTTTGTAGATATTACTTTGGTTGCTACTAAGTCTTAGGAATAGTATGGAAGTCATTAATTCTCTAATTTTAAGTGCCCAAACTCATCTATGAGCCTCTGGGTCATTAATTATAATGAATAGAAACTTTATTATGGACTCTAATTAGTAGTGAATAACTATTGCATTAAAATGTAATCTGTCTAGTTTACATGTCTTTTTGTGTTTCTAATGGAATGCATATATTTGTAATGTCATACTTTTATGGAATTATGTTAAGTAATGTTCATGTGTGTTTTGCATATTTAATTGAGCCTCTATAAAATTCTATGATGTCACCATCATTTTGTATAGAGAATGAGTTTAGGTTCTGCACCAAGTATTCCTATCCTTGTTAAGATCGCATGTATAGTATGAATAATTTAAGTGAAAGCAACCTTTTAAACTTGAAATAGCCTATATGACACTAGGATTAATCCAAAAGGGGCTTGTGCATATGGATCTACCCAAAGCTTCCATTGAAATTATTAAGTCCTCTAATTGAAGCCTCATGCTATGGCATGACTATCCCAATACAGGCCCTAGTTCCTTCTCAATTGTTCTTTGGGTGAGTGCATAAGGCCTGTGCCTTATGTGGATTAATACTAGCATAGTCAAGTGTTCAAATGTTGAGCACAAAGGGATTATCCCATGATTTCACCTAGTCAAAGTAAATTGATAACTAACTAGATGAATTTGATGACAACAATAATCACTTTATTAGCATGGATATATTTTAAGCATCAATTATTATTGATAGTTTTTTTTCATTTTATTAATCCTAGTTTGTCTAAGTAATACATCATATGTTCCTTTATCTAGTAATATATGAAACCAAACTAAGATGGATTTAGGATGCATGGTAACATGTAAGGTAATGAATCCAAATGGTTTCCTAGTTATGCCATTGTATCCTTTAATAATCATGGTCTGGTATATATAAGACTAGTGACAAATTTCATTGTGCACACATTTACACTTGAAACATTATTAATTATAATTTCTTTTACAACCTCAAATATGTATTGATGAAAGACTAGACAAAGAGTGGTCCAATATTAGGATCATATTTAGGAATTTCATGAGTCATATAATATAATTGTAGGATTTTCATTATGTATGTCATCAACCACGCTGATGAATCCATTAAGTGGGTGAGTATTTTAAACTTGTAAGGGTTGATTTTGAGATATAAAATGAACATCATCTTGGTTTTTGGATTGATTGGTATGATTTGGAAGATGGATCACAAATATTTTCAAATGTTTATTTGGATATGCAATTGAATCATTCAAATTATTATTGTGACCTTTTACCTTGTTTGATTATTTTAAATTAGGTCTTCGACTGTATGTTTCAATGTTATGTATATTTTTATGGAATGCATAGGGACTTTATGATAATCATAGTATGCAATAACATCATGGTTCCTAGGCAAGGGCCTTGATGTATCAATATCTTATGTAGGTGGTAAAGAGATCATATTACATTCAATAAATTGTTCAAGCAAAAAATTTACAGATTTTAATTGATTGTGTAAATTGTCTTTGTTCTCTTTTTTGTGATAATATTAGCATATCATATATTTGGTCTCACATTTACTACATTCTTGGCCTCACTATTAGGTTAGAAAGTAATATCACTAGATAGGATTTAAATATTTATTTACCTTGGAACTTAGCTCCACTAAATGTAGGGGCATTGGTCCCATATTTTAGCACTTTTGCCTCTAAAATATTGATCTTATAGTTTCTAACTACATGGAAATTTTAATTGAAGTATTAGTACATGATGAAGACTGCTTTTCCTTTAGTGGATAGGAATAAAATTTGAGAAAATATAATTTTTAATTCATTATCATAAAATTGATGAGTCATCTTAGTGGCCATAGTATTGAATCTAAGTACGTATTCACTAGAATTCTCATTAGGTCTTTTTTTAAGCTGAGTAATCTATGAAAATGTGACCTTCATGTTGATATTGATTAAACTTTGAGATCAAAAATATTATCCAAGGAATTAAAAAATGTGCAGATCCAAATGGAAAATCATATAAGGAATAAAGATCATAGTCCTTAAGGCTTATAGTAAATAGCTTCATTAATAGTTTATTATTATGTGCAATGTTTAAACATGAAGCGTAGAAATATTTGATGTGATGAGAAGGATAGCCTTTACCATGAAATATTTTATAATTCAGAGCCACAAAACTGATAGGTAAATGGAAGGTAAGGACATCATAAGCTAAAAGGTTGAGTAATATGTAATGTGAAGTGATATTATGGTGGGAATTTTTAGACCCTTAGGAGGTAAATTGAATTCATTGTTATGTATCATGCAAGATTTGTGCAAGGGTAATAACTTTAAGGTTTATAATAGAAGCGGTAGTGGTATAAGTAGGAATGGGAACAATGGGTGATTGAAAAACACTATGGAGAGGGGATGAAGGCTTGGGAACATGTTGAGATGGATGAGAAACTTAGGAAGCAACAAATAAAGCATTAAAATTAGTTTGAGAAGGCAAAGACATTGCAACATGATTGGAATAAAATGGAGGAAGAACAACATTAGAAAAAAATCGAGAAACAAAAATGTTATTATGCATGAAAGGGGAACATATATAAGGTTGGTCTACATTAGAAGCATTAATAGATCCATGAATTATCCTAAAAGGTATATATTCAATTATAGGATTGTGAGCTAGGGTTTTTATTTGCATATCCCTTAATGCATATAATGTTACATATGTTTTGTTAAGGTAATTTAGGACATGTTTTCTAAATAAGATATGTCTTTCAATACTATCTTCCTATTCATCATAGATATCAATAGTTTGGGATCTATTAATAACATTATCATTCACACTGTTATTATCCATAACATTGGAATTTCAATCATTTACATTCAAAATATCTTCCACATGTGTATCAAAAGAAGGAACATTAACACCATTTATAGTCACAATTTTATTTTTCAAATGAACACAAGTAATAACCAAAAGAATTTCCATTTGATCAACATATTTGCAACTAAATCTGTTTATTTTACTATTGGGGGTCTTATATCTAATCTCTTTAGGTGGCATAAGATGGACATGTATATAAAATGAAAAGGTTAACTAAAAATTTAATGATAAATAAATCATTAAAAATGAGGGTTTAAAATGATACACTAAGATCAAGGGTTAATGAGGGAGAAATAAATAAATTTGATCTGGGTAACAATTCAGGTGACGGTTCTACCCCAATTGATGATGACACTTTTGGGAGCCATAAATTTTACACCATAGCTTTGATTGACTTCCCGTTTGAATAGTTGGAAAGCTAAGAATGAGGAGAACATAGTGAGATGGCACGAGCTTTACTCGATGGGTTTTGACCCAAGAAAACCCAATGGAAGTGCCCCAAATTTCAATTTTAGTAGTGTAGTCTAAAAATAGTAATTCCTTAAATTATGTATTGTTGTAAATCATGGAAGTTGAACAATTAATCTCCCTCGAGATTGGTGACCTTACACATCCTCCTCCTACCTTTACAATGTGTATAAATGAAGATGTAACCTGAAATGGAAATCAAACATCTCTTCCCATAGATAAGCATATGGTTGTATTTGTAATATCGAGTAATAAAACATCTCTTGTTAGAGAAATCATTATTACTGTGTTATTTTTGTGTTTTTGAAATGTTTTTTGATCAAAAATTCTGAGTTTTGGATCAAAATTCACCCATATAAAACAAATCCATCCTAATAAAAACAAGAGCTAAACTTAGGAAGCAAATCAACATGCAAGGAAAAGTGGGTAATAATAGGAAATGACTAAGAGGAGGACACCACAAGTCAAGGGTTTAGGAAACCCTAGGAAAAATTAGATCCAATATGTAATTATATGTATAATTTTACCCTAAGGGGTGTTATAAGGCATATGTTCACCACAATGTATATATGGGAAGTGTTTTACATGAATGATTCATATTTTAACCTTTTATGTGTAAATCCTATGTTAGATTAAAGGGTTGATTTGTCTAAATCAATGAAATAATATGCAATAAATAATGACTAATTTGTTATAGAATTTGAATTCTTTGACTTTCTAAAAATAGTAACAAATATGTATAAATAAAGACTTATCTAGAAATTAATTATCATGGAAGATTTGTTTACTAAAAAATGGGTTACAAATAGGTCTAAATGTCATCAATAAGATCCCTAAGTGAGATCCTCCTATAGAAAGTTACACCCCACTTGGATTGTAGCACCATGTGGCTCTAGTGTCTAAAAAATGGTACTAGTGTCCTCTTTGTAGGACTATTCCTAAAGTTTGAGTGCACTTGTGCATGTGTTTTTGGTTTCTATTCCTATGCACATGAAATTTAGAACTCTGTATTATGCCTATAATAAGTGATTTAAATTGTAAACCTTAATCCTCCTTGAAATTATGGCATGACTTGAAAATGTGTAGTTGTTAGTAAGATAGGTTGGACATCCTCAACACCTCATTGTGAAGAGAGTTGCCTACATACCAATACTCTTAGGAGGGATCAAGCCTAATGTAGTTCTCTCACCTAGTGTTTAGTGAAAGTACAAGTGAATTCTATAATGATAGTGGTCTTGAATGCCTTTGGTGTGCTTGAGATTGTAAATCTTTGAAATTTAGGCTTAAGGAAGCTACAAATGGTAGTATGCAAAAGTAGGGCATAATAGGTATTGATAACTTTGATTTTGCTCAACTTATTTCTTATTTGAATAGGTTTTTTTACATCTAATTTCCATCTAGTGGATATAGGTCTAATAGTCTTGTATTTATAGTGTTACGTAGCTTGTGTGGATAATAAAATGTGCTTAGGTCAACCTTAAGAGGGTGATACATTTAAAAATATATTCATTTGGGAGAGTTAGGGAAAGGGACACTAATTCCATGTTGGGGACACTAGTACCATGTGTCTCTAGTATCCTTAACATGGTGCTAATGTCTAGCTAGCAAGCTACTAGGCATGAAGGGCCAAGATCAAGGAATGAAGGTATAGGACTATGTTTGAGATGACTAGGGACATCTATGGTCTATATAATGGTTGGAAAAGTGTGATAAAGGTTATAAGATAGGTCTATGGCTAATCTAGGAATAGGTTGTCTCAAGAAACATCTTAGCATTGAAATTCCACTTTTAGGTGATTACATTTACCCCCATCCCTTTATGATAGAAATTTAGTAAAGTTAAATGACTAGTATAAAGGAAAAAGAAGCATATCTTGACATACCTAGGAAGTGAAGCCTATGTAACTGAGTCTAAGTATGTGACTGTGGGTCTACGTATGTGAATCATGATCCAAAGCATTAATCTATAATGAAATTCTCATAAAATAAATCCTTACTTAAGATATATCAAAATAAAAAGATATGATGAATAAAAAAAACTAAGTAAAGCTGAGTAAAGAAATGGAAAAGAGGAAAGAAATTAATACTCCGCATTGGGTACATGAAATAATGCATGACCCTGGTGATCACCTATGTGTGTGCATGTAAATAGTAATTAAATCATTGAATAGCTTAGAATGAGATGATAGCTTGCTAAATCCTCATGTGTGGGTGGGTCAAGAACTCAATCTAGTTTTAAATCTATCATTGTCCACCCCTGCTTGGTGGATCATGACCTATGAATAACTTGGATTAGACTGTAAGTGTGTCTAACCCTTTCATGTGAGTGGCTCAAGAACTCAAGTAGATTATGACTCCATGATTTCCCACTTGTGTGTAGTAGATGCATCTGAAATTGAGCTATTTAAAGTGTTAGAAATATCTAATTGGGTATATCTAACTGTGTATGTCAGCTCCATGGCCACTCAGGTACATTAGGTGGCTCTAAGCCACTTAGGAATGCCAACCATTACAAATGGATTAAGGCATGAAACTAGTAACAAAATGGAATATGATAATAAGCATATACATAATAGAGAATGACATGGATATTTCTATTCCATTTGATCAACCTATGTGTAAGTAAGTATATGGAAAAAATGTGCCACACACATGCCCCCAATTTGATATTTGAGTATACTAATTCTAGACTAAGTTGTAATAACTATAATTTTGTATTTGAACTGAATGTGGGGATGATCATGCCATGCATGATGCCCCCAATCTAAAAAACTGATAGGAATATGAACTAAATATGAGCATAACTATCAAACCTATAGTTGTATTTATGCAAACTTGTATTGTACCTAGTGTACTATTTTGGCCAATCTAAACTACCCTAAAACTGGGGCTACTAGAAAATAACACCATGTCTTAGATGGTAGCGCTATGTGTTTCTAGTGTCCTCTGGGTGCTAATGTCTATCTATTCTAACATCTAAGTGATTGAACTTCTTTCCAAGTCCATATTTCTTTCTATGTTCTACATGTGTCTGATTTTTTGAAACTGAGCCTATGTGCTGAAAATGATCTGTGAATATAATGTAAGAGCCTAGTCTTTGTGACAAACCCCTATAAGTACCCCCTCTTTTTAGGGTAGTTATTAACCTATGTAAGAATTATCCTTAAAATAAATAACTCTTTAAAATGTGTTAACTAGAGCATATATGATAACTACATGATAATCCAAAATAATGTGCAAACATAACATTAGAATGTAAGATAATCTGAGCATAAGTATGTAGTGTAATATGTATGTTGTATATAGAATTACACAAGGGTGTCAATATAGATGTAATCAATGTGTATAAAAATAAATCTAAGTAGCTACCTAGGGGATAGGGAATAATTTCCATCACAGAACCCAAGTAGGAAGGGTAGATGCATGAGGTCCCTCATGACATAAAAAATTGGTGTGTGTAACAAGTAAAGAAAAATGTCATAGTGATGATACATATAAAAAATCATACATACAAAACACATGAGGAACACAAAATAGGGCAGGGGGCACAATAAAAGTGGCATGGGTACATGTCACTAAATATAAGAATAGAAGACATACAAGACATGTTCAAATGTCCACATATGTGAACAACAAGTAATTTGGCTTAGATACACATAGAAGGATATGTTCAAATTTATTTATACACAATTAATAAATCACATACAAGGGACATGGGTATATGTCCAAGGCATACATGAATATAAATGGCATAGAGCCAAATAACAATGACATATTCAAATGCCCTCAAATAGAAGAAACATAGGAAACATAATCAAGTCTAAACTAGGAAATCTATATGTGAAAGTATGTATGAATGTAGTAAAAATATATGTAAATGATAGGATGTACATATACTAAGTCTAAGTAATGATAGTGGGTAAAAAATCTAAGTATGAGTATCAATGATCAATATCAAGATATAACAATGCTAAAAATGGAATATATAGAATGTAAGGATAGAACCTAGTAATAAAAACTATGTATGAGATGCCACCAAGTGGGCTGATGTATCAAATGAATAAACCTAGATCAGTGTATATGCCCCCAGTGGCTAGATGTTAGCAAGTTTGGATCAATGTAGTGGACCTAAGTCTTGTAAGAAATTTTCAAGCACTTGACAAGAACAAGTGAATCATATATGTATGATGAAATTTACTATACTAAGATAACTAACATATGTAGTGTCTAAAAAATAGAATAATTATGAATAAGCACTGCATACAATATGTAAATTTTATGTTTCTTGAGTAATTTTATAATTTTTTTGCATTTTGACATGTTATATATATATAACATGTCAAAATGCAAAAAAATTATAAAATTACTCAAGAAACATAAAATTTACATATAAACTATGTACAAGGAGCAAGAAAGAATAAAGTATGTACAATAGGGTAGGAACTATACTAACTAATGAGTCTCAAAGGATACTCACTATCACCATGACCTATGTCATATAAGGGAATTATGATCATGCATGCTATGTGAAAGGGAAATTATTATCCCATAATTTGTTGTGCAGAGTAATCTATGTCTATATCTGCCTATGTAGTGGTGTTATGAATCTATGGCATTGAATATGATGCCTTGTGAACTTTAGGGGCCTTAGGAACCCATTTGGTAGAAGAAGTTATAGGTGATGTAGGTGCACCATATTCAAAACCTTAAGAACCCAATTAATACTAATCTTGGCATAAACTGAGTGGATTAAGGTCCTTTAAAATCTATGACATATCTCTGATGTAGGGGTCTCTCTAATAATGGTCTCCATAGGAGAGTATGTGTATGTATCGATACTATAGGAGTAGACCTCACTTGCACTGGTGGATCTACTGAACTCTGTGATGTATGCATAGGAACTATACTCTAAGTTATAATTGATAACTATGTAATATATGGTAAGAGTGTTGGAACTATAACTGGTGACTATGTTAGAACTATCTATGGTATGGGTAGAGAATACTCATATGGGAGACCCTAAAATTTAAACACTTTATTAATGTGTATGTACTTCAATCATATGTGCACTATAGATGTGATGGCTTATAGATGTTGTAACCATGGCCTACCAATAAAATATCAAATACACTTATACTAGGTACTACTATGAATTGAGTGGCTATATGTGCTAATCTAACCGATAATGGAAGCACAATCTCCCAGATGGAGCTCTAAAAGTGACCACTAAAACCATTAATTAATATGTCTATGGGGAATATATCCTAATCTGAGTACCCCCAAATGTTGAAAAAGTGTCATAATGAACATACTTATACTTGATCCACTATCAACCATAACACTCTAGATAGGATGATGATCTATGTATGTGGTATAAAGAATGCATGTAAATATGTATCATCATAAAAAATATCCTTCTCTAATAGTGTGATGATTGGTCTATGTATAATTGTAGCATGGTACATGCCAATAATGTTTTGCAATATATGTGCCTCCTCTATAACAATATGATATGAAGCTAGTGGTGGATTTGCCTAATATGTGTAGTGAACACATGATGTGCCCCTACCTCATTTTTTGTGTGTTTTGAAAATGGATCTAAGAATATATTTAGTGCCTTATAATTTTTTTGTTTTTATTTTGGTGCCTCTGTGGGTGTGTCCACATCAATAATATTATCCTCAATTAGATCTTGTATCTTGTGTTTTAGGTTTATGCATCTAATTTTTGTATGGATAGGTGACCTATAGTACTCATAGAATGCATTAGAATCATAGTTATTTTTAAGAGGTCATGTCATATCAACCTATTTAATGGGAGGGAGAGATATGACATTGCATTCTAAAAGTTTTTGTAAAACCCACTCTGGTGACTATGAAAGGTTAGTGAAGATTTGACACTGAGGAACGGACAAAACCAATCTAGGAGATGGTCTTTTGATCACTCTTATTCTTAGTGGCCCTTGCGTTGTATGGAGTCTTATTTTAACTCTTAATAGTTGATTCTAATCAATTGGCATACTTGAGTTTTCCCATTGATAGGATCTTAACCTTTCTTTCTTTGATTGTGTGTCATAAATTTGTAAATGTAGGAAACTTCTTGAATAAAATAACTTTGTGTAATGTTGGTAAGATAATTTGTTTAAATATGTCCCTAAAGCTATCTATCCACCACGGGGATAATCAATTTGGCTAATATAGTCTTATATCATAAGATATAATATGTAATAGGCTCATTTGACTTTTGTTTCAATTGTGCCACTTGTGCATATGATATATTATCACTGATGTTGATGGGAAAATATGCTAAAAACATGTTATACAAAGGATTGAATGTTGTAATATATTTATTTAGTAAATCATAAAACCATTTTAGGGCATAATATTTTAAACTACATGGAAACAACTTCATGAGAAGCCAATCATTGGACATGTAGTCCAAACATAACTATATGAAAAACTCTGAGATGATGCTCTGGGTCACCCTTGCCATCATATAATGTAATCTTGGGTGTCACAAAATTAGATGGCAAGGGAGTTGCTACTATGTGGTGTGCCAAAGGTATATGTAAGATAATATTAGAATCCAAGGCATTGATGGCCTAGTGGCTCCCTTCTCAAGATGTAACACCTTAGAATATAGAGTATGAATCTTGTGCATAAGGGATTGAACATATGGAGTGGAAGAACTAGACACAATAGGTGTAGCTATCATTCTAGGTTGTTGAATTACAATCTTAGGTTGTGCTAGTTGAGTTGGCTCCACTGTAGGTGTAACAATGTTATTAATTAGGGGAGTTGAATATTGACCATTGTTTATTTTTTAGAGTTCTTCTTGAAGAATAGTGATGAAGTCATATTGTATATCCATATGTTTGGACACAAAAATCTTGTAATTATTACTTATCGGTCTCATAAAAATATGTTGATAATTTTTTCCATTGTAATTTAAAAGGTAGGAAAAAAAATGTTTGTATATTTTAAACCTTTTAAGAATGTTAATCTAAGAAAAATTGCAAAAAAATAAATATGAAAGAAAATATAATATTTTAGAGCTAAAACATGATTATACATAGAAAAATGATACAAACCTTAAGAGTGTCTAAGGTTAGGGTTTTGTTGAACTAAGGTTACTTTGAAAAAAATTAAATATGTTTGAATAAATGAAACCCTAATGTGAGATTTGATTTAATGAACTAGGTTATGCCGAAAAGTTAGAAAAATAGAAGTTTATATCCTTAATTTAGTGAAAAAAATTTAGAAAATGCAAACTAGGGTTTTAAGCAATATTTGAAGTAAGTCGAGTTCACCAAATATTTTAACCTTTTAGGGTTTTACTTGTGTAAATTCTATGTTAGATTAAAGGGATGAATTTTCTAAATTGGTGAAATAATATGTAATAATAACCATTGATTTGTTATAGAATTTGACTCGCTTTTATTTTCTAAAAATAGTAATAAATATGTGTATATAGAGACTTATCTATAAAACAACTATCATGGAAGATCTAGGTGCTGAAAAATAGGTTACAAATAGGTCTGTGTGTCATCAATAGGATCCCTAAGTCGGATCCTCCCCTAGACACTAGTTCCCCACTT
>JARHVA010002176.1:2672500-2755452 GCA_037957365.1 Torreya grandis | reverse complement strand
CAGACCTGCACATACTTCCAGGTTCTTGGTTTCATGGGCTTCATTGTATTTTTGTAGTATTTCTAAGTACTGTAATTTTTGATTATTCACTGTTGAAGCAAATCTAGGCATTGTTTATTCAATCTCTATTACAAATGACGCTCAGTAAGTATCATTGTAGCACTAGATAGGTGATAGGAATAATATCCTGCTCTGAGTTGGTGCCTTTTTGATAATGTATAAACCTGATATAAGTTTCAGAGTAGTGTGATTTTCATATCAGACCTTGATATACTTTACCAATCTAAGCATACTTGTAATTTATTATTGAAAGGTTCTTGAACTATAAATTTTTGTTCCTCCAAATTTAGAAAGGAATATTTCAGTGGTATCAGAGCCATGCTTCTTGCTAGCCTGTAGGGGTGAATATATTTTATTTCTATGCATTCGAGAAGATTTGATATAACCCATAGGTACTATACATGCAGAAGAGCTCAGTACGAGCGTGAGTTTGGTATAGAATAGGAACCTATCATGGTAGAAGAACAAGGGGATGCTCAAAGACTTCAGGATGAGGTAGAGAGAGATGATGAGGACTCTCATCACTACTTAGCCTAGGATTGTTCAAGCTTTAGACCAATTACAAGATATCATGGAATGTTTGGAGGTGGATAGACATAGAGCCAAGTGGAATATATCAATTTTAGTGATAGGTAGTCATCATAGCCATCAATCCAGTCAGCATAGCCATCAGTCCCATTCTTCAGTTGCGAGCTCCCTTCATTCCTCTAGGTAGAATCACCATCATACACCTACTCCAAATAGACCATTGCTTTTATAGTTTGTACTAGGTGAATAGCCAGCATAGGTGGAACCACCAGAGATTGGGTTCTAGGAATCCATTCTGGCAGCCACAGTGGAGTGGAGAGCTTTACCCCCAGAGGTTAGGGATGTTTTCCCTCTTCCCTAGTATTGTGCAAAACATAGAGATATAGCTAGATTCAGAGGAGATCGTGGTCATAGACCACCCCAGTAATAGAACTATGACCTCAATTGAGCTACTAGGAAGATCACGTTGGCTACATATAATGGTACATGTAGTATGAGTGTACATGCTTGGGTGCACAAGCTGGACATATATCTATCTTTGAGACCCATGCCTGAGCATGAGGCTATTCAATTTTCTATCTGACATTTAGATTGGGTTACCTATGATTGGTGGCATCATGGATTGGTCACCAAGGATCATGCGTTAATTCATTCCTATGTAGAGTTCACTGAATGAATCATCACTCACTTTGATCGTAAGGACACATAACTCTCCTATAGGGAATTGGCATATCTTAGACATACTGGACAAGCAAAAGCATATGTTAATGAGTTCCAGCATATTACAGTTATGGTATCTGATATGCCCCAGAGGTGTAACATGATGTTATTCATTGAGGGATTATAGGATAGACGTAAGGGACTGGTATGTGCTTTCCAACTAGCCACTCTTAAGGAGGCCATTGATGTGACATTGAGACTAGATACTGTTCCCACTTCTTATTAGGTAGATAAGAAACCATTCAAGGACTCTTAGCCTACACAGAAGGCCAACACACCACAAAATAAAGAAGGGTCATCTTCTATAACCCCTTGGATGAATCAGGAGATGAGGAACGAATTGAGAAGGAAAAAGTTATGCTTTTCCTGCAAAGAACCTTAAGAAACCAGACATCATTGTATGGGTAAAGGAAAGGTTTATTTGATTGAGGTGACATCTAAATTAGGGGATGAGGAGGTACCCAACACTGATATTGAAGATAGCATGGAGGATGTTGAGTAGGTACAGACACATTTGGAGTTAGATACCCCTGAGCCCATGGCATTAACAAAAGTAATTATGGCTACCCTCTCCATTTATCCTAACTTTCATGCCTTTTGGTTGAAAGGTACACTTAAGGGCAAGTGGGTCATGAGCTTGGTAGACACAGGTGCTATGCATAAATTTATTGACCAAAAGTTAGTAGAAAGGCGTGGATTACAGTATGAGAAGTTTGGTAGTTTTAGAGTAAAGGTAGTAGATGGTGCAGTTTTGGGTTGTACCAAATAGATTTCACAGCTTAGTATTCATATGGGGGATTATACTCTAACTGATGATTTTTATGTGCTTCCTTTAGAGGATTATGATGTGGTCTTGGGCATGCAGTGGTTATAGGGTATTGGGTGTTACATTATTGATCACCACCATATGTAGTTAAAGTTCCTTTCTGGGGGAAAGAAGACTATCTTGAGGGTAGCATTAGATGGAGGACCTAAGGAGGTGTCATCTCACAGGATGGAGACTCATTTTATGAGTGATGAGGTAAATGATTCTATATGTTTCATGACATTTTCACTCCCAATTATGATTCATCATCCTTATGGGGATTTGGAGAGCATGATAATCAGAGTAGCACAACGGTCTTTTACGAAGACTAAGGTATGTGATGGTGAGTTTGTTAATTACATATTGAGAATTATCGCACTACTCTCTAAGAGAAATAAGGAGAATTTATTCATAGATATTTTGTAGAATATTATTTCAGATAGTAGAGTTTGCAAATTTCTAAGAATGATATGGCATCCTGGAAGTTGGTGTTGGGTATCAGGGGCGAATTGCTTGAGGACAAGCAATCTCTAGGAAGGGAGGACTGTAATGTCCCCAAATTTATGATAAAGTGATTTAATTAATTTAAGTGGTCCAAAAATTAATATTACTTTAAAAGGATGACTTTAATTAATTAATTTTAATTAAAATGGAAAAAAATAAAACGTTAAATAAGTTTCCTCTAGAAGATGGAGTTAGTTGTAAGTTGGCTTCTTCTAGAATATTCCTTGGAGACTTTAAAAGAAGTTGAGGGCAAAGCATTTATGTTCATTGGTTGAGAAAAATTTCTGATGCACTATTGTAAAGCTTGAACTTGGATTCAACTAAATCTCTGAGGATGAAAACCTTCAACAGATTGGAAAAGAGTTGGACCAAAACCTAGCTCTTTTTAGGAGTGGATTCGTGACAGAATTCACATTGGGCTTATTCAATAAATCAGGTGCCTTGAATAATTTGATATTTTGATAATTTATCTATCTACATAAATTAGGGTTTATATTAATTTCTAGAAGATATAAGAGTTTACAATTTGAGAATCTATCGGGAGAGTCTTCAGATTTCTATTCTATCATCAGGGGTTAGATTTTTAATATAGATTATCATTACATCATACGACTTGGAGTAAATATTAACAGTTTGGAAAATTGACTATTTGAAGATTGAAATCAATATTTAGTATGGATCTTCTACTGACTCATGAGAGCTATGACAATGAGTTTTAAATTTAGGTCATCCCCTATTAAGAGGGAGATTGGTGCGGTAGTCATGCAACATAATTGCAGGCAAGAATTCAAGATTGCATTCCTTTAAAGGGATCCGTTGGACATGTCATTCAGCTGGTAGAGATCTTGTAAATAAGTCACAGTTAGAAAGGACAAAACACAGAGGTAGAGATCTTGCAAACAAGTGTGGGCATGGACTCAGCAAATACAAGTTAAGATGGAACTGCAGTGCAATTTAATTGTGTTGACTGGGTTGAAAGTAGAAGCATGAGATAGACCTGCACATACTTCTAGATATATAGGCATAAATAAAAGTAGTGGGATGCTAAACAATTTCTTGGATCTGGTGGAATGCCCTCATCTCATTCTACTACCATCTCTACTTTGGCGATAGCTATTGGCTTCTCTGATATCTGTAGTTTCAAAGGAAAACTTTGATTTGCGCAAAAGTGCTTTTGTACCATCTATGGATGTTTTTGAGGACTAGTCACATTGACTAGTCTGTCAAAAAAATTGAAAGGCATAAGATTTTTTGGAGGTTTCAAGCACATTCTAGGCTGTTGTACACATTTTAGACATTTTTCTATTGACAACCCAGACCTGCGCATACTTCCAGGTTCTTGGTTTCTTGGGCTTCATTGTATTTTCTATAGTATTTCTGAGTACTGTAATTTCTGATTATTCACTGTTGAAGCAAATATGGGCATTGTTTATTCAATCTCTGTTACAAATGACACTCAGTAAATATCATTGTAGCACTAGATAGGTGATAGGAATAATATCTTGCTCTGAGTTGGTGCATTTTCGATAATGTATAAACCTGATATAAATTTCAGAGTAGTGTGATTTTCATATCAGACCCTGATATACTTTACCAATTTGAGCATACTTTAAATTTATTATTGAAAGGTTCTTGAACTATAAATTTTTGTTCCTCCAAATTTAGAAAGGGATATTTCAAGAAAATTCTTGGTATGAATTTTATGAATGAGGTAATATGGTTACATTTATGCACATTTAATATTTTGTCATTAACAATCTATTAATTTTATCTTAGGTTGTAGTATGTTTGTGCCTCTAGAATGGTTCGTTGGTTGTCATTTTCATTATAAGTTATGTGTTAATGTTTTTTGGTGTATAAACTATCTAATGTAAAATTTTATATGAATTAAAACTCGATGCTAATAATTAAGTGGAAAAAATGATTTGGGGTTTTTGAATTCTAGTAATGTCTTTGATTATTTATACCAAAATGTTCAAGAGATAATACCAAATTTTTGTATTAAAATCAATATTTAATTCATTTATAATTGATATTTATAATCTTTTGTCAAAAACATTTAATATATGTTCATGTATGCTTTTGGTTTTTTAAAAAAATAATATAAAGGCCAGGCATATATATATATATATAGAGAGAGAGAGAGAGTCTATATACACTCTTGATGAGCATTGAAGTATTGACATAAATCCATTTTAAATTAAATCAAAGTGATTTTCATTGATGTTAGGAAATATGATCATGAAATGTTGTTAATTTCACAAATGTAAGAGTTTTTAATGTGTATCATTGAAATACTTATTACGCTAAAAGTGAGGTTACATAATTTAGATATGAAGTCATTAGTTCAGATATTAATACATGTATGTTGATGTATATATGTATGGGAACATAAATATAAATATATATGCATGTATGTTTACATGGATAACCTTGATATTGGTATGGATTAAATATACTTAGTGTGATTATGGTTATAGATGTATTAGGTGGCAGTAATAGAAAATGATAAAAAATTTAACTTAAGATATTATCATAAATATAATCTTATATATTGCATGCAAGTATAAATGTAGATAGTAAAGAAAGGGAGGATCCTATAATAACATTATAATCATGAATAAATCTCCTAGGGTTATTTTTAGAGTGGAAATGGTCATGAGGCAAATCCATAACTATGGGTAGGATTTTTATCATTTAAAGGGTCATTTGATCTATGTGTTGCATTAGAGGAATCTGTTAATTTTTGGTGAAAATGTTAATTTTTAAATGGCTTGGAAAGGGTAGATTATATAATATATATGATTAGTAACTATCCTACTATAATAATCATGAATATCAATGTGTTCCACTCATATTTATTATATAGTAGGATCACAATATTAATAGAGGTGTGTAGGTTCATAAAATGTTTTTTATGAATGGTTGTATTTAAGTCTTGAGGATCCTTTCAGTATGAGACTGGTTCCTAGGTTATTTATGATTATTGGGGATAGTTGAATAAATTATTATCTAAGTATAATGACCAAATTAGGTGCATGGGTTAATATCAGGATATGGTTATTCTTTTATATTATATGCATTAATTTTATAATATGGTTTCAAATCCAATAATACATGATAATTTAAAATAGGTTTAGTTAATGTCACTAATATGGATTTTAGTATTTGGTTAGAATTGAAAGTACCTAATATCATGATCAATGTTGTGCTTACTTAATTTTTGAGCTTATATTATTATGGTTACTAAAATAGAATTTTTATGATATTAGAATCTTTTCCACTAGCCAATACATTTCTAGTTAGAGCATAATCTCTATTTTTTTAAGTTTTAAATGTTTATGGAAAAATTGGGGTTATGGAAGTTGGTATCAAAGAATTTGTTAGTTTAAATCGATTACATTTTGTGAAAATGATTTCATAATGCATGCTTGTGTGTCAAGATGGCTAGAACTAGAGAAACACAAAACCTTTTGAATGCAGGTATTGTTTCAGTTGACAATCATGAGCCGGATCAACATGATCATATTGATATATAGGTGGAACAAAGTAGCATCTATGCAACCAATCAAGATAATCTTAAACAATAAGTTATTGAGGAATATAATTCTTTAATACACACCATTTTTACTACATAACATGATATATAGGGATAAATGAATAACCTAAGCCAAAGATGGACTCACTTGTAAAATTTTCAAGGGGGAGGGCATAGAGATAGGATTCATACTAAGCATCCACCATAATGAGAGGATGTGGGTTTGTATAAAATTCTTCCTCCCACATATTATAGTGAAACCACTGGTGATGTAATTTAGGCATAGATGATTAACTTGTAGAATTATTTCATATTACACAATGTGAGTTCCAATTTTAAATCATGCATTATAGATTAGCAGTTGGGAGGTGATGTAGATTTGTGGTGAAACCACTTGTGTAAAATAATAGGGTACAATTCCATGAATATTACTAGGGAAACTTTTGAGAATCAATTCAAAAAAATATATTTGAAAATATCTATAAAGAGTAAAAAATTTCAAAGTTTTAGGTGTTAAAACATGGTACAATGTTGGTATTTGAGTATGAAAATTAGTTTCTAAGACACATGAATCATGTTCATTACATTATGGACAAATGAACTAAGGTAAAAAAATTAAAATTAGGGTTAAATGAGATACTCAATCATGGTGTAAATATGACTAACCCAAATACATTAATTTCTACCCTATAATCAACACACCATGTTGAAGAAAAAGAGAAGTCTTGCCAAAGAGTGAGGTAATAATTTTAGAACAACAAGCAAAATGGAAAGTCTAAGTAATTAATACCTAAAATAAGTAGTGATTTCAATAAAAATGACTATTAAAAGTTTTTTGGAAAGAGTTATAAGTTTGGAAATAAGTGACAGAATGAAAAGGGGTCTAATTCAAATTTTTTTGCAAAGAAGGATGTTGGAAACATCAAACAAAAAAGATTACGTTGTCCAGCCATAGGAAAAAAATACCATTCTACTTCTATATATGACTACTATAGCTTATTGGGAATTTAATGATAATCATTACCATAAGGACTTTCCTAAGATAAGGGATACTCACAAGGTTTATGAATATAAATGAATAATTTTATGCAACACTTATTAAGACAAGAGGTATAATTTATATATTTTATTTATCTATTTTGATTGATTTAGGATCCAAAAAAAACATTATTTATCTTAATAATGCATTTAAATGTAAAATCAACCCAACTAGACTTAGATAAGGATGGAGAGTAGAGTTTGGCAATGGGAAGAAGGTGGTTATAAATGAATATATAGAATAAGTTGATATAATTTTGGATAGTTTTATAACTTGAATAAATCAATTACTTAGTCCTTTAGGATCATATGACATTATCCTAGGCATGGATTAGATACAAGCATATCAAGATAAGTTAGACTACACAATTAAAAGAGTTCAATGTTTGGATGATGAAGGAAATTCTATTGTGGTTCAAGGGATCAAAACTTTAATGATTTAACCCATGAATTATTTCAGCCATTTAGATTATAAAATTATTTAGGAAGGGGGTTTAATTATATGATCTCATGTTTAATGAGATACATGAATTAACAACCATCACACTCCAATATAATTCAATTTTGGATATTTCATAGATTTTTTTCCAAAAGGGATTCTAGGTTTACCTCCAAAAAGGATATTTGATTTTAATATAGATGTAATACTTGGTATGACACTTTCATTTGAAGCACCTTACCAGATGAAAATGGTTAATGTAAGGGAGATTGAAGTATAACTTCAAGAGTTTTTATGTAAGGGGATGATAAATCCTAGTGTGTCACCTTGGGTAACTCCAATAGTGTTTATCAATAAGAGATTTAGATTGTGTATCGATTATAGACTACTCAACAAGGTCACAATCAATAATAAGTATCATATTCCTCATATAGATGATATATTTGATCAAATTAATGAATTTTTTGTATTTTGAAAGATAAATATTTAATCAAGGTAGCATCAAATCCACATCAAAGATGAATATGTCCATAAGACTACATTTTTAACTAGATATAGACATTATGAATTTGTAGTCATGCCATTTGGACTAACAAATGCTCCTACAACATTTAAGAATTTAATGACTAGTGTGTTCTAAGAATTTATTGAAAAATTATATTGGTTTTTTTTAGATGACATTCTAATCTATTATAATAATGAAAAATAACATGATCACCATTCAAAGATGATGCTACAACACTTGATGCAACATAATTTATATGAAAATTTATCAAAGTGTCTTTTATTTCAACCTAAAATTCATTATATAGGTTATGTGATTTCTAATAAAGAATTTATGGTAGAACCTAAAAACATTGTATCCATTAATGGGTGGCCAAATCCTAGGAATGTACATGAGGTAAGAAGCTTCATGGGGATTACTAGTTACTATCAAAGATTTGTAGATAATTTTTTTTAGGATTTCTCACCCTCTAAATTCCTTGCAAATGAATGGGAATAAATTTTGATTGGTCTCATAAGTATGAAGTATCCTTTCAAGAGATAGAATATCTATTGACTATATATCCTATTTTTTCTATACTATATCCTAATGATAATTTTTAAATATGTACATATGCCTATAAGGTGTAAATTAGAGCTATATTAACTCAAGATTACAAGGTGGTTACCTATGAGTCTAGGAAGCTCAAGACCCATGACCAAAATTACCCCATTCATGATTTAGAGTTAGTTATTTCCATTCTCGATTTAAAGTTATGGGAGAATTTTATGCTAGAGAATCACTTTAAGATTAAATTAGATCATCATATCCTTGTGTACTTGTTTACTCATGAGTTGAATACAAGGTAAAGAAGATGGCTAGAATTTGTTAGAAAATTTGATACCAACATTGATTATTCAAATGGAAAATAAATTAAAGTGGTTGATGCATTATGTAGGTGAACTTACATTGCTTCCCTATTAGTACTATTTTTTTTTATTTTAAAAATTATATGCTTACATAATAAAAAAATGATTTTGAATGCCTTAACATCTATGTTTAATTAAAAATAAAAACTTATGATTTTGAATTTTCTATTGATTTAGATGGCCTAATAAGACACAAAGACATAATTTTTGTTTTAAATTAAATAAATTTGAGAGATTAAGTGTAAAATTAAGTGCATTTAAAACCCCTTTATGCACATCCTAGTGTCAATAAAAAGACATAAAAGGTAAAAGAGCTATATTTTTTACTAGGATTTAAAAAATATGTGGCTACATATGTAGCCAAGTACTTGGAATAATAGTGGTTCAAAGATGAACATGGTCTTCCTAGAGGCTTACTTTATCCTTGTGCCATTATAGAAAGGTAATGAGTTATTGTATCTATGGATTTCATCATGAGATTGGCTAAATATTGTAACAAACATTATTCCATATTAGTTGTGTTTGACAAATTCACTAAAGTAGCTCACTTTATTACTATAAAAATCACTGATGATGCTACCATTCTTGCCAAAATGTTTTTAAAAGAACTAGTAGACTTCATTATCTACCTAAAATGATCATCTCGAATAGAGATAAGTTGTTCACTTCTCAATTTTGAAAAACTATAATGGATGCTTTTCATACAAATCTAAATTTTAGTTCAGCTTATCATCCAAAAATGGGTGGGAAAACTAAAAGGATAAATATGATTTTGGAAGACATGTTGTGAATGTATTTCAAAGATCAATAATATAAGTGGGAAGAATTATTGCACTTGGTATAGTTTGCTTATATTATAACCTACCATTTTGTAATAAACATGGCACCATTTAAGGCCTTATATGGGTGATAATGTATAACTCCATTGGGCTAGAATAACTTGGAAAATAACATGTTTTTCAGTCCAATTTTTTTTCAAGAGTTTGATGAGCAAATGACTATTTTTAAATAAAAGTTGAAGGATGCCTCTAATCGGTAGAAAAGCTATGCAGACCTAAAAATATCTCATAGAGATATTAAAGTTTTTGATAAATTATTTTTGAGAGTAAGAACTCAAAAAATCTCAATTAATTTTGGAAAATATGCTAAAGTAGAACCACACCATATTAGACCCTTTAACATAGTAGAAAATTTCAGTCTGATGGATTATCGTCTCACTCTTTCCCTTTTTATGTCTAGAATATATGATGTTTTTCATGTATAATTATTAATGAAATAAGTTTCAAATCCATCAAATATTTTGAATTGGGATAATATTCAAGTGGAGGGTGAGGAAATAATTCAACTAGAACCTATCAAGATCTTAGCTCAATGCAACATTGATCTACAAAAAAGGAAATTGTAGTATGTATTGGTTCGATTGGATCAAATGGGACACATGAGTGATACCTAGGAAGATGAAACTATTTTTTGGTCTAGTATTATCCTTATTTATCTAAGGCTCATAGGATGATGTCATTCTTAAGGCAGGGTGTACGTCATGACCACACCTTCCTAGCACATTTAATTTGACTAATTTTCAAAACTATTTTAATATTCTTATGTTATGTAGAAATTTTAGTACAAATATTATTTTATTTTTAGAACATTAATTATTGGTTTAAATTAAATTATAATCATCCATGCATTATTTTATATGATCATATATTTTTCATTGTTATTGATTATGATCAAATACCATTGATGTGTACGTGGATTAATTATAAGTACACAACATATAAACATAGGTTGGAAGTATAAGTTGGGTGCTTGGTAAGAAAGACATAGTACAGAAGTAAACCACAATGGTGATGCGATAGTTTAAAACCTAAGTCAAGCCTTTGTGTTGGTCATTCTATTTTATAGTTATCTTCTTCAGTTTGAATTTAGTTATTAGCTAGGTGTTTTTTGTGTCATCATTTATATTTTATTTCTTTATGGTTAACTGAGAAATCATAAAAATAGTTGGATGTGAATGTGATCTATATCCACATAAATGATTCACTTAAAATATATGGTTCCACTACAAGGTCATGAAATATTTAATTATTTATTTAATCCTTATTTGAAGATCAATTCAGGTATGTGTATAAAAAAATATCAATGAATTAATAGGAGTGAAAGGTCGACACTATTATTATGAAGTATATTATAAGATAGAGATAATGGATTTAATAATTTAGTTTTGATATAAAATTATTAGTATTATGTGTTTTAATATATTACATAATAGAATAGGACTTACATTTAATATTTTTATGTTTAAAACTTGAACCATACATCATAAGACTTAGGTTGAGCACATGGTGATTAAAATGTTTAAATGTTACATTGAACCCAAATCTATTAACTTGGGTAGAGGGTGTAATTAATGAGTGGAGTTAAGTTATCCAACCATGAGTGATTTGGTTGAATTAGGAAAGAGATGATTAGGGTTTCTTGTCATTTTGGGAGGATATCAATTTTGTATGGTATCGTGCATGAAGCTTGGGAAGCATGCACAAAGAGGTGGAGTTTTGGAATGAAAACCTAGTGATAATATTGAATGGTACTTTTTATGTCATGTCATGCATGATTCTAGGGAATAAATGGAATGGGAGTTACACTCAAAACAATACATAGTTTTGATTAATGGAACAATCACTACCAATGGTGGATAAAGAGCATGGGAGGAGAAAATAATAAAAAAGAAAGGAAAGAAGAACAAAAAAAATAATAAAATAAAAATAAAAGAAGATTTGTACAATCCATAAATCCTTCTTGGTATCTCATTATGTTATAAAAATAAGTGTTTGTTTTTACATTAGAATGTTGTTATAATTTAGGAATTCACTTATATGAATAATGTATGGGGTTTGGAATAGCTTTCCTATATAGACTTGGAATTTATTGTGAATGAGACATGGTTGAAGATACCAACACTGTTAGATAGTTTAGGGTACTCACCCATAGATGACAAAGAGTAGCTAAGAAGGGTGAAATTGACTAGTTGGGTTGATTGATTGATTAAATATTTTAAATGTTTTTAAGTTTTATTTATTTGGGGGTAAACCCTGGTTTTAGATTTTATATTTCTAAGTTTGTTGAAATAATTATTGTTGTCTAAAACCCTTAATTTAGGCTTATCCTGATATTGGTCAATATTATATCACTATTTTGCTTTGGTTGAGTGTTGTGTTTTTATGGTTGGGTTCCTAATTCCATCTCCAACTAATGGTTGGGGTGGATAGGGAAACCTATCCTATGGTTGGAAATATATAGAGAATATGGATGGATTTGAATACAAAATGTTATATGTGGGAAAATTATATGTGGAAGATTTCTTCTATTAGATGGTTTATTAATAATTGGTTATTATATTTCTATGTGAACATGTATTTTATTTGGACAACTTTGCATTGAAGACTATGAGTTATTCACTGTGTGATGTTTGCTTGTAAATATTATTGGCTTACATTCATTGGAAAATAATATTGGTTACAATATATAATAGACCCTATAGAATATGTATTTTATATCATTTAATATGCATTATAATGTCCATTTCTATTGGTTATAATAAGGATACCATAGATGTCTTGCGTAATGTTTTAAATTAAGGTAAAAGCAGGTTTTGAAGGGGCCCCAAAACCCTGAAACAAAGTAAGAAAGATACAACAATAAAGCCCATCAAGAAAAACAAACCTAAAGCCTACTGTAGAATAGTATCAAAATTAGGTTTTACAGGGACCTGCCACAAATATAGACCATAAGAAGAAAGACCCCAGGTTTTACAGAGACCTGGAAACTCAAAAAAGTTTTAAAATCTAAGAACCAAAAATCGGAACTTGTTATTACATCCAACAAAAGGGACCAGAACAAAATGAACAAAAAGACCCTAGTCTTCTAATTCTAGGATCATCTTCACCGCCTCCTTTCGAATCGTTTCAGTATCCTGTATGGATATTGCAACTGAAGTAACAACATCTTGCATAGATTTCTTCTTTGAGCTCTATTTGGTCCTCTTACTTGGCCCCTCCAAGGCTTTTATTTCCTCATCAGCTCGTTTTCCAAGGTTTGCTGCAGCAGCACATATGCTAGAAGTAACCTCCTCCATCTTCATTCTACTTTCCTTGATAAGCCTTCTGAGATTATTCTCATAATCTTTAAGTTTGATAGGAATATCTCTCATCTGCAATTCCAAATTATGTCTTTCATAATGTTATATATATATATATATATATATATATATATATATATATATATATATATATATATATATATCACATGTTCATGTATTCTATTATCAATAAAAATGTTTTAGGGTATAGTTTATATTATTTAAATTTCCATAATAATGTCTGTATTCAATAATTTTGATTGTTTACTTGAGTGGATAGCATAGTTGAATTCTAATCTATGTATGGAAAATTTTATACCTTGTTGATATTCATTAATTTTGGTAAATAAGAAGTGGGTTTTTATGGTTATTTCAATGTAAAAATCATTATTATTTGATCAGGCTATATATGAAACTAATGTATTGATCTGGTAGTGATCCATAGATATCTAAATCACTCATGTAGTCATTAATATCATCGCTATTACAAAGAGATTGTTTATTTATAAAGTTTTTTGCATTCTTTAAGGAATTATTAAAATATGTGGTGTTTTTATATGATGTTTATGATTTGTAAATTTGAATGGTAACCTAAAAATAGGTATTTATATTTTTGTATTTTGTGTTAAAGGATAATTATGTTATTCTATCGATGCATAACAAAATTCATGAGGAAATGAAAATAAATGGTTTATCATCAATGTAAGTGTATGAATTTGACAATGATTATGAATAATGATTATTGTAGATGCACATGGTGTTTGTTTAATTTTGGAAAAAATATTTGACACATCTTAGGGGTAGTGATGCAAGGTCACTATAGTTTGGAATTACATATTATTTTTACTCTGATAGCAATTTTTTTAAGGTTTATTCACATTATTAATTTTTTTATAATGTAATTATTGTTAGTTAAACACTATTATGTTAAGAAGTGTTTGTATGGTATATTATTATTATGAATAATAACAATATTATATAGGTTAGTTCTATATACTTTGTTATTTATAATAATATATTGTAGTAACAATATATTTTTCATATAGTCGATTGGTTATTCTTTTGAGAGATTGTAGGGATCTCATTATCTCGAATTTAGGAAACATATATCCTATATAGCATTGTAATTTGTCATATGTAATATGTTTATCAATTTGAGTAATAAGAATATTATTATTTATGTATTAATTGTTTGAGAATGTTTCTTAAGTGTTTTTTACTTATCATATAAAATATATTTAAATATAAACTATAATCAATATCTATTATCAGAGTGGTCTCAATCTTGCCCTATGATGGATGGATAAATGATTTTAAGGGGAATGTTCATTGACTACCATGGTTACTCTTGTGATTGAGAATCTAGGGTTGAGTTATGGTAGCTATGTAGATTTTAGTAGTATTTCTATCATGTAGTGTTGTTTTGTGTAGTATTACTCTATTCAGTCTTAACATTCAATGCTCAACAAAAAGGAAGACATGACTATTTTGACCTACCTAAGTGTGGATAGTAGTGATGTGCCTAGTTTGTTTAAAAGTGTTATAATATTTATTGTATCTAGTAGAATTTAGCTCCATTTTAATCAAAGCACTATATATATCTACAAAAAAAAAATTGACACCTTGGAAGGTTTTTTTATGCACATTTTTCTATAGATTCACAAAAGAGTTGTGCTTTGAGAAAAGGATAAGGGAAACTATCGGATCATGCATAATCACATCTTAAAGTCCATGTTCTACCAGAGTAAAATTCATCCATTCTTTTCCATCATGCCTCCATGTGTAAATCTACCAAGTGTGTCTAATATTATTAGTTTCACCAAGCTATCCTTACACATGCATCCTTCTTGAAAAGTTTTCACAGGTTTATAGTCTGCATTTGAATGTATGCTTAAATGATCATGTTTGTATCTATAGTTTTAAACATAGATTACACTCTCTTGCCATTTACATAAAATGCAATAACCTTGATCTTTCTCTAATATAGGATCAATAAAATGACAATTATGAGCACCCTATACCTCTATGGTAGATCCTTGGCCTATTCAGTTCCTGACTACATTTGAAAACAAATTATATCAAGAACTTTATAGATTTTTAAAGTGGATCATTCATATTTTTGAGCATATAACCAATTTTCTTGTAATGCATCAAGAAATGTATTAAGAATGGAGACTTTTGAATTGATCAAATACATTCAACTATATAAATCTTCATGAATATTTAATCTATGATTTCTTTACATCTGTGTTTTATTGGTGTCAAAATCAAATAAATTGATTCGAAAGAATTGCATTGGTTGATTCAATGGATCTTCCCATAGTGTACCTTTTGATTGTCATTCCTTGCAAAGTGTCATATAAGTTGAATTTATTAGTTATGTTGGGTGATTATTAATGTTCTATCTAATTATAATATTTCAAATCTATGTCAAAGTCATATTTTATACTTTCCTAGAGTCAATGTTATTTATAGTTTTTAGGCTTATTTAATATTTGTCATTATAGATTTAAGTCATTCTATAGACTTTAGTTTTGTTTTAAAAATAGTCTTGTCAATGTTTTAGTTTTTTATGTCAATATTTGAAATGGATACTAGTTTTGTTTTTAAAATCAAAAGTCTCATAAGTGTCACAGTCATTTTATTAATTCATTATCAAAATGTATTTTATATAAAAAATTAAAAAATGTTAATAGTTGAGTCATTTTTTGTAAAGAGTAATTTTTTATGTCAAATCTATAAAAGTTAATCGCATCCTATATAAAGGACACATTTTTGGGTGAATTGACATCCTAAGTTGAAAACATAAATTATGTGTGTGTGAGAGATATTATTGTTATAAAAAAATACATGAGATTCATTGACATATTAGTTGAGTAAGTAGCTTCACCCATTAGAAGTAAGAGGAAATTGAGGTTGGAGGTTTCAGAGCCTCTCATTAGCCACTATCAATGGGGCCACTTCTGATTTAGTGGTGCATTTGATTTTTAGTTGTGTGTTTTATTTTATTTTTATGTGAATAAGAACATATGATGTATACCTATTCACATTTTTAAAAATTGAATTAAAAATTCCTATATAACTTCTTTGAATATGTGATAGTGAAGAGAAATAGTAACTGTATTGCACATCATGATGTGGTTTTTGGTAATCCACTTGTAAAACCATTTTTTTGTGGTTGGTAGTCCAATTGAAAGCCATCCTATTTTGGTTGTTGGTAATACATATGTAAAACCATCAGTAGGTTTGTGACTGTTTTATGAAAATCACTGAATCATGAGTATAGATGTAGATATGGGATGTATTTTTTCTCCATGTTCAAATTAAATTGGTGTAGATTAGGGGTTAATAATTTTCACTAGGGGGTGAATGTTAAGGTGTGTTCACATTATATTGTTTATAATAATGTAATTATTGTTATTTAAATAATAATATGTTAATAGGTATTTGTGTGGTATGTTATTGTTATGAATAATAACAATATTATATGGGTTAATTTTATATAATTTGTTAGTTATATAAATATATTGTAATAAAAATATATTTCATATATAGTTATTTTGCTATTATTATGAGAGATTGTAGGGATCTCACTATCTTGAATATAGGAAAAAATCCTATATAGCTTTGTAATTTATCATATGTAATATGTTGATAGTTTGAGTAATAAGAATATTATTATTTTTCTATTCATTGTATGAAATTATTTCTTGAGTGTCTTTTATTTAGCATATAATTATATTTAAATATAAACTAAAATCAATAAATTTGTTGTGTTATTCTCCATGTATTTTTGGAAGGGATTGTGTTAGCTATAAATCTCGAATCAATTAACCCTAGTGCTATGAGATATTAATAATTCATAATGGAAAATGTTCTCTACATGAAGGTTGTGAATAGGGTAAATTGGTTACATTCAGTTGAATTTAAGATTTTTTCATTGACTATATATGAATATCATCTTAGGTTGTAACACATTTATGCCTTTAGAATGATTCATTGGTCATCATTTTCATTATAAAATATGTGCTAACAATTTTTGGTATAGAAATTATTCAATGAAGAATGTTATATAGATTATAACTCGATGCTAATATGGTAGTGGATAAAAATTATTAGGTTTTTTTTAATTTAGTTAAATTATTTGATTATTTATACCAAAAATTTCAAGACACACTACCAAAAAATTTTGGTAATAACATCAATATTTAATTGATTTAGAATTTATCTTTTCAATCTTCTGTCAACACACACACACACACACACACACACACACACACACACACACACACACACACACACACACACACACACACATTCATGTATTCTTTTAGTCATATAGAAAAGGAATAAAAGGGCCAGTCATGTGTGTGTGTATCCATATACACAGATAAATGTCCATAATCACGAACACTATAATATAATATCAAGATATATATATATATATATATATATATATATATATATATATCTTGATATTATATTATAGTGTTCGTGATTATGGACATTTATCTGTGTATATGGATACACACACACATGACTGGCCCTTTTATTCCTTTTCTATATGACAAAGAATACATGAATATATATATATATATATATATATATATAATTATGTATGTATGTATATATATATATATATGTATGTATATATGTATATATATATATATATATACATATATATATATATACATATATACATACATACATATATATATATACATACATACATATATATATATATATATATATATATATATATATATATATATATATATATAATTATGTGTATAGTCTGCATACACTCTTGATGAACATTTAAGTATGTGACATAAATCCCCTTTGAATTAAATAAAAGTGCCTTTCATTATTGCTAGTAAATATGATTGTGAAATGTTGTTCATTTAATAAATGTAAGAGTGTTTGAATATGTATGATTGAAAAATTTATTACTCTGAAAGTGAGGTTATATTATTTAGATATGAATTTATTTAGTTTAGATATTAATACGTATAGTTTATGTATATATATGTGGTAATATACATATAATTAAATATACATATACGTTTAAATGGATAACTTTGATATTGGTATGGATTAAATCTTCTTGGTGTGATTATGGTTTTGAATGTCTTAGGTGGAAATAATGGAAAATGGTACAATTTAACTTAGGATATTATCATGTGTATAATCTTATCTACTATGTGAAAATCTAAATGTAGATAATAAATTAAGTGGTTATCCCATACTAGCATGTTAATCATGAACCAATCTCCTAGGGTTATTCTCTAAGTATAAATGGTCATGAGTCAAGGCTATAGATTCAAGTAAGCTTGTTATTATCTAAAGGGTCATTTGATTTATGTACTACATTAGAGTAATTTTTTAATGTTTAGTGAAAATGCTAAAGTTTAAATGTCATGGAAAGCATACATTATATGATATATATGATTAGAAATTATACTAATGTGTCGAGCATAGATATTGATGGGTTCTAATCATATTTATTATATAGTGGGCTCACAACATTAACATGCATGTGCAAATTTGTAAAATTTTTCATATGAATGTTTGTATTTAAGTAATGAGGATCCTTTTGATATGAAACTTTTACCTAGGTTATTGATGATTATTGGGGATGGTTGAATCAATTAGTCTTTCCCTATAATAATCAAATAAAGTACATGGGTTAATATAAGGATATGATTATTCTTTTATATTGTATTCATTAAATTGATATTATGGATCCAAATCCAATAATGCATGATAATTTTAAATATGGTTAAGATCATGTCACTAACATGGAGTTAAAAATTTGGTTATAACTTATCCTTATAAAGTACCTTGGATCATGATCGGTGTTTTACTTGATAATTTTTTGAACTTATCTTATGTTAGTTATTAAAACAAACTTGATATTATATTGTAATCATTTACTTTGGCTGATACATTTCTAATTAGAGTATAATCTTTGGTTTTCTAAGTTTGATGTGGAAAATTTGAATTATGATAGATGAGCCCATCTCCAAAGAACCCCTTATCAACCATCTATCCATATTTAATCCATCATGAAACATCTCTCATTTTTAATAATATCTTTGTCCCAAATCCTTAATTTTAAAATAATAAGTGAAAAAGGTACTTGTGAAAAACACAATCTAATAGGCCCTCCATGTGGCCAAATCATAGTCAACATCACAATCAAAATTTGAATTAGTATCTACATTAGAATACACATTGGAGTAAAAAAACTATCAAAATTATATTTAAAATCAATATCCAAATTAGAATAAGGATATCACAACATTGGATACATACCTTTTGTAGATCATTTTGAAGACATCAATGATCCTTCAATTATTTTTAAGGATGTTTCCTTTAGCTTCAAATAATTTATCCTTATATCCTCTATGAAGATAATGCAACCTTTAATCCTTCCATGAATATAACTGATCCTATCCCTTATCTTCACATCTAATATCCTAAACTAATTGATTGGGATAATATAATCACATCACTAGACTTATTACATACAGATGTATCAGATGTATAATTTATGAGGATCCAAAAAAATAGTTAGTTAGAAGAAAATTCACATAGTGAAACCTTATTTAAGGCACTAGTAGACTATCAAGATCAAAATCCTAGAAGTATAGATGAAAAGTTCCCTATTGAAACATTGTTTGAGGCACTATGGGACAATCTAAAAAATCAAAATCTAAAATCATCATCCCCTAGTGAAACCTTTTTTAGGGCACTAGGGGGAAATTAAAATATAAAATTCTAGTCCCTTAGGGAAAACGTTTTTGAGGCACTAATATACAATAAAAAACAAAATAAACTTAATTAATAAAACTCTATTGGTAAAAATTTATTTGATGCACCAATAGATGAAAAAATTAGTTTTACATTACTTGATGAAGAAATCATTAAATTTAGTATCAAAATAAATGATAATCTAAAAAATATTGAGATTGTATCCATTCACAATCCTAAGGAGTATAATAATCTTATGGTCCTCATAATAGAAGTTTTAGAGGTATTTTACCCTAAAACATCCAAAATCATGTTACATGGAGCCTATTCAGAGTATCTATAATCAATAAAAATGTGTGTGATTATTAGTCTAAATTTCCCTTAGTCTCTTAACATTTATACCTTCCTTAATGATCATATCCTTCATCCAAATCATATATCATGCCATCTAATTAGATCCTTCATGCATTGTTTATCCTTTTCTACCTTCCCTAGTGTCACTCTCTTTCATAGAGGACACAAAGACACCTTGTTTATAGGTTTAAAGGAAGTGTAATAAATTGTTAATCAATATCACTTCAACATCTGTGGATTCCACATCATCAATAAGATCCTAACCAAGAAGCTATATAAAATAGGTATGGAATAGAAATCAAAATGGGTCAGAATTATGTCTCTAGTAATCTTGCATTGATTTAAGATGATAATAAATAAATAAATCAAAAATTTAAAAAAAAATCAAAAATCAAAAGATAAATAGAAATAAGTCATCCAATCATTGAAACAATGCTTATGGCACCTTGGGAAATTACAATGATGAAAACCAAGCTTCTAGTGTCATGTGTAAATAATTTATTGTCTAAAATTACCTCAAAACTTAGGGGGCATCCCTATCCTAATATACATCATTCATTCTACCCATCCCATCTAAATAATATTAAATGATCCCTATCCATCCCAAATGCCTACACCATCCCCTCTATCCATCATATTATGCCCATCCTTTTTTCTCATCTTAACCTTAATAAATAGATGAAAATGTTTTGAGCCCTTTTTTAGAAAGAATCTTGGCATATAATATGAATATAACTTTGATGACTAGATAATTATTTCCCATGTGACATGATCCTTGGAGATATCTAATGTATTCTTAGTCATCATACAATATAATCATCCATTTTCATCGAACATTGTCCTAAATCTCATCCATCCATTACATTTACCATCATAGTGATAAAATAAATTTTTGATTTGCTAGTGACCTTGTGTCCATACATATAGATAACCCTTTGTATATAATTATTCCATAAAATGCTAAAAACATTATATAATCTAAAAAAATAGATTATATAAAAAATACCTAAAAGTAAAAAAAGGCCAAAAATATCCAAGAGAGGTATAAAGACATAAAATCAAAAAAAAATTGTCTTGTCCCAAAATCTGATCAAAATACTTAATCAAATAATTTAAACTACAATTGGGATAGGTCATTCCCTAATACACCCTGATTGGGTCAAGTCAAGGAAATCATTCATCTAATCCAAACTCACAACTTCCATCTTGTTTGGGGAAAATCATGTGTGTAAATCATCATTAATATATTTTATTCCCACATCCACCCTGATTGGGTAAAATCATCATTCCATCTTTCATTAGGTATTTACTAGGGGAACCATACAACTATAAATTTAGTTTATCCTTCACATATGATTTTTAATGTGATTAATGCCAAGATGTTTTTTGTTACTTTTATTTTTAGGTTTTTTTGTGTTTATTTGGTGGATTATTTGTTTGAATTTATTATTATGCCTTGACTTAGTTAGTGTGTACCAACAATGTCATCATGGGTTTTCCATATCATAGATCCTCCTATCATGCATAATACCCGAGTCTATCCACATGCATATGATAATATTGTCATCTTCATTTTTCCATATCAGGGTATGTTTTATAATTTATCTATTAGATCATGGTTAGTGATTATGAACATTGTGGCCATGTCATCATGGTTATTTGTATCATGGTGCATATTTTTATGTGAAACATCAAAAATCAAGTTTTGAAAATTATGTGAAGACATGTTAAATCAATAATTTATTCCCTCGTAAAATCATCTAGTTTAAAATTCAATCATCACATCCATTTTTAAACCAAATTGGATAATCATATATTTATCTTCATCATTTCCCATCATATTCCTTATTTTTCATGATAAGGACATCATCTTGAGATTCTTATGTACTATATATGCAACACATTATCACATTGAATTTACGAGGTCAACTAGACCACCATCACCATTACCATTTTCATCACCATTATTACACTTATTTCCATTATTCATTTCTTCTAATGAATAATACCTATTTTTGTATAATTTGTCCAATTCTATCCAAATATAATAACATCAATGTTCAATCATTATCACATCATTATTTTCATTTCTTGGGTCATCCTCATGTGCCCAATTTTGTGTGGCTACTCCATCCTTTAAAATATTTTATACCATCCACACATGTCTTTTCAAAAATCTATCATCTTCCTATCATCCATAAATGTGATCATATAATCCTTAATCCATGTAATAGGTTACATACTTGATATATGCTTGAAATAAATCAATCATCCATCCATCCAAACTCGTAACTTTCACCTTATTTGGGCAAGTCAAGCTTCTAAATCATCATCGAGATAGGTCATTCCCCAATCCTCCATACTTGTAGAAACTAAAGACCCCAAAATTTTCAAGATATTATACCACATTTTCCCTTACTTGGAGTAAATCAGAGTGTAACTTGTCTTAGGATGTCTCATTCTCTCATCAACCTTACTTGAGGCAAATAAATCCATCATCATTATAAATCAAATAATGAAAGCATTTTATCTAATGAATTAATATCATCCATGGGTTAATATGATCTTTCCATCATCTTTTTATATCTAAATCATAATCACATCTTGCATCCCACCCCTTTTTATTCATCACTCACCCATTGATTATTCTTGTATGATTGTAAAATATGAGAAATATATTTAATGAACTAAATATACTAAATCAAAAAAAAAATCTCAAAAACATAAATAAGAGAAAATGTAAAAGCAATCATAACTTAATTAAGAGGCTCTTACCATCACCTTGCTTCTCTTAGTCTTCCAAGCAAGATATTAAAATGGATTCTCCAAGGATAATCAGATTGTATGTTGGATTACTAGATAATAGTGGCTCCAAGGCTTCAAATAGATGTAAAAGGGATCAATGACTTCTAGGATGAAAGATAAGGAATTAGGTATTAGTATGAATTATATATGAGAGATTGTGTGTATTTATAATTAGTCCAACCAAGCCCTTTGCTTGGTTATTAATATAGTGGTGGGGAGGATTAAAAATGAATTTAAAGCTCATAAGAACCCTCTAGGTTTAGAGAATTCTAAATAAATAGAGAATATTCTATATTTTATATGTCTATATATTTGATTAAGGATTATTAGGGGTTTTAGGTGGATTTAATAAACTATGCTTGTAGGAGAATCTATGGATGGGTTATCTAGGGGGGTAAGTAAAATATTTTGAATTTTAAACTAGCAAGTGGGAAAGTGGTTATTAAATGAAGTATGATTAGTGGTTTAATGGAATTTTAGTAGGATAATCAATAGATTAATATAGTGTGAGGTGTGTATAAATGTTAGTATGGTGTAAGAAATATAGTTGGAAATAATATTAGAAATTTATTTAAGACAATGGTTATTTATTTTAAATGAAATTAATGATGATAAATGGTGAGATTAATTAAATAATTAGGGTGAGTATATTTAGATGTATACATTTACCCCTATTTTAAAGGGAATTATGAGTGATGAAGTTAGAGTAATGGTCTTTCAAATAAAAACCATTATGTGATGGGTTAATAAAAATAATATTGCATGAATCCCCCTCAAGAAGGAATATTGGGAGGATTGAATATAGTTAAGATGATGAGGGGTTGGAATGCCTGTATGATATTTGAGCTATGAGTGATAGGATTCCCTTCATGAGAATTCAAATTAATGATTACAATTGAAGTTATAGGTGTAAGATTATTCCCAAGGGGGAACACACCATATCAATGACGATTAGCCTCTTAATATGAGTCATAGGAAAATACCAATGCCAAAGAGGGAGAAAACTAGATATAATAGATAATTAATCTCAAGATAAATAGATAGGTCAAGGGATGTATAGACTAGGAAAAATAAGTACATGAGCTTTTGATAGTTTCTAAGCAAGGACACATCCAAGGGAGAGCTTAAAAGAGTGTTATAATTGATTTTATGTAATAATAGCATAATATACCTCAACTTGATTTGATAAATTAGAGTGACCATGAGGGGATGTAAAAGGAAACTAGTGGCCAAGCTATCCTTGGGAACTAAAAACTGGCCAAGTGTTTCCTACATAGCTTGAAGAGAGATCATGTCAATGTAGTTTGGACTTTCAATGTTAGAAAGGGAGTGGGGATATGGAATACCATGCCATTAAAAATGATTAAGGGATTGACAATAGTTTTGATTAAATTTTTAGGTGGAAAGATAGTGTTATTAAGGATTAAATGGGATCTTTTGGGGAAAAATGATAGGGATATGGGGATAAAATAAAATGTGATAGAAAAATCATGTTCTAGAGCTCATGATCATGGATCACATTCTTCATGCTTCACATCACAGTGAGAAGGTTTGTGAGTAAAAGAGAGCCATGGAGGTTAGACCAATGGTATGTACTTCTCCCCATCCTATTTTTATTTTTATTTAATTCATTTTTTTATAAATTTATTAGGAGAAAAATAAGTGAGTGAAAAATTATAACTAGGGGAATTGCCTTAAGTTATGGTTTTACAATCTCAAACCTTGATGTTGCACTAATCATTGACAGTTTTGATAATTAAATTTTAGAAATAGGAAAATTATCAAAATTAAATAAGGTTACTTATGGTTTCACAAAACCATAATTATCGAGTTGTGATTTTTCAAAGATGCAACAAAGGACTCATAGTTTTGTGAAATTGCAACAAGTGATTAGTGATTTTATAAAAACATAATTTAGTGCATAGATCCAATAGAAATTTTTCTTAGGGTCATTGTGGGAACTAATTGGGTAAGGAAAAAGTTAGGTAATAATAAAACTAGGTAGATAGGTTAGGGATATAATAGGAAAATCAAGGTTAGGGTATAGGTTTTCAGTTATTAAAGGATAATAAGGTGTTTGGTATAGGAGGATTTAGGGGTTCTATAATCCATATTATGCTAAACTATAGTATTATATGAGATTAATCACTTGAGATAAACTATTTTATGGATTTTATAGATGATATGACTATGTTATATCATTATTATGCCATCTATTAGGATAGATCAAGCCCTGATTACTACGCTAGTATAGAGGTGACACTTGGAGCTGAGCATCTTTCATTTTATGATGGGGGAGATGACTATAAATCTTGAGGATGTTTGGTAGATATTTTGAATGAAAATGAGGGGGGGATATAATTTACTAGAGGTATCAGTCACTAATAGCTACAATACATAGGTTGTGTGGTCACTTATAGGTTGGGGTTCCAGACTCTAATATTGATATTGATAGAGCTTTTAGGGACGGGACTATGGATAAATTGAATCTCATATTTGTGTCTCTTGTTATTAGTATATTATTACTAAATAAGAGTGGGTAGTGGTTCTATCCAGATTTAGGATATGTGGTTATGGATATGGTTAAGGACTACATCATATTTTCCTAGGGGATGATTGTATTGGGTCATTTGTACATGAAGCTTCACATGGGAGCGTACATAGGGGTGGTGTGTTTTGGGCCATCACTATTAATATAGATCTAGTCTTGTGAGTATGTGGTTAAAGAAATACCACTATGTAATTCTATTGATCATGAACTAGACTAGCCATTAATGTTTGGATGTCATATTATCCTAGGAATTTAGAGGGTGCACATTGGTGATATGAGAATTTATAGATTGACATTTGATAGTCTGATAAATTTGTAAATTAGTTGGATTCCCTATAGATAGGTATAATAGGGGTGGCCTAAGGACATAGAGTACACTAGATACATGTTGGTTGGTTGTTATTTAACATGACATCATTAATATATTATAGAGATATATCAGCTAGATAGAGTATAACACAAGTTTAGTCGACAACTAGATGTTCTTAGAGAGGAGCATATTTTACTCAGAGTGACAAGGAGAGGACACAATGGGGATACATAGTGGATATGGTGATAGATCACACAAAGTATAATAATGTAGCTCCCGTCATTTAGGACTTTTAGATGGTGATAGATAACCTAGGTGTTACAATAACATATATAAGGTAGTGGTAGTAAAGGAGGTCGAGGAGACTATTAAGGGATATTTAGAGGGATAAAAGGAGAAGGGTTGTTTATAAGATTTTTAAGGCATAGGCATGGTTATAGGGATGGAAGGTTTAGAGATAGTAGCTATAGGTAGGGGGATGGTAGAGATGGTGGGGTTAGCTAGGCATTGATGGTTATTAATGGAGGCACAGGAGGTGGTCAAGGAGTTGTAGGAATAGGTATTAATGTTTTTGGGCCTTATATAACATCAATTAGAGGTAAACACTAGGCTCAAATAGATATTTTGGTGTAGGATTAAGAGTTAAGGCTATAGATATATCAAAGATTATAGTAGAAGGATAGGTATGAGTGATAGGTCATTGATTTATAATGACAGATATCTAAGTGAGATATATATGGGTCTAATATTATCCTATTTAAATACATTATTGGGGTAGATTTAGGATATTAATAGTAAAATAATAGATTTATAATGCTGGATTACTCATATTCAAGCAAGATTTAGTTAGTGTGAGTCATAGTTATAGGTGGAAGAGAGAGTTAGAGATGAGGGGGTTACTTTGTTGTAACAACAAGGTTTGGGGGATGTGATAAGATATATATCATTATTGATGATGGATTCCCAATACTAGAGGATATTTTATGAGGGTGTGGTATTAATTCATCAATAATCACCTTCACACAAGGCTAACACCTCTTCTCATTATGTGCATTATCCTCTTAGGAGACCACGAAGATCATCATGATCTAGATTATGAGACATTTATCTTATGTTGGAATTTTATATTTTATTATTATCATATGGATGTCCATGATGCTAATGTTGTATATGAATTTTAATAGGACTAATGGACATTTATATGTTTATATGAATATGTGATTCATTATGTTATATTCCATGTATTATGAATTTTGTGTATGCATTTTGGTGTGATTTCTAGGTTAGATATTTGATTATTTACTACATATATGAGATTATAGATATATTTGATGTATTGTGGATATGTAATGATTATCAAGATTATTTGCATGTATGGAAATGATTTACGAGTATGTCTTATGGATGCATTTTAATTTGATGTATTTAATGATGTGATGACATAATTTATATAGATATGGTATATATATGACATGGATTTAATTTTATATTAATAACATGGTGTATTATAGATAATAATGAAATGAAATAGATAATGTGGTAATGGGAAATGGATGTTATTTATCCTTTTTCATGTGCCAATATTTTGATAGGTTTTTCTTTGTAAATATAATTAAAAATATCATGAATTAATAATGGGTAATCCTCCTACACGAAGGAGGTGGATGGATCAATTAATAGATGATTAGGTTAGGGTAAATGGGATAGTTTAGTGATTAGGGGGTATGGTTTTTAGCATAAGATGCTAGGTATATATTGAATCCATGGAAATATCAGTAATCCATTTTAATATTTTAATTAATTAAAGATGTACGTAAAATATTTGAGTATTTGAGTTGACATTTATTTATAGTCCACAGGAACACTATTAGTGACATCCCAGATCATAATGGGTAGTAGTTCTTGCCATCCTCATTCCCTATATATAAAAATAGGGATATTTAAAAGAAGATATAAATAAAATATTTACAAAAGATTTCATTCAAAAATACATAAAATAAACAAGTATTCACAAGATCTTAGAAAAAGGACAAAATGATTATAATGACATAATTTTTGGATAGAAAGGATTTATATAAAAAAAGGATAACATGGAATAAATATTTGCAAAGTGATCCATTATGTGAATAAAAATGGATAATGGTTATATATATAATGACCTAATATGTATATAATGATTATTATTGTAACGAAAAATTATAAAATGACCCAAAATTATTATTCACAAAATGTTGATAAAATAATTTGTTAACAAGAAAGGTATTAAATATACCAAAGAAATATTTACAAGACAACTTAATATGTGGATAAAGGATTTTTTACAAAATGAACTATTTAAAAAATGAATTAATAATTGTATAAAATGTATTTTAACATAAATTAATATTTACAAAATGATTGAATAATGTGAATAAAAAGAACAATGATTATAAATATTAACAGGGTGACCTAATGTGAGGATAGAGAAATTTTTAAATATTTACAAGAGAAATGATGAAAATAGATTTTTAGAAAATGACCTAATATGTAATAGTAAATAATCTATACAAAATGACGTAGTTATAAAATGATGCTGATAAAAGTGATTTTTATAAGGAATATTTACAAAGTGACTTACTATGTACATAGAAGGGATTTTTACAAGAAAATGAATATTTACAAAATGGTGATAGAAGGATTGTTAATAAGGAAATTTATTATATGGATATGTATAAGATAAATTAATATATGGATAAAGGATTTTTGAAAAAATGAACTAGGTAAAAAAATGACTTAATAAGTGGATAAAAGGTATTTGTAAAGAATGATATAATGATTATAATGGATATTTATAGGATTACCCAATTACAACTCAACATAATATGTGATTTTTAATGAATATGTACAAAATGACCTAGCAACATGAATAAAAATAATAATGATTGTGAATATTGACAAGATGACCTAATGTGTTGTCATCATAATTTGAGATGATTGAGATGGGATAAAATTGGGTATATTATAATCCTAAGAACTAGATAAAAAAAACTAGTATTATATTTTTTACAAAATATATTATACATCTTGGAGGTGGGATGATTATGGACTCTTTTCTAATGATGAAATAGTAGGTACATGAGGATATATTCTTGGGTAATGAATGGGGATGAGGAAAGATAGTTGTTATTGAGGTTGATAGGAAGAAGAGCCATCATGGGAGAATCAATCTTTGTTTTTTTTAGAATATTAGGATTAATAATTGATTTCAAAGTGGATAAAATATTCTAAATGACTCTTCAATAGTTTCCCCCTTGTAATTTAAGCATCAATCAATCTTCCCCATTTTTGATACTCATACCTCCTTACTTTAAAAAAATATAATTTACATCTACCATTGGGAGCAGGGTCATATGGGAGATGAGTAAATGAAATGAGATGTGTGGAATGATGGTAGATGAATAGGAATGGATGGAATTTTCCCAAAGTACAGGTGTGTATTGAGAATGTGACTCTTAAAGATGAAGGATAAAATATTTTAGGCCCTCTAGTTATATAACCATTTCAAATGCATAATATTCATTAGAACATAAGGTTATTCCCCATCTAAAGTGGCCAATTAATATGACCTAGATCCAAATTTTTAAATAATAATGTAAGGCCCAAGCCAATTTGCTTCAAATTTTCCTTTCTTTTCCTCATCACCATTGGTTTTCTTTTAATTTTCTGTGAGGACTAGGTCACCAATTTTGAATTCTTAGGATTAGATTTTCTTACAATATTAGATTTTTAACTTATTTTCATATGCTCTGAGGTGATAAATAACATTCTTATGCTTCTCATATAGTAATTTTATTTCTTATAAATGCTCATTTATATATTCATTATATATAATTATGACCTATAAGGATATACGTAATGAAAGGAGTTCAGTCTCAACTGGGAAGAGGGATTTTTTTCCATATACTAAAGAGTATGTAGTGTCCATAATAGGCATTCAGATGTTGGTTATATATGACCAAAGTGCAAGATATAAATGTATATGTCAATTATTCCCAACATCATTAACAATATTTTAAAGGATTTTTATAATCATTTTATTGGTGGCTTCCACTTTTCCATTTCCTTGGGGGTAATAGGGTGTTGATAATTAATTATCAATATAATATCTATTACATAGTTCTTCCACTTCCTAATTTTTAAAATATTTTCCATTATATGATATTATTTTATAATGGATTCTAAAATGGTAAATTATTTCATTTAAAATGAACTCAAATAGATAAATCCTTGTAGTGTATATGAGCAACATGGCTTCCACCCATTTGGTAAAATAATTTATATCTGTAATAATGAATTTTTTGATATGATTAAGTGGGATTAATTTTTATAATTATTTCTAATCCCCATACTAAAAAAGATCAGGGACTCATAATATGTTATAGATTTAGATTCAGGGCATGTATAATATTCTCTTATTTTTAACAAGATACACACTTACACACATATTGAAAAATATGGAGATCTATTTCCAAACAATAATATCCAACATAGAGTAACTTCTTAGCTAGATCCATTCCATTGACATGACTTCCAAAAATACCATCATCAAATTCCTTGATTGTAAGAAGAGCCTCCTCTAAATTTAGGTATCTTAATAGGGTCCCATCATAACCTCACCAATAAAGTGTGTTGTTGAGTATGGTATAATGGGAGGTGAATTAGATGAAGGATTTTCATTGATGGTAATTAAGGTCTAATGGAAGGATATTGCCATAGAGGTAGGCATAAATGTCATGATACCACAATTAACTAGGATCAATGATTAGACATATCTGATAGTGAGATGAAGCTTGGTGTGTAGGTAATAGTAGTTGTTTAACCAAAAAAAATCCTTTGAGTAAATCTTCTAAGAGATATATTAGAGACTTGATAGTGGCCATTACATCTACTACATTGGTACTTCCCCTTGATACTTGTTCAAATCTTATAGATAAAATTTTTATTTAATTTATTGATCATTTTACTGTATACAATTAACTTCTCATATTTAGTTTGGAACTCCTGATTAAAATATTTTATAATTAATCAAGAATCACCTATAACTTGTAAATTTTGATTATTCCATTAGATGGCAAGTTGAAATCTGATAATTATTGCCTCATATTCACTGATATTATTGGTGCATAGGAAAAATATTTGAAAATCCTTAGGGATTAAGTATCATTGTAGTGTTACCAAAAGGATTATATCTCTTAACCATTTCATGGTAAATAATCCCTAAAAATAAGGTTTCCATCCTGGTGAGTCTTTAGTTGCTAAGATGGATTCATCAGGGAAGGTTATTGTTAGCAATTTTGTGTCCACTATAGGTGCTTTTACTAGTTGATCCATGATAATCTTCCCTTTGATGGATTTTTTATTCACATATTCAATGTAAAATTCACTTAATAACATAATCTATTTATCCATCATACTCTTTAAGCTAGACTTATATAACATATATTCAAGTGGATCAACTTTTTTGATCAACATCATTTGCATTTTTAACATATAATGTCTGATATTTTGAGAAGAAAAAAGAACACGACTAGGTATATTTCCTCTATATGGGTATAATTAAGTTCATATGATATGATAACTATGATTAGATAGTAAATAGCTCATTATTTTCCTTCATCATTGTGTTCAGCTAAGACAACCCCCATAACCATGGTGTGGTAGATATATACAAAAGCAATGGACTTCTTGATATTAGAGGTGAAAGTACTAGAGGCTTTAATAGATATTATTTCAAGTTGTCAAATGTCATTTGACATTATGGATTATAGTCAAAGTGAGATCATTTCTTCAATATATGTATAAATGGATGACATTTATTTGTTAATTGAGAAATAAAATGATAAATGACATGCAAATTTCCTTGAAGGCTTTGTAGCTACTTCAGGGTTTTAGGTAGAGGCGTTTCAATAATGGATTTGAATTTAATAGGATCTAAATTAATGACTCACTGAGATAATATAAAATCTAAGATTTTAAATGATGTAAACCCAAACACACATTTGTTGGTGTTTAATCTAATGTTATATTCTCTAAGACTCTTAAAGATTTGTCTTAGGACCATTGGATGTTTTTCTCTTATTTTGGACTTTCCTAAGATATCATCCACACAATATTCTATAATATCATGCATCATGTCATTAAATATAACTATCATGGACCTTTAGTAGGTTATTATATTTTTTAGTCTAAAGGGATTTACTTGATATTAAAAATTCCCCCATGGTGTAATTAATGCATTTTTATGTTGATCTTTCGAAGGAATTTTGGTTTGAATATACCCTAAAAACTATCCATGAGGGAGAGAATTTCATACCCTATCATGGAATCCATGATCATGTCAATATTCAACAATGGAAAGTCATATTTTGGACATACCTTGTTAATGTATCAAAATTTAGTACATATGTGTATCCCTCCATTTGGATTTGCAATAGGGACAATATTAAAAATGTCGAATGAACCCTACTTGTAAGAATTTTTACAAATCCTTTTGACTAAAAATGACACTTTGGGGTGCATCTTTCAAAGCTTCTATTTGATTATTTTTACATTTAGATTCACTAATAGTTGATTTACTATGAAATTAGGGTGTAATCTAGGCATGTTAGAGTATCTCCCTATGAATATATTTATAAACTCTTTGAGAATATCAATAAGAATTTGTTGTTATTCAAAGGTAATAATTCCATCCAATTTTATTATTATGGTATTTTCTTCAATTTCAATATTCACTTCTATGAAGTCCTCTATTAAGAAAGGTGTCTGGTATTGAATTTATGCTAGGGGTTTTAAAATATCTTCACATAAAACAAATTCAACTTATAACTCTACACTTATATGTTAATATAGCTTTTGATCGTCAAGGTTTAAATAAAATTCTTTTATGATTAGATAGAAATCATTTTCATCATATTCCTCTTCTTCTACTAGATTCAATGATTTATTTTGCTCTACAAAATAGGTGGAATCTTTTAAAATTATATTGAATCCCCTTTTATTATCCCATGATAGAATAAAACATTGGGATCCCATACACTCAATAATGGATTCATCACTTTCAAATATATCAATGGATGATTCTTCCTTATTATCCTAGTTTATTAATTCATGGTAGCAAAGGAATATATTGATGGTGGAAATGGTGGTGTTAGGGAATAGGTTAATGGCATCCTATCCTTCATATAGGTTATAAATGTAACCTTTATCAACTTATTCATTGAGTTTTAGTTTTCAACAATTGAAGAAGAGTCCATGATGATAGATTTGAGGTCAATGCATAGTGGTTTGTACCCTAGGTTCAGTCATCCTAGATATTCTTTAATATTGTTAGTTCTAAAATTTATTGTTCATATTGACCTAGTCCTTAACTCTTATAGTTCATATTTTGAATCATTTTTTATACTTTGGGATATTATTTCCTTCGAAAAAATTAGGATAGATCTTCATGAATTATCCAAGAATCATCAAGATCCTAAAAATATTCTTCTGATAGCATTCCTATGCTAGTGAAATTAGTTAGCCCAAACTGATAAAAAATTGGTTTATCTTCTCTCATAACTAGGGACCCATATCTTCACAGGGAAAAAGAAAAATATCCCACACAAATGGTTTTATACTCATATTCCCTTTACCCCTTGGAGATGATTTTTAGGTAAGTGGTTTTTGATGACCTAAATGAGCCAGGTGGTAGACAATAAAGTTGTACATATTTCATACATTTAGGTTATAAGACAAGAGTTGGGTACTTCGATAATAAATATCATATCTTGATTTTTACATTTGACATCTACAAAATTATTAAATTTCACTTACGATGGTGACCTCCATGCTTGAATCTGTAAATTTGAGGCATTGTTGAAGAGTGGAGGGTACCACTCTCATCTCATCAATAAAAGGGCTTCCCAAAAACATGTTATAAGGAAGATCAACATCCACTACATGGATTAGTGTTTGGTAGACTACAATCCCTATGACTATGGGAAGATGGATCTAAGTGACCTACCAAATATTTAAATTTCTTTGTGTCAATATCCCTAGGAACTTTTGACTCATGTAATATTTGATTTAATATCTCTTAATGTACAAATTATTTTTTGAGAATATCCATGATGAAGATTTGTGATGGGGTCTTCTCTAACTAAAAGATAATATCATATGTTTTAACAAGATGATTTGAAGCTTTCTTAGAGATAGTGATTTTTTTAGATGAAGAAGCGGGTGAGTCTTTTGGAGGTGTTACAAGAATTTTTATTTTGACACATATTTTAGTAATTGTATAATATTCATTGGCCCTATTAATTTCATGGATTAGACATGGTAGATTTGAGGTTTCTTTGGGGATTTTTGTGTTGAGGGTGTTGATGTAGTGATATGGGATGGAATATTAGTCAATTTTATTGGATCTAGAGGATTCACCTTGATCCATCAGCGTTTTATTTTGCTTTTGTTCATGATTTGTTAGGGGGTCCTAATATATTCCCAACTACTTATTTTTAGATTGGATTGTATGACTTTTACCTTAAATTTATATCTCTCATTTCTCTATAGAGTCTTTAATTAAATGTCTTAACTACATGAACTTTTAAGTATCATTCCCTTTGACATGATGGTAACAATATGGATTATTTTCATCCAAAGGTATGTTCTCTACACTAATTAAAACACAATGTGTCACAACACTTGGAGGAATAAAATAGATAACCTAATATGTAAAAATGTTTGAAAATGACTTGAATAATAATGATTTAGATGGATCCCATTCACAAAGATAGGAAACTCCTCTCCATTTAGCTTTGAAAGTTGAAAAACATTGGCTTATTTATAGCTGGTTATGATGTAGGACTAATCCATATGGAATAAAACTTATTGTGTTTCCTATAATTTGAACCATGTTCATCCCATTTAAAAACTATATCTAATTATTTTAAACACCTATTAATATCCTTATTATTATTTCATCTTCATTTGATTTTAATGAAACTCCATCTTATGCATTGTATGGTTTCTAGTTTCCTTGAGATCCATGAATTATTCTAGTGTCACTACCATGGTATAATTTTACATTAATTATAGATCTTGAGTGAGATCAAGAGATATTAATTCAAGTGACAAAGTTAACCTTGATTCTCTTAAATAAACTAGCATGAAAGGGGAATTACCAATATCCCTCTTAGGTATTATCCTATTAGCCCACAATGTTGTTTTTAACTTGGTGTGCTAAGTTTTCTAGTTTTCCTCCATGATTCTATTGATAATCCTTATTAGGTTATTTTTGATATATTTTAACAAGTTCTTACCTTGGTAGTAGTAGTTGGAAAAAGTGATAAATTAAATGTCATACTTAATTAGACATTCAATTATTTTGGTTCCATCAAAAGCCATAGCATTATTATATATAATAATAACCACAACACTAAATATAGTAGTAATACCATCATAGAAGTCCACTAAAAAGGTCTCATTTGTATCTCTAAGTGATAATAATTATTCCAACCTTTTGAAATAATTTGTGAAAGTTAAGACCCACTTGTGACGAACACTTAAATTTGGGTTGTGTTGATATAGGTCTTGTATACCAGTCAAAGTTTAGATGAGGTAGCCTTTAACATTTTAGGATCTAAATAGAGATAAAATACACTCTAGAAAATGATTTTTAGGTATGTATTAAACCATATTATGGTGGAATAGTAACAAAAGTATACAATTTATTAATTGATTTTTCTTATAGTGAAATAAATCCTAATAGAGGAATAAATCCTAAATAAGTGGGATGGATGGGTGATATCTAATCTAGAGTGGGTAGATCTTAGTAAAAAAAATTTAAAAGAATGGAAGGGTAGAGTAGAAAATAAGGTTTGTGATCTTGAAGGGTCACTTCTAAAGTAATTTTTTAGTGGACAAATGCTTTCAAAACTAGTGCTTACTGATTGTAATTATTACATGCTTATAGGTAAACATAGTTATGATTTCTAGGGAGGAGTGATAAAAAAAATTGATGGTCTCCACTGAAGGTTACTTCCTTTAGCATTTCCATTTCATACCCTTAATTGGAAGTTTGTAACTTAGACCAAGAAGGAATCTAAGGTGGCTATGGAACACACTTAGAAAAATATACCATGATAAAGCATTCATACACACTAAGAATAATAACACAGTTTAAACCAATTTCTTAATAAAATATCCTAAATTTTAATAACATTTACACATCTACAATTTAACATACATTGATTAAAATAATTAGAATCTATCTATAGATTTTTCAATCTTAAAATTACTATATTATAATAAATATAAAGGAAAAAACTTAATATCACATGAGTGTAAAGAGAAAACACCAATGCAATTGAATGATATTCAAAATTGACTTCTTATATTGATCAAATATTCAAACCTTTTGGAATGTGAAATTACATAATTATATAGAATTGATGAGGAGATGCATCATCTTCCAAGTGTGTGTAAACTCATAGTTACATGTCACAATTAGAACCTTAGTTCTAAATATAGTCTCAAAATTACATGTTTTTCATGCTTTTACCTAATTACATTTATGTCAAAATGAGTTGGCCTATGTAAGAAAATGAAATGTGTACATTCTTACACCAATTTAGGAAACTTTACATTTAAGTTCTAATTTTAAGTAAACTATAATTAAGTTGTGCATGTATACATATGAAATTACAATTTGACTCTAGATTGATCAGGTGTTTGCATGGATAATGAGGTTTTTTGAGGAACCAAAGTGGATGCTTGCATTAAACTAGGAAATATAGTGCCAACATTCTTATTTTCTTACAAATATTAATAGTGCTTGTGCTCAATATCATATTGATATCTGATAATATCCATGTTAATTAATGGAGGACTATGCACCATGTTCACTTTCTCCAAGATCCTTACATGTTTAACTTTGGTAGTCTTGAAGTTAGATCTAAAGATCTCAACTTTGGTGACCTTATTCATAGAAAAATTGAGCTCAACCTCTATGTCTTGTATGGTCTTCCTTTGTATATCCTATTTTAAATTATTAGAATCTTGATTTAGGAGATAAATTGAAACTGACCCTACTAATGAATCTTCCTATCAAATCCTTGGCCTAAAAAAGCTTGAGTTCATTCAAAATTTACCATGAGTGAGTCTCATGTTCTAAATATGTAGGCATTACTATCTTAGTTGCATCAATCCACTCCTTAGCATCTTATGTTATGATGATAACCAAGTTGAGAGCATTAGTATCCTCAAATGGTGACATGAACTTGAAATGTGTATATGTCTTATTGGTTATAGAAAGAATACGTAATTTAAGTTTATTCTCATCTATGTTCAAAAAATTAACCAATTTGGTGGTCTCTACTATGTGTGGCACCAATTCTTCCTTCATTTTACTAATTCCCTCTTTAATATTATATAATTCATATGCTACACTTTGGACATCTATCACAATTTGGGCTAGAACATGAAGAGTTTATTGTTATTCTCTCAGTTGTTCAAATTATTTTTCTAGATCTCTCTATGACATTTATGTTCCTTTGTGTATTTATATTATAACATATTTGTGTGTTTCCATATAGGATTTAAAATTGTCTATATATGGGGATTGATCCAATTTATTTGTCTTTCCTCTTGGACAAAGTGAACATGTCTCCCCTTTCCTCCATAATAATTTATCTTCTAATATCATCCTCCAACTTCATTTTCCTCACCCTTTGTATACTCCCTATATATTTCTCAAAAATTATACTTAGTTGGCAATTTGGCAATTACTAGACTAGGCCTTTTGTAGGCCTATGATTGCATGTCTATTGTCCACTATACGACGACTATCTAGGTTGGCCCCATTGGTTAAGCATTTGAGGCTATAGTCTTACCCATTATATCACTTGATGTTTAATTTAGAGTTTATTCTAGGAGGGGATCAGGAAGTGAAGGCCATATTATCCTAGAGTAGTCCACTCTACTATATTATGGTGGTTGATGGACTGTGTATACTAGTGTTTTATTCTTCTCAACCTTCTTAGTGGTTATCATAGTTGTCTCTTCAGAAGTAATGGTAGGGGAAGATGGTAGACATAATTATTTTGATGAAATATGTAATTGGGGATTTTCTATTAATCCCCTTACTTTCTATATGGCTCTCTTCTTGGTTTTTATTGGGGGGGAGGTGTAATAGTAGTGGACTGGAAATCTAGAGGAATAACAATAGTGGATGTGGGAAGAATAATTAGAGGAATACGAATTGAATAAGTAGGTACTACAAGGGTAGATGACGGATCCTCTAGGTTTGTAGTTAATAGAGTTGGTTAAACAAGATGATGGATATGATCAACCTCCACCTTAGTGATCAAGAAATGAGGGAGGATAGAGGGGTGAATTAAATGATGCCAAATGAACTAATTACATAAGTAGCAACATAATAAATAATATGGGTAATGTAAATTGTAGAGGATGTTGCATCACCTAATGTTTGGTGATGTAATGGTTCCTTTCCCTTTGAGTCTTGGATGTTCAAGACTTTTTCTCTTCATAATTTGGCCTCCTTATTAGAAGTATCCTCTTTAATTGCCTCTTATATGTCTAACTCCATTGATGGTCCTTTTATTTATGGGATATGTGGAGGGTTGAGCCCTTGGCTTCCTTATATACCATATTATTATCTTAGAAGATATGAAAGGATATATTTGTGTTTGAGGTAACAAAAACAACAAAATTTGGAAATGATTAAACATCATCTTGAGTAGAGCCATCAAAATCTGAGTAATCTAGGTAAATGAGCTCATCTTTATTCCCCCATAGTGAGGTATCTAGCACCCATAGTTCCTTCTTCACTACCTTAATTGTTTTAGGGTGTGTTTTGGAGGATTATCCTTATTCTCTTATTGGTTTTTTAAGTCTACTATTAAAATTTTTAGATGTATCCCATCCTTCATTTGGTGGGAGTTTGGTGCATGCCTCCTTTATGGAAAGGGAATGTTCCATTTGAATAAGATTTAGAAGATTTTCCTTTAGATAAATTTGCTATTCCCTCTCCAAGACTTGGTCATAATTATAAGTATTGAGGAATAAAAATTTACCAATGTTTATATTCAATGCCCAATCCCTTGATATGATTTTGCACCTGTTAATGGGGATCCCAATCTTTATTTGGTAATGAGGCCAAGTAGTGGTAATATTTATATTTTCAAGTCTCATAGAAGTTATTTTGATTAATGTATTACATTATCCCAATCATTAGGTAAGAGACATGAAGGTAGTATTTCTTATTCTTGTGCATATCCTCATCAATGTCCTACCATAACTAGTTGTCTATTTAATACTCTAGCAACCTGTTTGAGACATGCTTGGGGAGGTATAGAGGTGTGACCTTATGGGTAGTGACCATGATGACCATGTTTTAAGGTATATCTAGTAGTCTCCCCTAATCAATAGTATATCCATGATAATATTTGATATCCTAGGTAAGGGGGATTCATGGATGGCCATCTATACCTTTGGGTAAATATCCTTGTAAATCTACGTAATGTTGCAAGTGTACACACACACAGATATATATATATATATATATATATATATATATACATACATGAATTAGTAAGAATCATAAATCCTATTCTTTATACAGTTTAGAGGGGGATCTATAATGAGTCATTATATATGTATACCATTCTTAGGATTACATTAAGTAAGTAAGACATCATGTAAAACTAACCTCCTAGAGGCCTCCTATCCTTATGAAAAAATTTCTCTCGTAACCTTGATCTAATCAATTTTCTCAAAGCAAAGGTTAATTCTGATGTACTCAATAAATCAAATAGTGAAACCCCTTCTAGTTATAAAAAATAGATTATTAGGTATCTAAATAGCCTGTTTAACAGGGCCATCCCTATCTAGATTCCTATTCTAAATTTTTTTATTAGTGTGGGTTGATTATAATTAAAAATTATTATCTCTCTAGGGAGAATCTAATTTCTAAGTGTCCTATCAATGGATTTATCTTTCACTCATGCCACTACCTATGCAAATCATACATGATGTATAGGATAGGACATGAAAGGTACCTTTGAAATGTGTTTTTAGAGATACATGTTATGACCATATTGTGCTCAAGATGATACAACTACGATCCTATAGATATATTACCTATGAAGAATAAATATTTTAGGATTTTGATACAAGTCATGACTTTTGGCTTCATAGATTCAAAGTGTAACCCTTGTCTCTTAAGAGGGAGGAGGTCTATGGCTAACTAGCACTAGGCTAGAATCAATTTCTCTTTATGCATGTGTGCATTGACTTGGTATATGGTGTCCCACAATAGTGAGTAGTTATTTTAGTCATTTTTTAATATAATAGGTTCAAATAGTGTATCCATGTACTTATTATAATATTTAATAGTAAACATTGAGGGAGGGAGAGTCCTTAAAATTCCCTAGATGAGAATGTCATTATTATTCAATTGATCTAGTGCTGGTCTAGCTTGGAATTTAATTACTCAGCTCTCCTAAGTATGTTATTATGTTGAAGACACTAGTGTCTAGGGCTCAATCATAGGAGAGTAACCAGTTTCATAAGTTAAGTTGAAATACATTGAGATAGATTTATAATTGATTTCTAGTTTATGTACCATTAATGTCTACTTTCTATAAATTTGATTTTTTTATCAATTCAACCTTTACCACTTTATTTCATAGGTATGTCTTGTAGGTATCATTTATGTTTAGTAGGAGTGCCACATCATTGCCCATTACCAAGTGTCATGTCATTACATTTTTGTCTTTAGTTTACTAAGTAATGAGGCTTTTGATAGTCATAATTTGGGAGTCAAGATATAATATTGTTTATGAGGTAGATGGGCATCCTAATCAAAAGTTTGAAACACTTTTGATGAAGAACTAATTAAGTCAGAGAGAAAAATCAAATGATTTTTCCAAAGACCTAAATGTGTCAGGTAACTTCACCAAATGATCTATGTCTAATATATCGCCTAAAGACATAGAAAAATTGAAGTGTAAAACTTTAGGAACCAAGATCTCGAATAAAAGTAGTTGAAGGGTAAATGGTGAAGGGTGATAATGCCTAGTGAATATAATGTTTGGGTTCCATACCCTAAATCTTGAATAATTTATTTCAAACAAATTCTTTGATGTAAAACACCAATGAATAAATTCCCATGAGGTATGTAGAGTGTGGATTAACTAAGATATAAAGTGTGTTATATGGGTTCATTGAGAAAATTTTCCTAAGAGAATCATTGAACAAAACCACCAAAGACCAAAACATGTTAGAGGAGTTCAACAAATAAAAGTTCCAAATAATATCGCTAAATAGTAAGTTTAAAAAAAATAATAGAACAACATTTTTTAATAAGTATCTATGCCTAAGAATTTTGTTAAAGAAAATGATCCAAAACCTACATATTCATAGCTTTTGAAAATCATTATTTGGTTAGTCCCAAAAGACAAAAGGCATGTTCATATGTCTAATGAATAACAAAGTTATCACAATATGTGAGGCCTTTATTTTTAAAGGAATTTTGAAATAGGGATAGAGGCTAATTTTGAAAGATAATGGGTCTGTAATTTGATTTAAAAAAAAGAATGGGGGTATGTTGTGTACAAAAAATGTGACTCATAGGGGAAATACTATGAGTATTTGAGAATTGAAAACTTATGGTTAATAACTCTTAGATCAAACATGAACCATCATACACAATATAATCAAATTAGATATATAAAAGAGATTACCACTAACCACATACAATATACTTACCTTCTCATTTATTATAGATGTATATAGGGGTAAGTAATTTACTTTTATCCTTACTATGAGGACTTTAGCAGAGAAGTGGGACAATTGTATGTTTCACTCTATTTTTTTTAAAAGATTTAAAATTTGGGGAAGCTTTGGTATTGCTCTGCTACTAGACATGCATCCATAGCCGTGATAGAGGTACCTAGGTTCTTTTTCTTTCCTTATCCTATATTATTCCATTATTCATTATACATTGAACCTATTTCATCATTTTAATCTCCTTGATCACCTTTTGATTTTTCCTTTTAGGCCTGTTGGATCACTCTTTTGAGGATGCTTTGATGCTTATGTTTTATATATATATTTTTGAATAAAATTACTTAGGAGAGGAAATAAAACACAATAATGAGCTATTATTTATTAAATCATAAGCTTATCAAACTATCCCTATTATCTGTACCCATATCAATGGTTATTTCCTCAAATAATTATTAATATGATAAGTACATTTGATCCTAGGAAAGTAGAAAAAACTTTCTAAAATTCATATGTAGTAATGAGAGAATCCTTTACATGCTTGATTAAAGTATTTAGTGTTACATTTTTCACAATCAATCTTCCTATTATACACTTGAATTTTGAAAATTTGAAATGTATGGGTCCAGGATCCTACAAATAAATAAATTGATGTACCTATTTTTGGCATGTTTCCCATAGGCTGATCCTTTGGCTTTTCAACATGTTAAATGAAGTATAAAAAGGTTGGATACTTGATTTTGATCACACTACAAAAATTGAATCATATTACCACAAAACAAAGAGAAATGTCGAATATAAAAATTAGGGAAATACTTTATAAATCAAACTACTAAAAAATAGGAAATCTCATCTAGGAAGTGGTTAAACAATCTATGAAATCCATAAGATCTATTTTAATAAAACAATAAATCAACATTAATCCTACTCTTACCATCACCTTTGTTTCTACATGGGTACAATTCCAGATGGTACAACCATGAATAAATGCTTCAAAAACTATTTATTGACTAAATATATCATCTCATTGCCTTAGAGGTCCCTTATATAGAAATCATTATTAACCAAGATCTCTGAAATATGATAAGGCTCAATCAATAATGGGATAAAATTGACATGATGTCCTTTATTTTTATGGTTCTTCTCCCTTAGAAGTACCAAGCTAGATAATCTTAATGCTTTGAATTTATCTCTTTTATAAAACCATTTTTTCACTACATATTATGTTTACTAAACTTCTATAATGCCTAAGTCCTTGATTCTTATATTTATATCATGTCTAGCAACTGAGACTCTACCTTATAACTTGGTTTCATGTTCTTACATAAAATTATATGTTGATAACTTAAGCATGATTAGAAAAATAGGTTGTCTCCCATAGACTAGTAGGTAAGGTGAGGATTTGAGTGTCTACTTATATCTTGTTCAATTATCCCATAATGCATACTTAAATAGATTGTGTCAATCTCTTGGTTTATCTATTATAGACTTATTAGTGTCATAAATCATGTTCTTTTTATTGATTCATCCAACCCATTTACTTATGGGTAATGTTTGGATTATGACCTGATGGTGATTTTATTATCATGGGCCCATTATTTAAATTCAACTGATAAGAATGTTGGGCCATTATCACACACTAGAGAAATAGGAGTAGCAAATCTAGGTGTGATATTTTCCTATAGAAAATTGATCACATCTTGTACTCTTGAATATTTTGTAGCTACAACTTTATTCCATCATGTGTAGTAATCTATAGAAGTGAGTACAAACTTATGGCTAACTAAATAATTGGGATTAATGATCCAAATTAAGTTCAAGCCCCATTGGATGAATGTTCTTCCTTGAATCAAAAGTTGTAAAGGCATGGCTACATGTACTTCCATCTTTGATAGGACTTGGAATTCATGGCACATATATATGTGAACATGTGCATCCTTGATTACTTTTGGCTAGTAATATCCCACTATAAGTATTTTATAGGTAGTGGTGTTTCCATAGGGATGACCACTACCTATCTTCTAGTGCCAATTTTCCAAAATTTCTTGAGTTCCCTTTCATGATACATATCTTAGGTATATGCCTTCATAATTAATTATATATAATATCTATTTTTTTGTCATGTAATGAGCCACTTTGATTCTTAAAGCTCTCATTTGATCTATGTGGAGTAAGTACATGTGAGAAAATATTGAATAACATTAGTATACTAGTCCTCTTTAGATACTTAGTTTTCATAAACCTTTTCAATAGTGATGCATGGGATACACTCAAACATGAGATTAATTATGCATTAACTTATAAAAATCTTTTAAATATAAATTTCCATGTCAAACTCCTACAAATTTTCAATCCACTTTCCTCTATGTTCTCCCAATTTATTTTGTGATAAATTGAGCTTGACATTAGGGTTAGGTATAATGGAAAGTATATTATTCCTCAAGATGTAATGTTAGAATTTATTTAACACTTTGAAAAGGAAAAATATTTTTTATATCTATCATGTAATACCTAAGTTTTGACTCTTTCAATTTTGTACTCATGATCATGATAGGATAATCATTCTACTCTTTATCTATGAGAATAATAGTAATAGTATGTTCTAAGGTAAATGAATAAAAAAAGTCTTTGGTGAAGTATAGAATTATCAATATAGGGGCCTAAGATATTACATATTTAATGTCTTGAAAATAATTTTGATCCTTTTTTTTCCATTCCACTTTAGCATCTTGCATAATCATTGAATTCAAATGTCTAATGAATTCTACAAAGCTTGATATAAACTTTCTCATGAAGTTTATCTTCCCAAAGAAAGAATTGAATTATTTATTACTATTATATCATAAAATTTCAAAATAGATAATTCAAGTAGACATAAATTTTATTATAATATGTAACTCTCTCTCCTCATATACAAACTACTAAAAGAGATATATCTCTACGTCTAAAAGGGATAATTCCCTTGATTTATCTTTTAGGATCACACTACACTAGGATAATCACTATTGGGGTTGAAAAGGGAATAAGGAGACATAAAATAAACATATTATAATGATGTGATACACCAAATATAACTCCAAATTACATAATTTCATCTGTACCAAGAAAGCATACTACTAAAACTAACCTTAACTCTATGTCCTTCTAGCATAAGTATTTATCATAGAGTTAGATTGATATGCATAGCTAGAGGTGGGTGAAAATAATGATGATAATAGACACTAAAATTAACTCTCATACTTCAAGGCACACTTAAAAAACATATAAACTTTATGAAACTTGTTATAAGAGATATCACTCACACAAGATATGCAAGAGAAAAATAGAAGCAAGGAGAACATCTTTAACACTTGTTAACAACATAAACCACTTAACAAACTTAGGAAAGAGATTTTAGAGAATGAATCATCTTCATAAAAATTTATTAAAAGGTAAATGAGGTGTAAAAACCATTATTACTTTTCCATACCAATTATAGATACATTATAAACCCAAAAAAGCTTGAATATATAGAGTATAGGAGAGGAGAGAGAAGTGAAGATCAAGGATCACAAGGCCAAGGGTAAAATTTATAAATTAGTTAAAATGACATATAATGAATTGTATAATAGTCTATTAAGGTCTTCATGGATAATTTTATATCTCAAGTATGACATATTCCTTAAGTTGGCATATATCTCCTCATTGTCTGGCTTTGAAACTACCTTGATGATGAGTCATCCACTTGACTACCTAAAAATTTCATAAGATTTATTTAAACATACCCTATAACATGATAATATTGAAATGAGGTAATTTCATGTCATCTATTCCTCTATAACTGATAGACCCACCTTTGTCATTTGTAATTCATTATCTGTAGTCATTTATCACTATCCCTCTAAGTATGTCTTCACACTTGTCACTGAAATGACTTGTATATGTCTAAAGAGATGTGTTCTATGGATGTTAGACACATTTAAAATACATTTTAATCCTTTGGTTCATCATGTAGACATCAAAATATTCAATGACACTCCTCTCACCATCAAACATAGGCAGTCACTTTACCTTCTCATTTTTTATTTAGATTACCTACAATGAATGGTATAATAGATATATTTTCATGCATTAATATGGTGAGAATTTATTTTGAAAATTTGTAACAATTTCCTAAAAATCTCCCTCAATGTATCTCACTTTTCTATTCTCTTTTGTACCTATCAAACACATCAAATCCTACAAGAAACATAATATTAGATTTGTCTATACAGATGAAAGTATGTCAAAAATGGATGATGAGGATATTGAAAGAGTGATAAACAAGTAAAAATTATTTTATAGGCCATTTGACCACCTTTTAATGCATCACTCTCCATATCTTCTCCATTAAGTTTAGGTGAGGGTTTTAGGAGGGTTTTTGTTCTCTTAGACTGTTAATGATGGTTCATCAAAGTTAGACATCTAACTTCTAAAAAAATCCACAAAGAAAAATATAAGGACCCAATTAAACTATCCCCAAATACTTGTGACAACATGCACATTATTTTTATAAATGTGAGCATAAGAAACTGGCCTCTCAAGCTCTTAACTATGTTATAAGTAAGTTTGAGATAGTTTTAGGCCAAATTGACCACTTATGTGTTATTTAATGAAAACCAATGGTTCATATGGAATCTTAAATTTAATATAAATCTTCTCAAATGGATTGGAAGGATATCATTTTATTTTTAATGATTTTAGGAACCTATAGTGTTTAAGCCTAGTTATAGGCCTAATAGGCCTAATTATGTCGAACTGTGTATATAGCCACTTGTGTGTGATCCAATATATGTAAGTCTTATGAATACTTTGATAATCCTCATTTAAAATTTTTACATCCTTTCAAAGTTATTTTAATGCTTTGACCTTCACCAATTCAACATTCTTATACTCAAATTGTAGGTTGGGCTAACTATGGAGTGTCCTCTTTCTGAAATAAAATAGAGGGCATATCCCTTATTTTCTTGACCAAAGTAAGAATATAGGGGTAATTATAAGGTTATTATGACACCATATATAAATTTTCAATACTTTATTATGATCTTAGAAGTCTCAGACATCAAAATTCACAAGACTAACTTTCTACATCTAGTGACTGTGTATAATGTTCTTAGTGAAATTAAAACCCTTGAATTATCACTATACGTTATATGTCCTTGACTAAAATAATATTTTTAAAGTGTGATAATAAAACTATGATAGTTTTTTAGCATGGTTATATTCATATTACCCCTTTAATCATCAATCACCTTACATTCTTCATTGCCTAGGCTATTTTGCAGTATGGACCAACCTGTAGGTGTACATCTTAGGTAATATGGGATTATTGTAGGTGTTTATTTCATACTTGACTAGTATGTCCCACACATTTACTCTCTCTTTAATACATTAGGTATCATCCCATACTTGGTTGTGATCATTTCATGCTTATAAACCATGTATTCATTATTTACCATCAGCACAATACATGTTACCAAAAGTTATAGGTTCATGTGGCCTTTTGGCAGTGTGTTTATTGAGTTCTTATAGTGGAAAATTGATGGATTTGAAAGTCACTCCATATTAATTCTCTCTTGATCAAACAAATTTCTCTCATGTTAGGAGTAACATTTTCATCTAGACTAAAATAATAAAGTGATTGAACTTGATTATACTTCATCAACTCTTATCCACATATGGAATTTTATAATAACAAAACCTCATTCAGAGAAGTTAAGGTAATCAGTCACATTTTGTAACTTCGATCAATCCTACTATAGGTGACAATGTATGATATTAGATTTCCTTATTTATATTGATTCACAATATAAATCCTATATAAAAATATGATTTTTTACTACATCCCAATATATATATCATCTTCAAGGCATATCATCAGGCCTCTATACTTTGACTAATTTCACATAGAAACATGTAGGTCTTAATCTATGTTTGACTATGGGTAATAGTCTCATAGTCTTAAACACTTGGATCTTTTTTTGAGTTAAAAAAATATGATACGAGCCTTAGAGGGAATGGGTACTCATTTCAGGTTTTTTATCATTCATTTTTTAGTGATCTCTTCCTTTCCATGTTGAACCTATAATTTATTAGTTATAAAATAGTTTTTTACCAATATAACATATTTTATGATATATATATTCTTGACACACTTTAATTTTAGTTATAAACCTTAAAATTCACGTAAAGTGACCAAAAAAGTGACATAAAGGAATATTAAGATAATGACACATATGATAAAGATGAAACATATAATGTGCACCTAAAAATGTCTTAGAAAGACTATATAATAAGTTTGAATATATAGGGTTTTGACCTAACTTGACCTAGGGTCAATATTGGTCAATAGTTTAGTGATTTCCTAGGGGTAGAAATCCAACTATTCTAAGCACTAGTAGCCTTATCCTATCATTGGTCAATGGATTCACCTATACACTATTCTTAACTCTGACAATCCTTTAAAAGGACACCAAACACACCACACACAAAAATGAAACATGCAAACAAGACAATAAAATAAAATAAACACTTGTGCTCATTGAAAACTTAGGGAAAAAACACACCAACTAAAACAAAACACACCTATCCTAATATGTATAATACCCCAAGACACTTGAGGTGAAGAATCCCTTCATTACTTGAACTAGTGTCAAAGATAATGCATCTTGCATCACTGATGATCCAAGAAAATTGATCCTCATATGATACATAATTTTTAATGAAAACTTTATTATGGAGATATTAAAGTGAATTAACATGAATATGTCTTCTATTGACTACAAGTTTGTCATTTGGAGTACTCAATAATACTCCATAGAGCTCTCTAAGGGGCTTGTTTGAGCTGACAACTTGATTGAAATTTGTCATGTCTAATTAACCCCTCTCAAAATAAATCTTAGGATTCATCAAATCTTGGTAGAATTCAAGTGCCTTTGTACATGACATGTTTGTTATTGTAAGTCATTTAGATTGTCTTCAGATCTACCAAACACTTATTGGTTTTTCAAAGTTGTTCCTTATTTGGCAAAGACCTCAATCTATTATTTGTGCTCATCAAACATATGTTTGATGTCAACATCAAGTCTGTATTACTTTTTAGAAGTTGTATACCTACTCACCTCCTCTAATTATTTTATAATGGTATTGAATTTATGCCACATGTCATCTATTTCCTCTTGAGGTTCTTGTTTATGAATGTTCTCTTCTTTTATTGGTAGAATGGGCTGCTCACTAGGATTATCATGTTTTGACATACCTAGGATACACACATCATCACCCATGCATGTAAGATAGTTTAGCCATTAAAATTATTATAGAATGTTATAAATATCTTCCTCAAAGACTCCATCACAATCCTCATGAAGTATTTAAGTCACAATACCAATTTATTAAAATCCAACTTGCTCAGCTCCCACTCATCAAGATATAAATTAGATATACCATCAAGAAGGGTTAGGGGTTATTTATAACTAGGTGATCATATTATTTAATTAAATTTCAATTAATATTATAATTTTAAGGCACATAAGGTTCAATATGAAAGATAGAGAGTGGCTTTGACTTAATTGTCACTTTTGCACCATACTTGGTCTTAAAACCCATGTAAGACCAGTGTAAAGTCAGACAACCTCCAACTTTAGTAGTGATTTATCTTGACAAAAAAAGTGTAAAAAAAGGAGGCACATCTAAAAATACAATATCCTAATAATTAGTGAAGGTAGGACACACATGGATAATGAATTTTAAAAACTTATGATTATGATAATGGTCTTGGTAGCTGACCCATCTAATTATAGCACTCCTTTAACATGAGACTCATAATTTAAGTTCAATTTGTCAAATACTTTCTTGGTAATAACACAAGTACTAACTCCAGTATCAATGAGAGGATTATGTAACAAGGCATAACCAATTATTATGGATAGATAAACTAGAGGAGGTTTGTTTACCTTTTCAACTTTGCTTGGTTGTCCTTCACTAGGTTTAATGGTGTTTTTTAAGGTTGTCTCTTTCCCACTAGGTTGTTTGGTTGTCAAACTAAGTATGGAAAACTCTTCTTGAAGTATATTTTCTTATCCCAGTATTGATAATGTATCCCACATAGATACATTCACATGAGACCTCTTCATTTTCTCTATAATATTATTGAAAAGAACACTAAATTTTGCTTATCCACTAGTAGGAATTATTATTCCTACACCTTAAGAATTTTGAGGTATGAAATCACTTATAGTAGTCTGATATCTTTCTCTTACTTGTGTATTTTTAATGATATTATAAATTCCTACCCTTGTGCTTTTTTGAAAATTCATTGAAGAACCATTGGCATCCCCTTAAACTTCTTCATCTAACTTCCTTTTGATTCTTGTGTTTACATCTATAGAATTCACATATATGTTTGACTACACTTGATAATTCATAGCACATGAATCATATTTCTTCCAATTGACCAATGTAGACCCCACTTGATCACCCTTCCCATCAATCACTCCTCTATTTGGTACTTCATATTGAGTCATATATGATATAGTTCTTAAATTTGCCATGAAGGCATGATGGAAGGACTCATTGACATAGGTATATGGATCATAAGGTTGATCTAATAAAGGTTGAATATTATGCTCTCGGGCAAGGTTATTTTAATTAGGCACTAGTGTCCTTGAGGTAGAAAGAGTATTGGGTTTATATCCACCATATGGCTTAAATTGGACTAGTTATCCTTAACCTTGGGAATGACCTTGAAAAGGTGGACTATTTACTTGATAGTTAGGGTAATACTGATTAGGTTGATAATGAATTTAGATAATCCTTATTTTATGTTTTTGGATAATCCTCTTTAGAACTAGGATATCTTTCTCCATAGCTCTCATCTTATCTGTGCCATTAGATTTTATTGGTTGACTAGAGGTAGTATGCTTGTGTTTAGTTTCAATAATAGGAGAAATAATATGGATAAGAGTTTTAAAATAAATAAAAAGATGCATGAGAGGTCTTGGTGTGATCTTCCTATCCTAAATCAAATAATTATTTGAACTAATGGCCACTTCATAGGCATTAAGCAGAGTGTTACCTCCTATAGATTGCATCATCATTAAAATGTCATTATTAAATGCTTTAAGATAGTAAGCAAAAACATGGTGAGATATTGGTCTTACCAAGATTGGTATCCTATCCCACATCTTCTAAAATCTCATTTTTTATTCTTTAATGAATTATTAAGGTGTTCTCCTTATGTTAATTAGTTTCTTAATTAGTGACAAGTTGTCACTCTTGTCCTCAAATCTTCTTCTCAATACATCTCCTAACTCATCCCATGTGGTGATTGGTTTAGGTGATAATGTTCCATACAATTAAAAGGATTTTACTTTTAAGGAGACATAAAAAAACCTTATTTTAATGTTATCCTTTATAATGTGATGTATATTTAAAAAGTTATTAATGGGTCTTATATGATCAATAGGTGTGATGGAATACTCACTAGTGTATGATGGAAAACTTTTAAGGGTAGATATGGGGATATAATCATAGTGAGAAAGTATTAGAGGGATATATCCATCGAAGGAAATAAAAGTATGGTTTTTTTCCATGGTTGCCTTAGGAATTTCCAATAATGGGTGAATCAAGAACTTTATTATGAGATTGTGAGCAAGATATGACTTCTTTATCTAGGGATAGGTGTTTTCAAATCTAATTAATTTATAGGAATAATGAGGAAGCTCTTGAAATTAAAAATATATGAATTTGGTGAGAGATATTATGTTTACCTTAGGCATGGAATAGTGCACTAGTATACAACCAAGATTGAAATGTTGGAGTCATTTAAAACTATAGGAAGTGGACAGTTATAGATCCTTTTTGTCAAATCTAACATCTACCTTAAACAACCTTCTTGGAATTAATGTCCCATCAATGATGCCAAAATTATTATAGCCTAAAATTTCACCATATATAATTCAATTATACATTCTAAATTTTAGGATAACAAGGAATTATCTCTCCTCATAGACAAGCTACCAAAAGAGATATATATCTAGGTTTGAAAGGGATATATCCCTTGATTAATATTTTAGGATCACACTACACTAGGCTAATAAATATTGGGGTTGAAAAGAGAAGAAGGAGACATAAAATAAACCTATTATAATGAGGTGATAAACAAAATATAAATCCACATAACACACATGCATATGCACCAAGAAAGGAGACTACCAAAACTGACCTTAACTCTATGTTCTTCTAGCATAACTATTTATCGTAGAGGTAGATTGATATGTATATCCTAAGGTGGGTTAAAATAATATCTAATACTAGACACTATTGGTCCCTCTCACACATTAAGACACACTTAATAAACACATACACATTATGAAACCTTTTAGAAGAGATATCACACACAAGATATATAAGAGCATAATGGAAGCAAGGAGAAAAAATTCATCACTTTTGAACCAAATAACACACTTAGGCAAGAGATTTAAAAGAATTAATAAAATTTATAAAAATTTATTCAAAGTAAAATGATGTGTCAAAACTAGCATGGCATCGCCATACCAATTTTAGATCCATTACAAACCCAAAAAGGCTTGAATATATAGAGTATATGAGAGGATAGATAAGAAGTGAAGTTCAAGGATCACAAGGGCAAGTTATAAAATTTATAAAAAAAAATTAAAATTCCATATAATCAAATGGAAAATAGGCCATTAATGTATTCATGTACAAGTTTCTATCTAAATAATTACATATTCCTCAAGTTGGTGTAGAGCCCCTCATCGTCTTACTTTGAAATTGCCTTGATAATGAGTCATCTACTTAACTACCTAAAAATAAAATAGGAGTAATTGACACATAAGTATGACATGATAATATTTAAATGAGGTAATTTAAGGTCATATATGCCTCTCCAATTGATGGACTCACCTTTACTATCTACATTCATTCATCATCTACTTTTCATTCACTATCTTTAGTCATTCATCACTAGCCTTCTAGGTCTATCTTCACACTTGTCATTGTGATGACTTACAGCTGTCTAATGAGATGAATTTTAGGGGTATTAGAAACATGTACAAGACCTATTCATCCTCTAGTTCATCATGTAGACCTCAAAATATTTAATGACACTCCTCTCACCATCAAACATAGGCAGTCACTTTACCTTATCATTGTTTGTTTAGACTACCTATAATGAGTGGTTTAATAGAGAGATATTAATTAATTAAAATGGTGATAATTAAGTTTTAAATTTTTTATAAATTCCGTACAAACCTCCCTCAATGTTTCTCACTTGTTTATTTTCCTCTGAACCTATTAAACACATCAAATGATATAAGAAACATAATATTAGGTCTATTTATACAAATGCTAGTATGACAAAAGTGAATGATAAGGAGATTGAGAGAGTGATAGACAAGTCCAAATCATTTTATATTCAAATTCACCACCTTTTAATTCATCACTCTATATATCTTATCCATCAGGATCAAGCAAGGGATTTATGAGGGTTTTTGGTCTTCTAGATTATTATAGATGGTTCATAAAAGTTAGACATCTATATTATGAACCAATTAATAAAATAAATAGGTAAATGCCCCCTTAAACTATCCCCAACTCTTTTAGGTGCCATTAACATTTTTTTTTATAGATGTGAGGATAAGAAAATGGCCTCTCAAGCTCTTGACCACATTTTGAGTAGGTCTGAGATAGGTTTAGGCAAAATTAACCAATTATGAATAATTTAATGCAAAGAAATGGTTTATATGGACTATCCAATTTCACATAAATATTATAAAATTTCTTGGAATTATTTAATGTTACTTTTAATTATTTTAGGCACATGTATGGTTTAGGCCTAGTTATAGGCCTAATTGTGTCTAACTATGTATATAGCCACCTACGTGTCATTCAATGGATATAATTCATATTAATAATTTTATAATCCTGATTTAAAATATTTAAATCCTTTAAAAATTAATTTAATGCTTTTCCCTTCATCTATTAAACATTTATGTGCTCAAACTGCAAGTTGGGCTACCTATGGAGTCCCCTCTATCTGAGACAAAATAGAAGGCATCTCCTCTATTTTCTTGACCAAAGTGAGACTATGTATTTATAATGTGTTATAAGGTATGAATTAATTTTTTAATTTATGTCATTAAGGTGTCATTTATGTCATTCTAAGTTGTCTTTTTTTTCTCTTAAAGTTGAGTTCATGAGCATTGTACTTGAGAGACTTAATGAGAAGACACAAGCTTGGTACCATGATGAGATGATTAGTATGATACTTGTGTGAATAATTTTGGTAGTTTTTTAGAATGGTATGAGGTTTTATGACATGATGATGAGGTTTTTAGAATATTAAAATAGGTTTTAAGGTGTGATAAATGTCTAAGCATAACTGGTAGTTCAAGGCCTAATATGCAAAGAGACTTAATGTGAGCTATTGAGGGGTCAATTTAAGTTCCTAAGGTTTAATATCTCATAATATATTTATCACAGGTGTTATATTCTACATTAATAATTTTTACAAATTTTTATGTCATATCAAGAAGAAGAAAGCATGAAAATTGGTGTTGAGGTTTTTTATGTGCATAGAATGGGGTATTGTAGACCCAAAAAGGATTTTATTATGATTTTTGACATGTTAAACCTTTTAATGAGATCCTAATAAGTTAATTAAAGTTTTTCAAGTGTCCTATATTTAATTTCCTAGCATTGTTTTTGAAGTTTAAGGGTAATCCTTTAAGAATAATTGTTAAGAATAGAAGGTAGTCTAAACCCTCCTAAAATCCTCATTATGACCCAATAAGAAATATCTTGTTGTAAATGTTTATATAATTTATTTTATGACATATTTTTTATATTTTTAACATGTATAGGACTCCTCTAGGTTGAGACTTGTATTTTTTTCCCATTTAATTTTATGATTAGGTTTCAAACATAAAATTTTCTAAACTGGTCATGGAATTTAACCTATCACTAAACAGGCCTAATAAGGAAGACAATGAGAAACTAGGTAGAAGTGAGAATGAGATAAGGGATTGGTTAAAGTGGATTGGGGATGGATATAAATATATGAGTAAAATTTAAAATAACCATATCCCATTTCCTTATTTAATATATATTTTTGGTGATGCACATAAATAAGAAAAAAATTATTTTCAAAGTGACCTCTCTAACACAATGAGGTTTGTGTAGGGTAAAGACATGAGATTAGTCTCTAAAACTAATAATAATATTTAAAAATGTAATATATCAATTTAAATATGTTATATGTTGATTAATTATAATATAAACCCATTTTAAGATTCATAAAGTGTTCCCACAAGTTTCCTAAGACTTAGTTTTCATGACATGTTTTTGGAACTACAAGCAGTTTTTTTGTGTGTGAGTTAGAATGATGTTCGTGAGAATTTTTGAATAGATTTTAAGAATAAAATTCAAATTAATATTTTATATATTTCTCATATTTTCATTATAACACATTTTTATGTATTAAAAACTTGTATAATGGTGTGAAAAGTTAAAGACTTTTTATTGGGTTTTTATGGCCTATGTGCAATTCTGAGTGAGCATATGAAGATGATCAGTTTTTAGTATTTTTACATATATTTTTAAATATAATGTACTTTTTTATTATATTAAGATCAGTTATATTCTATCCATGTTATTTTTTATTTGGTTTATGTGGCAAGGTTTATTATATACATCAGATTTACAAGACAAACATTCTAGCAGTGAGAAGGCCTAATTATGAGTAGACCTAATTGGGTGGTTCAAGGAGTGGTATATATTAAGTGTGTATTAATTTATTAATCCATTTTTTAAGTCTTAATGTGTTTCAAGGAGTCCAAATTTAAACATATTCTTATAGAAGGCCTAACTACATTAGGTCTCTTTTAGGCCTAATAAAAGTTTTGGCCCTTAAGGGTAATGACCAACCTATGTAGTGGTTGTTTCAATTATGAAATGTGTTAATTTACATATTATATGGGTTATCTAAGTATTTAAATTTTATTTTCTAACCAATACAGGTAAGGGAAAGATTCAAGTATAAATAGAAGGCCTAATTGACATGTTAGAATATTGAGAACATTAATAAATGATATAGAGTTTTGGAAACCATGTAAAGGGGATTGAAGACCATCATAGAGGTGTTTTGAATATGTCATGAAGATATAGATATGTTTTATAGGTGATGAGAAAACTCATAGTACCTAATTCTTCCAAGGAAAGGGCTAGTTGAGTGAGAAGGACTAATAGGTTATTTGAGAGAGATAAAAGAGTGATAAGAGAAAAATAAGGTGGTCATATTAAGTTAAGTGAGAAACAAGTGTCCAAAGGTAATAAAATATTAAAGGTAATTCAATTGGTGTTGATTTATCTAGGGGGTTGGTTCCTCCTAGCAAGTTGGTGCTTGTTAAAAGGACCAGTTGAGTTAGTGCTTGATTAGCGAGGGGTTGGTGCCTGACTAAAAGTTTTATTCATTGCTTATAGGACTATAGTCCAAATTTTTAATCATTGGGTTTTATTACACATGAGGGTTTCCCATATAAATCTTGTGTTTATGTTTTATGTTTCTACTTCATGCTCATGATAATTATTTATTATGCCTTACTATATCTCTATATTTGTTTGAATTATTTATGGATGATTTATGGAATTTAAATAAGAGTTTTCACATTGATTCACCCCCCCTCTCAGTGGTTATGATTCCAAAAATTGGTATCAAAGTAAGGCCCCTTATGCATGTCTAATATTCTAAGGGATAGCTTTGGAGCATAGGTATGTATTTTTATAATGAACGTGCCTTTTATGATTGCAATGAGGATCTATACATAACCATTGAAACACAATGTGAATGTTGGTCAAAAGAGAAGAATAATATGGAAGAATTCACCCACCTTAGAATGATATTAAATAATTTAGAGGCATAATTTGAGCAAGATGAAATCAAGATAATCATATATCAAAAATTTGAGGAGAGTAATAGAAAGCTTAATAATATTTTGGATAGTCAAAGTTTTCTTATGATATGACATGTCTTTTCTTCAAAAAAGAACAAAAGGATTTCAAGGAGATTATATTTCCAAAAATAATTAATATTTCAAGTAGTAATAAAGCTTGTAGAATTAATACCTATGTAGAGGTGGTCAAGTTTAAAGTCAATCATCAACAAACTGAGAAGGGTTTTGCTCCATCAAAGGATATCAAAGGCATGTTGTATCATCCTATGATCATCAAAATAAAAATAATGTTAAATAATCACAGTATGTGGATTCATTCCTTGTTTATTATTTATTTTTTGTATACTTTGACATAGAGCTATTGATTATATATGTAGAAGTAGAATCTTGTGTTATAACTATAACTAAAGAGGACACATTACAAAGGAGTGTAAGACAAGATATATAAGGAAAACCAATCATGTTAATAATAAATTTAGTCATGATACTAAATAATGGATCAAAAAAGAAGATCCTATGTGTAAGATTAAAGATAATCAATAATCTAGAGGAGAATAACATATGATAGCCCAAACTACTTTTCATACTCATAATGAAGACTTGAATTGGTACATAGATAGTGGTTTTTCAAGTCACATAATAGGAGACAAAAGAAAATTCATCAATTTGAATAAGAATTCCATATATTCAATAAGGTTTGGATATAACACATATAATAATATAGTTGGAAAAGGTTCTTTGAGGTTAGACAATGGAAAACTAAGATAAATAATGTATTATATGTATATAGATTGAAATAATAATTATTAAGTGTAATTAAAATGTGCACCCAAGGATATACCCTAAATTTTCATGATAAAGGATGTGAGATAAAGAGAGAAAAATTAGGAAGGTTGAATTTCAAATCCAAGAGAACTAAGAACAATCTATATGTATAATCTAGTCAAGATCAGCTCCAAGTAATATGTGAGGAACATGCCCAAATTTTATAAACCTATAGATGCTCTTTAAAAGGCATGTAAACATGGTAAGCATACTAAGAAGAGATTCAAGTCAAAAGAGTAATCTAATACTAAACCTTTATAACTAATTCATACTGATCTATGTGGTCCTAAAATGATTCAAAGTATTCAAGGTGATAGCTACTTCATGTTTCTTATAGATGACTTCACTAGAATGACTTGGGTAGCATTCTTGAAGGAGAATTCAGAATCTCTAGGTAAGTTAAAAATTTTCAAGTATTTGGTTGAAAATGATATGAAAATGAAGATCAAGTGTCTTAGGTATAAAAAAGGAGGAGAGTTTTGGTCAAATGAGTTTTACGAGTTTTGTGAGGTCAATGTAATAAGAAGATAGTTATCAATTGCTAAAACACCTCAAAAGAATGGGGTGGTTGAGAGAAAGAATAGAATAGTTAAAGCAATGGAAAGTAACATGTTGAATGAATCAAAGTTGTTTGATGGCTACTGGATAAAACTTATGATTACTATAATTTACACTTTGAACAGAGGATAGATTAGGATCAATGGTGGCAAGATTCCATATGAATTATGGAATGGCATACCTATAAGTGTTGAACATTTTAAATTATTTTGGAGTAAATTTTATATCAAGAGAGATGATGAGGACTTACGAAATTTTTATTCAAGTTTTGATGAAGGTATTTTCTTTGGATATTCATCACTAAGTATTGTCTATAGATGTTATAACAAAAGTTTGTAAAAAATAGTATAAAACACAAATGTGAAGGTTGATGAGACTAATAAATCATATTCTCAATCAAATAATGATGAAGGATCAATAGAGATATATGAATATGAATAAGAAGTTTAGGAGAGAAAGGAATCAAAAGGTCCTTCTAGGTATATTCAAAAGGATCATCTTGAATCTCAGATCATATGAAATAAGAGTGCATGTATATAAATAAGGAAAATAATGGTGAGTGATTTTAATCAAGAGAATACTACCTTAGTGTCCAAATTTGAACCTAAAATATATTTGTAAGTAAATGAAGATAAGTTTTCGATAGATTACATGAAAGAGGAGTTAAATCAAATTCATAATAATGAAACATGGGAGTTAGTACCTAGGCCTAAAGACAAAAAATAGCATTGTTACAAAATGAGTGTTTAAAAATAAGTTGAAAGAAAATGGAGAAGTTACCATAAACAAGGCTAGACTATTATGCAATAGATATGCTCAAGTAGAAGGATTGAAATTTGAGGAAACTTTTTCTCATGTGGCAAGGTTAGAGGATATTAGGATGTTTATTGCCTATGCAGGCTTCAAAGGCTTCAAGATATATTAGATGGATGCCAAGTTAGGTTTCCTAAATGAAAACTTGGTGAGAGAAGTATACATTGAGCAACATGAAGGTTTTCTACTGATTGATAACAAGGACTATGTTTGAAGATTTAAAAAGGCACCCTATGGTCTAAAACAAGTTCTTAGATCTTGGTATGCTAGACTAAACAAGTATATTTTGGACCAAGGTTTCAAGAGAGGATTTATAGATTGTAACCTATATATCATGATTGAAAATTACCATCAATTGATAGTGGTGGTCTATGTGGATGATATCATATTTGGTGGAACTAATGAGAACATGACTAAGGCCTTTGTAGAGGTGATGAAGTCAGAGTTTGAAATGTCTATGCTTGAATAACTATCCTTCTTTCTTTGAATTCAAATCAATCATTCTAAAAAAGGTATGTTCATTTTACGGGTCAAATATATAAAAGATATTTTAAATAAATTTTAGATGGAATATTTTAAATCTATAAGTACACCTATAGTTACAAGATGTAATATAAGAAAGGAGGATGAATCTTCATGAGTTAATTAGAAAATTTATAGATCAATGATTGGGTGTTTGTTGTATACTACTACATCTAGACCTGAGATCAAGTAAGTAACAAGTCTTGTAGGAAGATTTAAATCATATAGTAAGGAAATTCATATAAAATCAGTTAAGAGGATACTTAGGTATCTCAAAGGAACTATGGAGTATGGATTATGGTACCTAGGGATCAATAAGTTTGACCTAGTAGCCTAAATAAATGTAGATTGAGCTGAGATTCTAGATGATAGAAAAATCACTAGTTGTTGGAGAATTGTCAATGGTGTAATGAAGGTGTCCAAGTGAGTGGATGAAGTTTTTTTATAGCCTAAGTGATAATGATAAAGTGTATAATGTTCTTGTCCTAGTGTGCTTGAAGTTGGATTGATTGATCCTCAATTTTAGCATGGTTTGAGATGTTCAAGGATGAGTATAAAGGTTTGAGGATGTGAAATAAGTCCCTAATATGTTTTATATGATTTTAGTTATTGTGTGCATAAGAATAATTCATTTAGTTGTCCATAATTTTCATGTAGACACTTTGGGTCCAATGGTAGAAATTCTAAGTAGGCAGTTTGATGATGTCATAATTACCACATGTGGATGCATCAGGAGGAAATGGTCACATGGGTTTGTTTAGTATGGTGACTAGTTCTTATGTGATAAATCTTATGTGATGCATCTAAATGAATAAAAATATATTCCATGGCAAAGTTAGGATCTTAGGCATTTTGACAATATTTTCCCATACTAAGCCAAATTTTCAATATCGAAAGAAGAGTCGAGTAAGCATTTTGATGGCATCATATCTTTCACATGTGGATATTTTAGGAGAAGGTGATCATATGGGTTTGTTTAGTTTTATACCTAGTTATTTTTTTGTTAAATCTTAGATCATGTGCCAAAATGTATCAAAATTTATGCATGTACAAAGTTGGCCTTTTAGGTAATTTTTGACATTGTTAGCTCTATAAATTGATATATGTAAGGACTCATTTTAATTTCATTATATATCACACATGTGAGTGTTCTAGGAGAAATTTGATACATGGTTGGATTATCCTATGTAAATAGATCATTTGGTCTAAATTTGAAGGCATGCGAGTGAGTGAAGTAAAAGATATGATTGTGAAAATTTGGTATTTTAGAAAGATAAGGTTCCCATACTTAGTCAAATTTGCACAAGTTAAAGTTAGATCATCATTGATTGTGTACATTTCTCCAATAAGTTAGGAAGAAACAAGATGATAGAAAGTGCTCAATGTTTAATGATCAAAAGAGAAAAATATTGAGCTTAATCCAAGGATCAATGGTGAGTGGGTGATCATATAGATAGAGATTAATGGTGCATTTTAAAGTCAAGAGGTCAAAGTGATATCTATTTATCATTGTTAAAAATTGAGCTATGTACAAGAGAACAATGGAGTGCATGATGTCAAAATTTCTAGATTACATGAGATGAGTTCAACATGTTCAAGGTTTAACATTTGTCATTGGCAAACTATGTGTTAAATATTGAACAAGATCAATGGTGCATGATTGATCTAAATCAGTAAGGACACAAGATGCATGCATGGTGTTCAAAGTTTAAATATGATGATTTGCATTTTAATATTTGAATTTGTAAAGGAAAAACTAGTGCTCTATATTTTAGATATAAATTTTGATACATATATAATTTGCTCATTATGTAAAAACTAAACTTGAAGATGACTCAAAGGAACTTTTGTAAATATATATTTTAATATTTTAAAGTGTGTATAGACGTATATATGAAGGTTAAAAGTTGAAATTGTTTTGATAAATGTTGTGCAAGTGACCTGAGAAGGATATTCGAGCTTGTTTTGATATTGTTTTGATACATCTTGATGAATTAGATTTTATGGAGTGTTGTAAACTCCATAAGGGCCATTTGTGTGCATTATGAATATTTGACCATTCTATATACTATGAAAAAATCTTATGATGGTGATTGTGTGTTCGTTCATGGTGACTATGATCATAGAATGTTGATTGAGCTTGCAAAAAAGAGTGTAATGATGAATTTAATATTTTGGGGATGACTAAGAGGTCATTTAGTGTAGAATTATACATTTATAAGTGTTCTTATGTTTTATTTTCTTGATGATGTGTTAAATGGGTGAATAGGTCTCCATGAGACTTATAAAAGCTACAAGGGCCTTTTTAAAAGGTGTAGCTACTTAAGGGTTACCCACAGATGCTATGGCCAACCTATAAATATTTTTTTGAGCTATGTCTCAATTATATATATACCTTAAGGGTTAAGGCATATATAATGGATGATCAGGATGGTGTTGATCATAAATACTCTATAAATAGTGAAATCAAAGATGGTGATTTCTATACTTATGTGAGAGACTTGGGAGAGATTTGAGAGAGACTTGTGTATATAAATTATGGAATGAATGAGGGTTAGAGTGCATTTTTAATGAGTTTAATATAAAAATATATTAAGGACTATTTGTATGAGCTATATATCATAATTTTAATGGTCGAATAATTCTCTTACAATTTGATTATGAGTAAAGGTGAATATCAAAAATTAGAGGTCCATCATTAGGTGTTGAAGACATCATTGCAAATGTGGGATGTATTTAGAAGGTGTTATGATATCTCAACATATAAGGGGGTTGTAGCCTCCTTACAATGTGAAACTTGCTCAATGTATAGTTATTGTGGCAACTCAATTAGATAGGTGTGGTATCTCCTTATGGGATTGTAGTCTCACTAAAATAAAGGATTGTAGTTCCTTGATGAGATGTAGTTAATCTAAATTAGATATTGTTATTTAAGGATAGTAGTCCAACTTTAAGTTCTAGTGGGTTTTCTCACCCAAGAGGGTTTCCCACGTATGTCATGTGTTAAATTATTGATCTTACATTGTCTTTTTTATTCATTTCTATGAATGATGTGTATTCCTCGTAAATGTATGTATTTATTGATTAAGAGTTTTAAAGGATTGTAATTAAAGTTGAAATATCTAGGCTCACTGATTCACACCCCCTTATCAATGATTAGACTTCTAACAATTGGTATTAGAGTAGGTCCTTTTTTAAAGGCTTGATAGCTTGAAGGTGATCTAAAGTACAATATGGGTAGTCATCAAGGAGGTTTATCTACTAAGGACTAATGTTTAATAGATCTAATTATGATTTTTAGTGTGCAATAATGAGGACATACATTATGTCCTTAAGGTTTGATTTTTAGAAATCTATTATGTATGGTTATTTTTCTCCTATTAATCCTCCATCTACTACTATAGACAATATGTTGTTTGAGAAAATTCCAAGGTAATGAATTCTATCACTTGTGGTATTCCATAGAATGAATACCCCAAGGTAATCCATTGAAAATATGATAAATAGATATGGGAAAAAAATGTAGATAATTTTTTGAGATACAAAGGTTAAGCTTGCTAAGTTGTTAACTCACAAAAGTCAATTTGAAACTCTCAAGGTGAATGAATAAGATTCTATAACATACTTTCTATAGAGAGTTCATGAGATTATGAAAATTATCAATGGTCTTGGAGAAAATATTGAAGAGGCTATCTTAGTCCAAAAGGTATTAAGGTCTCTATCTTTCAATTTTGATTCAAAAGTATCTACTATAGAAGAAAGTCACGATCTTACTCAATTGAAGATGGATCAATTACATGACACCCTTACTGCATATGAGATGTGAGTAAATGATGATGTACCACCAAAAAAAGGAATCAAAATTCAAGATAAAGATGAAGCCTAAGACATTCCAAGGTAATAATTCCAAAGAGGATGACATATATGATATTGATGAGAATGAACTAATTTCTTTGATTATTAGGAAATTAATCATAGGCATAAGGAAGTATAAGTGTAAACTAACCTTCAAATGTTTTAAGTATAGAGAGATAGGATATTTTTCTCATAAGTTCCCTCATAATCATGAGAATAATTATGTTTAATAGCATGGCAAAGGTCAAGATGAAGATAAGAATATGTGTAGGAAGAAATGATTCAAAAAGTATAACAACAAGAAGTCCTTCTATAACAAGAAGAGTCTCTACACCAAATAAGATTGTAGTTCATCAGATGAGAGTGAAGATAGTGACTCATAATATGATCATGAAGTTGATGGTCCTACTAAAGATGAATCTCTATTCATGGCTAAGAAAGGAAGTTGATCACATCATAAGGTGTCTACTTGGATTTATTTAGTTGATGATGAAGATGAAGTGGATTGTGAGATTGTATTTATGAATGTTCTTGGATAACTAAAAATTTAGAAAAGATCAATAAAAAGATGAAATCTAAACTCAAGGACTATGAGGATTAATTCAATATGTATGAGGTAAGATTTAATGAAGACACCAAGGAGCATGAAGATATGATCAAGCAGCTCAATTGTCAATTGGAAATTATATCTACAAGCCTAAAATATAAAGAAGATGATTTTTCAAGGTATGTTTTTGAAAATGAGTCTTGAAAATCTGAGCTATAAAAGATAGCTAATAAGGTGAAGACATTTATGAGATTTGAAAAGATCTCATGTGATCTAGACAATATTTTGAGTGGTCAAAAGCATGATATTGATATAATTAGTCTTGGATATGAATAAGAATAAAATATTTTAACTCAAGACAAGATGAAGACTAAGGTGAACTAAGACAGTCATACTTTGAAGATAAATCATCAAAGAAGGAATGAAGATTCTAGTAGAGTAAATACAAATTATATTAGATAGACAAATTCCATGAGGAATGCAAGTTTCAATGTTTTTTATTTTACATATAATCAATTTGGTCATAGGGATAGAGAGTGAAAGAGACCTATTAGAAATGATTTTGCATGGAACTATGATGGGGGTCATCAGTCAAAAGTTATTAATAGAGTAAGTAATTTAACTATCTTATTATGTGACACTTTGCAATCCATTTTCCACATAAAGTTAGACAAGGTGAGTCCTCCTCAAAAATGGGAGGTTGTTTATTTGTCATGACAAAGGACATATTACAAGTTTTTGTCCAAACATGATAAGACAAACTATGCTCCCATAAAGGAGTATGGTTTACTACAATTATGAATAGAGAGGTCACATTGCTAGATTGTGAAAATAAAGGCCATCAAGTCAAAATGAGTTAAATCATCCTCCTAGAGTGTAAGGAAGAAGTAAAGTTAACACATGGAATCCAAAGGAGATAGGTGTGAGTCATGATAATACTGTAGGTCCAAGTAATCTGTTTGCTATGGTGGAAAATTATTCAAAAGATGAAGAGTTTCAAGAGGTCTCATTATCTACTCATGTTCAGAGTGAAAATACCAAGATCAAAAAGAAGAACAAGGTATTGGTTGAATGTAGTCCTAAGGTATGTATGGATCATCTTGCTATTATTGAGCATGTATCATGTAAATAACATTAATTGGTAGTTCCTAGTAATGAGGTTCTAAACTACAAGGTGGATCCTTCAGATGACAAGGTATATCATGAATCTTTGTTGTCTTCATGTATTTTCAATTCAATCTTAGAAGAGAAGGAGAATGTTGTGGTGGTTGAGCATGTTTCTTATCTTAAGCATAAGAAGAAGAAGAATAAGAAGAATAAATAAAAGTATCATATGACCAAGGAAGAGAAGGAAAATGAGGAGTTATGGGAAACTCCTAATTTTACACCATGGTAGAGCACTGTGATGTAGAGGAGGTCTCTATCTATGCTTCTTAAGAGACTCTTTTTAGTGAGGAATCACGAATTATTGTGGTATTCTTCAAAAGGTCCTAAAAGGTTGGATATGAATGTTTTTTAGTAGGAGTAGGTATGTTCAAGTGGAAGATATGTTGTGGTGATGTCAAACTGATGTCATGATGCTAATAGCTATATTTGGTCAGTCTACAAGGTCAAATTAAAGGTTTCCAAGTGGAAAAAGAGGATTTATGTTTTTTCATGACGATATTTTTTCTTAGAAAGGTATTTTTATCTTATTTTATCTTGCTCTAGGTGATTTTTGGTCTAAAGGTATGTTTTTGATAAATTGAATATTTTTGAGTACTTTCAATTTTCTTAGTTTTTGGCTTAAGGGTAAGAAGGCCTAAAATGGGTTATAGGAAGTATATGTTACCAAATGTATGAAGGCTCCAATTTTGGTCTATAAGTGTGTGATGGGTGTCTCCAAGTGTGAAAGATGTTTTAGAAGTATAATTTGACCAGAAGAAGGTTTGTTGACCTTATTGTTTTTGAGATTCTAGGGTTTTAGTCTATGCTAGAAAAGTGGTTTACCTTATGAGTTGAGTTTTGAGGCTTCTTAATAGTTTTATTGGGATAAAATGGTTGTTAAATAAATATTTATATAGATTTTAATGTATTTTATTTTAAAATTATTATTATTTTTGTCAAGTTGGAAGGCTAATTAGCTAGTAGGTTTGTGAAAGAAGTATGTTTTAGAAGATGTGCTTGGTGATGCAAATTGGTGTTCTTAAGGGGGAATATGAGAGTTATATATATATATATATATATATATATATATATATATATATATATATACATATACATATATATATATATATATATATGTATATATATATATATATATGTATATATATGTATATATATGCATATATATATATATGTATATATATGTATATATATATGTATATATATTATATATATATATATATATATATGTATATATATATATATATGTATATATATATATATATATATATATATATGTATATATGTATATATATGTATATATGTATATATATATATATATATATATATCTATATGTATATATATATGTATATATATATATATATATATATATGTATATATATATATATATATATATATATATATGTATATATGTATATATATATATATATATATATATATATATAACTCTCATATTTCCTCTTAAGAACACCAAATATATATATAAAGTTTCAAGTCCTGAATATGTGTCTAATAAAAATTATGGGCTCTATAACTTCCAAGTAGGGCTACAAAGAGGATAGGTAGGCCTAGTGTGAAGAAGAGTGCCTTTTTGATCAAATTATCCAAAATATCAAGGAATGAGTACTTCAATGTGATTTCCCAAGTTGGTTTAGTTCATTTATCCTATTTGGTGAGTGGTATGAAGTTCTATTGATGATCCTTATGGTATCTTGAGAGAGAAGGCTAGTAAGCATGTGTGGTGGTTCTTCATGATGTGTAGAGATCTAAAGTTGATAAAGTGATGAAATTACTTAAATTTATTAAGAGAAGGCCTTATTATATGTTTATTTATGTGTTCCATTATATTTTTATTATTTTGAGTGTTCTTTATTCATTAATTATAGTGTATGGTTGAAGAGAGTGTTGGTATGGAGCAAGAGGAAGTTGTCAAGGCAAGCAAAAGTAAGCTCAAGGTAAGGGGAGTTTTTATCATATTTATAAGGTGGTCCTATAATATTGGTGGTATTTTTAGGTCCTGATTATCATATTAATCCCACTTTGTCATTGTGTCAAAGGGGGAGAAAGTTCATGTTGTGAGAGTGATTGAAAAGAGAGAAGAAAAGTGATCTATATATTGTTATATGATGATTGTTGACATCAATGAAAAACTAGGAGATTGTTGGATAATTATCAATGATGTCATAATTATGTCATGAATGTGTCTAGGTGAGTGGATGAAGTTCTTTGATAGCTTAAGTGATAATGACAAGTGTGCAATGTGCTTGTCTTAGTGTGCTTGAAGCTGGCTTGCTTGATCTTTAGTTTTGGCATGGATTGAGATGTTTAGGGATTATTATGATTATTTGAGAAAGTGAAAGAGGTCCCTAAGATGTCTTATATTTTTTGAGTGTTTGTTTTCATATGTATAATTCATCTAATTTTCATCTAGACATTTTGGGTCTAGCGGTAGAAAATTTGAGTAGGCAGTTCGATGACATCACCATTGCCACATGTCAATGAGTCAAGAGGAAATGGTCACATGGTTTTGTTCATTATTGTGACTAATTATTATGAACTAAATATTAGGTTATGCACTTAATCACATCAAAATATATCTAAGTGTAAAGTTAGGCTCTTAGGCATTTTGACAATGTTTTCCCATACTTAGCCAAACTTGTAATATAACAAGAAGAGATGAGTAAGAATTTTAATGGTGGCATATCTCTCACATCGATAAATTTTAGGAGAAGGTGATCATATGGGTTTTTTTATTTTTTTACTTAGTTTTTTGTTTTAAATATTAGATCATGCACTAAAGCATTTCAAAATTTATGCATGTGCAAAGTTAACATTTTAAGAAATTCTTAACATTATTAGCTCTGTGAACTAATAAATCTAATGAGGAATTTTAATGTCATTATATCTCACATTTTTGAGGGGTTCATGAGTATTTTGATACATGGTTGGATTTTCCTATGTGAGGAGATCATTTGGTCTAAATTTGAGAACATGTAAGTAAGTGAAGAAAAATATATGACTATGCAAAGTTGGCCTTCTAGGTAGATAAGTAAGGTTCCCACACTTAGTAAAATTTTCACAAGTTAAATTTAAAGCATCATCAATGGTGCACATTTCTCCAATAAGTTAGGAAGCAATAAGATGATGGTAGGTGTTTAATGTTTAATGATGATTAGAGATAAAGATTTATCTTATTCCAAGGATCAAAGGTGAGCAAGTGATCATATAGATAGAGGTAAATGGTGCATATTAAATTCAAGAGGTCAAAGTGATAGTTGTTTATCATTGTTAAAAACCAAGCTACATACAAGAGATAAATAGAGTACATGAGGTCAAAGTTGTCAGATTACATAAGATGATGTCAACATGTTCAAGGTTTAACATTTAGAATTAGAAAACTATATGTTAAAGATTGAAATAGATCAATGGCACATGATTGATCTAAAGCAGTGAGGACACAAGATGAAAGCATGGTGTTCTATGTTTAACTGTGACCATTTGCATTTAAATATTTAAATTTATAAAAGAATAACCAATTCTCTATATTTTGGATATATCTTTCAATCTAGGAATAATTTTCTCACGGTGTAAAATTCAAACTTGTATAGGACTCTAAGACACTTATATAAATATAGACTTGAAGATTTGAAAGTGTGTATATACATATTTATGAAGGTTCAAATTTGAGTATAATTTTCATAAGTGTTTTGCAAGTGACTAGAGAAGGATATTTGAGCTTGTTTTGATATTATTTCAATTCATTTTGATGAATTAGATTTTGAGGATGATTTAGACTCCATGAGGACCATATATGTGCACTATGAAGGTTTTACCATATGTATACAATATGAACAAAGATTAAGATGGTGACTATGTGTTCGTTCATGATGACTGTGTGCATAAAATGTTGATTGAGCTTGAACAAAAGAGTGTAATGATGACTATAAGCCTTTGAGGATGACTAAGGGGTCATGTAGTGTGGACCTATACATTTGGAAGTGGTCATATGTTTTTGTTTTGTTCGATGATGTGTTATATGGGTGAATAGATCTCCATGAGATATATAAGAGCTAAAATGACCTTATTAAAAGGTATAATTGCTTAAGGGTGACCCATAGATGCTATAGCTGACCTATGAAGATTATTTTTGAGATGTGTCTAAATTTTATAGATGCCTTAAAGGTTAAGGCATGTCTAATGGTTAACCAAGATGATGTTGATCATAAATTATCTATAGATAGTGAAATCAAAGATGGTGATTTCTAAAATTATGTGAGAGACTTGAGAGATATTTGAGAGATGCTTGTGTGTGTTAATTTTGGAATTAAGGAGGGGTATAGTACCCTATGGATGAGTTGAAGAGTAAAAAAAATTGAGGACTATTTGAATGACCTCTAGGTAATAATTATGATGGTAGAGTAGTGTTCTTATTGTTTGAGTATGAGCAAAGGTGAAGAGTGATAATCAGAGGTCCATCATCAAGTGTTGAAGACATAAATGCAAAGTTGGATGTGTTCATAGGTGTTTTTTTATAGCTCAACATCTAAGGGGGTTATAACCTCCTTGCAAGGTGAAACTTGATAAAGGTATAGTTGTTGTGGTATCTCAACTAAATAGGTGTTGTACCTCCTTATATAATTGTAGTCTCACTAAAGTAATGGATCATAGTTCCTTGATTAGTTGTAGTTGATCTAAATTAGATCTTGTTATTATAAGACAATATTCCATCTATAGGTTCTAGTTGGTTTTTTCCCCCAAGAGGGTTTCCCACATATGTCATGTGTTATATGTTTGATCTTATATTGTCTTTATTGTTTATTGATATAAATGATGTGTATGCCTTATAAATATATGTATTGATTGATTAAGAGTTTGAAATAATTGGAATTGAATTTGAGATATTTGGGCTCACTAATTCACCCCTCCCCCTCTTACGCTAATGGAGGATCCTTCTTCTTAGGTAAGTGCGTAGTCTCATGGATAAACAAGAAGAAACCATCAGTGTATTTATCTACTTATGAGGATAAGTATATTATAGAAGATTCATGTTGTATGTAGGTGTTGTGTATGAGATAAACCTTAAGAGACTGCAAGGTGAATTTTGATGGTCCCAATCCTATTTTTTGTGATAATAATAGTGCCATAAGTGTTTCAAAGAATCATATCATGCATTTAAGGACCAATAAAATTCTTATCAAGTATCATTTATTAAGAGAATAGGTGAGTGAACAAAGTATTAAGATTGAATTTATGTCTACCAATGATCAAATTACAAATATTTTGACTAAGCCTCTTCTAAATTCCACTTTTGAACATCTAAGACAATAATTAGGTGTAATTCATGTTCCTAATACTCAATAACCAAGTAAAAATTCTCTGTGAGAGATAATAAGGAGGTTATTTAGCTCTAAGAATAGGAAATAATCAAGTAAAAATTCTATGCAGGAGATAAGTGTACAAGCTATGAGGTCAAAGGGGGAGTCATATTAGTTTGTCAAGAAGATGTTTGAGGTATGAAATTAGATAAGGGAGCTTGTTCATATGATATTTCATTCATTTTTATTTATTTTTTTTAGATAGCACTTTTTCATTAATGTAAAAGGGGGAGATAGATCTATATGGGGGAGATGTATCCTAGTGAGATATGCTTCTTTGAATGATTACCATCAATGAGTGGTTGTCATCAATGATAAAGGAGGATGTTGTTGATAATGTTTCTATGGTATACATTAAGTTTTAATTTATGTCATAAAAGTGTCATTTATATCATTTTGAGTTATCTTTATTTTTCTCTTAAAGTTGATTTCATGATCCTTGTACTTGAGAGACCTAGTGAGAAGGCATAGACTTGGTAACATGATGAGATGAGCATTATGAGACTTGTGTGTATAAGTTTGGTAGTGTGTGAGAATGGTATGATTATTTAGGACATGATTATGAGTTTTTTATAATATTAAAAGAGGTTTCAAGGTGTGACCAAGGTCTAAGCATGATTGGAAGTTCAAGGCCTAGCATGAAAAGAGACCTAGTATGACCTATGAGGGGTCAAGTTAATTTCCCAAGGTGATAGAGATCATAAGAGAATTTTTAGAGTTTTTATAGGTTTTATTAAGAATTTTGACCAAATTTGGGGTCATATAATAAAGAATAAGGCATGAAAATTGGTGTTGAGGTCTTTTATGTTCATAAAATGGGGTGTTATATACCTACGAAGGATTTTATTATGCTCATTGAGACGTGAAAACTTTGAATGAGATCCTAATTAGTTCCAAGAAGTTGGGTAAAGGTCCTATATTTAGTTTCTTTGATTTTTTTTTGTAGTTGAGTTGAAATCCTTTATGAACGATTGTGAAGAATGGAAGGTAGTCTAAACCCTCTTAAAATGCTCATTATGACCTAATAAGAAAGATATTTTTCAAAATAGAACAAAAAGGATTAGATGACCAAGTTTTTTGTTTGTAACATATAGAGAAATCCTACATGTTTTTTGGATTAGCATTGGTCTGTCAGAAGAGTGAGTGGAAGCTATAAGAAATCACTTATTTCTCATATTTTTGATGTTATAAGAAGATTTGACCAGGTCAAAGCATGAAAATGGTTGGAGGATGATGTGTGAGAATTTTATTTTTTTCCCATTTAATTTTTTTTTATCAAGTTTTAGACCTAAAATGTGCTAAAATGGTCATGGAATTTAACCTATCGCTAAACAAGCCTAATGAGGAAGATAGTGAAAAAATTAGGCAAAAGTGGGAATGAGATTAGGGATTGGTTGTAGTGGATTAGGGATGGATAAAAATTCATGGCGTCATTATTAAATACCAACATCACATTCCCCCCTTGAATAAATTTTTTGATGATGCACATAAACAAGCAAAAAAAATGTTCTCAAAGTGACCTATCTAACATAGTGAAGTCTATGTAGGGTGAAGACATGAGATTGGCCTGTAAGACTAGTATTGATATTGAAAAATTTAATATATAAATTTAAATATTTTATAGGGTTTCTTAAGTATCATATAAACCCATTTTAATATTCATAAGATTTTCCCATGTGTTCTAAGACTTAGTTTTCATGACTATGTTTTTGGAGCTACAAGCAGTTTTTTTGTGTGTGAGTGAGAATGATGTTATTAAGTATCTTTACATAGAGTTGAAGAATAAAATTAACATTAATTTATTATTTTATATATGGATTAAAAATATTATTAGGCAAGAAATCAATAAAATTACATAAAGAGATAATAAGCCAAGCCAACCTATTCAATGGGGTTTTGCTAATGATAATAAAAATTACATAAAATAAAGAAAAGAAATTTACCTTCCAAAGTGACTCCATCATCCAAGAGAGGATTCAATCATGTTTTTCCCTTGATCTAGATCTCTATTATTTGTCAAAAAATGCTTCTTTGTTCCTCCATTGCCTCAATAACTCTATGCAAAACCTAGGCTCAAAATAGAAACTATCTAATTTGCCTATCCAATAAAGCTAATTTAATTTCAAATAACACAATAATAGAATCACAAATGACTTGTGTAGATATTTTAACATTATAATTTCACACAATTTAATATTGAAAATGATGTTCATGACCTTGTTATTTATATGATTTCAAGATTGATCAGGATCAACCATGACCATCCATCTTGAGATCAAGATGTGTGGCCATGAATTAATCCAATTATGTAATTTTAATATATAAATATCCTCATAAATATCTAGATAAAATAGGCATGGGGGAGACATAGGTCAATCATGATTATGTCCCCCACCAAATTTATATATTTGATTGATATTTTGGCAAGTTGAATTGATGATGAAAATATTAGAAATTAATTTCCAATAATGAAATATTCAAAAATTTCCATGGAATTATTACTTAAGATCTTGATTTGAATTAATTATATTTAAAAATATTAATTAATTTTAGTTCAAATCTTTGAAATTGGTGCATAATTAATCAAATTTATTAGAAAGTCATATTACTAGGTTGTAATTTGACTCAAGAAGAATTGGAAGGTGATGTTAGATGCATTAGAAATGCATTCCCATTAAAGATGTTGTAAACATAAAATAACTAAGGTACATGACATGTACTAATAAATTATAATAAAAGAGTGATCTATAGCACAAAAATAATAACTCATCATTTTTGACTCGGAATGAATTGATCAAAGGTAGGTATCTCATAAAATGCATTTCCCCATTTAGGGATACATTAGCCTAAATAAGAACTTGTAAATAAAATTTTTGAACAACTTATCATGTTTTATGGATTTTGACCTAAAATGTGAATTTGAGTGCAAATCAAGTAAGATTGATAATTTCAACACAAATAGTGTTAGGAATTGGATTTCTACATTTTGTCCCTATTTGTGAAGCTATAGCGATACATTCAGGTGAAGTGACATCTTTTCAAAGAAAATAGTTTCTAATAAGAAATTAGAAATGACCCATGATTCACCCTGAATAGGATATAATAGGTTTAAAGAGAAGGATGGACTCTCAAAAAGAGAGAGAAAGTGAGAGATTAACCCATGGAATATATTACATCTAGATGAGCTAATACTTGCACAAGTGATTACCTTGAATGATCAAAATATAATTAGAGGTATAATGGGCCCCAAATATGGGGAGAATGGGAAGGATTAAATCCATAAATGTAAGGGACACACTTTTAATATACCCAATTTGAGAGTACAAGATACGTGCTTATGACATTGATCAATCTCAAGACAAGTTGCATAATAAAACATCATCATCATGGGCAAAAGTGTGGAGATATTGGAATTAGAGGAAAAGGAGAACATGCTCTCCATAAAGATGATAATAATAAGTGCCCCATTTGAGTATATTTGATCAAAATAAAATATTTTTACCCTAGTAGGGGTAATTTTGATCATTGGTAAAGAATAAATAATAGTTTTCCCATATAAGGCTAATTTGATTTTGTCATTGTTTAGATGTTGTGCTCCAACATGGGAAAATTGGTAAGTGATTAGATATAGGATATAACCTAATGAATAAATTAGAATGAGTAGGCATAAATGTATATGTGATGGTAGAATGGCTTGGAAAGCCACAAGAAACCAAGCATATGAGAATGCACAGAGTTATAAAAGAGATGAAAAGATGAATGAAAGATAACCGAGTTGATCCCAATAGAAATTGAGAGTTACCTAAAAAATCTAGTAATATCTCAAGCCAATGTAGTTCACCTAAAAATGAGAGAGAATAGAATGAGGGATGAAGAAAACTAAAAAAAATTTAATTAGACTCATGATGTATATAAAGATATGCTAGTATAAGCATATAGTCGAGTGCTAAAATTCATGATTCCTAGATTCCTATTTTCATATCATGAGCCTAGATAATGCATAGTGTGTTTGAGATCTATTCATCAGTGTGTTTGACTTTAGGGCCTGAATCCAGAGCACAAATTTCTTGCTAAAGGAAAAGAAATTATACATCATAAGTATGAATAACATATAATGATAGTGTATTTACATTGTGTGGAGTTAGTTAAAATGTGAATACCTATAACTAAGGACAATGGTAAATAATGACCAAAACTAGAGTTACATCTATTTACATTTAAACAAAAAATCAAAGACAAAGAAAAAAATAAAACAAGACGTCTTAACAACATGAGATCAAGATACATATAATCAAGATCTATGTGTACCATCAAGTTGTACTTAGAAAATAAACAAAGAAGCAAGAAAAGAAAGAAATAAGACAAAACATGAAAATAAAAGACCAGAAAACAAATGCCAATCAAATAAACAAATAGTTTTGGAATTTTATAGGTATCTCAACTTGTTTGAGAATTAAGAGATACAAAATGGTCCAACTCATAAGATGGTGAGAGAATTTGGATTAGCTTGTTTGAAAAACAATAAGAGCATTGCTTAGGTCACTCATAAAATGGTAAGAGCATATGGAAAGGGGGACTAAGGTGACCTCAACATGAATTGAGCACTACCCACATAGTCTTGAAATAACCTCAAGTCACAATAATTTTGTCCACACAAAATGTGAGAAAAAACCAACTAGGACTCAACAAAGTCTCAAATTTGGAAAATGGCCAGTCAAATGAAAACATCAATGGAAAGGTGATGTATAAATTCATTATAAACAAGTGTTTCCCCTAGTTTTACCATAGGTAGTTATAAATAGGATACAATGAACTAGAGAAATGATACTAATTTGCCAATAGGTGGTTATAATTATAAATAAGACTAGAGAGACACTAACTTGCCCATAGGTGGTTATAATCAAGCTCTCATAAATAAACTTGATATAGGATGGAAAAGGAATGATATCTTTCCATATCAACTATCACACTACTTTCATTGACTATCTTTTAAACACAGAAGTTGATTGATTATTGAAACTTGATCAGAATCCCCTCATGAAAAGTGTGGGAAGAACCAAAGTAACTAATATCAAAACAAGACTAGGTAGGATGACTTAAAATAGGATTTGGTCTGGATATGAATGGAATGATAAGATGGAATGGTATTTCTCTAGGATAATGATGGTTCTTTATAGACTAGATAAGATGGTAAGAGGGTTACCCCCAAGTGAGAAGGTGATTGGCTAGGATATGTGATAGTGGAAGATGGAAATAGAAAATGAAATGTTATGGTACATGTTTTTGGACTAGGCAATTGTTGGTTTTTACTGTGTTTGGCTTGGGTATGGTAAATGGCATATGATATTGTTATTCCTATTGATGTGGAGATGAATTTCCTAATCAATAAATGAGATAAATAGAATAATAAGTTATGTAATTTGTTATCCTACACCTCATCTAAATAACTACTCTATCATGAACTAGTTGTAGATTTAAACATAAATTATATTGTTGTGATCTTCATTGGTTGTTGATTTTGATTCCTTAAAGTGTCAAGACAAGGTATCTTTGTATCCTCTTTAAAGGAAAGTGCAAACATGGATGGTAAATAGGGATAAATGTTGGATGATAGGTTTGTTGGTAAAATAGAATGGTGGAGGATAATGAATTATATAATGGTAGGGTAATAAATGAATATCAAGTTTTTTAGGCACACACAATGTTGTTGATTCTGTATTCAACATATCTTTGGATGTGGCAAGGTTGATGACCTTTGAAGATGCTCTCAATAAGACCATCAATTTTTTTTGTTATTTGATCTTGAGAATAACTACCATTTGATTATATTGTAGATTGAAAGCTATATTGATTTGTTCTTTGATAACATATTCATCAAGTAGTGAAGGACTTTTATGCTCAATTTTTGGTGCCTTAATGAGGTTTTAAATAATGAATTTTGTCTTATTATCACATAGTTCCTTTTAAAAGTTTTCATGAAGAGATGCTAACATTTGAATTTGATTATCTTCTAACACCTTCAAAAATGTTTCACTAAAATATGATAAATTTGATATTTAGTTATCCCCTAGCACCTCTAAAAAGGTTTAACTGATAGATTGTTCTTATTCTATATGAATGGGATCTTGATCCTATTTATATTCTACACCTAATATGTTATGGATGCAACTCAACAAAGTGTGATTTTGTCAGTCCTAATCGATGTTTGTGAGAGGTGGAATGTCAATACAATGGCTATGCTGGGTGGAAATAATGGGATGATGAAAGGAAACACAATTATTTTAGAATATAATATGATAACTTGTATTCATGCTAAAATAATCATAACTAAAAAAGCATTGAAAGATCAAAAATATATTTAAATTGATCCACAATGCAATTGTAACCAATGTTGTAACAAAAATGACTATAATCTATTTATAAATCTAATTCTAAAGTAACAGAATCTAAATCTGATGTTGCAACTAATGTTGATTCTATTTTTGATGCTAAATCTCATGTTGGTTCAAAAATATAACCTGACTCTAATTTTGATTCTTTAACTAATATGGTTGCTTCTTTAATGTTCTGTTGAATTCTTGGTATCAAACAAATAATGGCCTGTGATGGCATAATGGGATAAATAAAAATTGATTCATCTTAGAATGTTTCAATATAGACTATATCATCTATATGAATCCCCTCAAAGAGAGGGAACCACTCAAAGGACATCTCGACAAAATAGTGATTGTCAAAGTGAGATTCCTTAATGAGTGGAAAATATCACGAGATAACTCTATAGAGATTGGTTTATTTAGGAGATGAGGCTCTTGAAAAATAGGTAAAGTATGAATAGGTAACTTATCACAGGTTAAATTATCATAAATGGTTGTTTCAATAATAACATCATGGTTTTAATTCATAATTTCCTACAAAAAATCAATTTTGAACACATTTTGGTCCTCATATGATGGCTCTTAAAGAGGTAACAACTCTTGTTTTGGCTCAAAAATCAACATGGAATTTATAAAGTGGGGAAAAACTAGTTTAATGGTAACTATGGTTTGTGTATTAGTAATGGTTTATCCAAAAATTAGACTATTGAAGAAGGGATCAAGAATGATTGGTTCATCAAATGGATGTTCTTCAACATTAGGTTCATCAAAAACTAGTGGTCGGCCAAGAATGGTAATGACTAGACACTTAGTTTGATTTCTTGTTCAAACCAAAAGAGAAGGTCATAAAATGGTAACCTTTTCATGTTGCAAAGATTGCTTACTTGCACAAGATGAAGGGGGAAAAGGATATCCCAAAATAGTGTTGTTTGGGCATTGTAAAGCCTACTTGTTTGTACAAGATGGAGGAGAATATCCCAAAATGGTAACCTTCACATGTTGAGGAGATTGATCATTCACAAAATCTAAAGGAGAATAAGGATACCCCTAATAGTATCCTTTGAGCATGGAGTGCAAATCAATGGAGATGGAGGACATCATAAAATGGTAACCTTCACATGTTATGGAGATTGATTGTTCACATAAGTGGAAGGAGGATAACCTATAATTATAACCTTTATACATTATGTAATTTGATTTCTCACACAAGATAGAGGAGAATATCCCAAAATGATAACAATGGGATGCTTCTTAGTTTGTTTGCTTTTTCAAACCAAATGATGAGGTCTTAGAATGATATCCTTCACACATTGTGGAACTTGCTTGCTCACACAAGTCAAAGGAGAATATCCCAAAATAATAAAAATGGTATGCTTCTTAGTTTGGTTTCTTATACAAACCAAAGGAGGATGTCCTATAATATTAGCCTTCAAATGTTATATAACATTCTTTCTTACAGAAGATAGAGGAGAATATCCCAAAATGGTAACTATGGGATTATTTTTAGTTTCATTTCTTGTGTAAACCAAATGAGGAGGTCCTATAATGGTAACCTTCACATGTTTTGGAGCTTACTTACTCAAATAAGATGAAGGGGAAGGATGAAGATGGCATATGACAACTAGCATGGATGTGAATGGTTTTGAATAGATAGGCCCAAAGAGGGCAACATCCTCAAACAAGATGGAGTGTTCATGTCCATCATAAAAACGATCTACCTTGAAACTAGGGATATAATAAACCTTATTACAAGTTTACTTTAGTTTCATTATTTAAAAAAAGTGTTCTCAACATTTGGCAATATTTGGACAATGTTTTACAAACATTTAAACAAGATATGAAATTTAATCTTATTTTTTAATAGATGACTAAGGTACCAAGGAAACTATAAAAGGATGGTGGCTTGGAACCATACAAAAATAGATTAACGTGTCATTCAATTTACTTAACTTTTGGTAAATTTGAAATTGTATAGATTGTAAGAGGGTATGATAGCTCAAAACCCCAAGGTGAAAAATAGTACACCAAAGTTTAGATCTTTTTGGTACATCAATACCATAAAATATAGTTCAAATTTGATGAGTTGATAATAGAAAATTAGAAGAAATCTCTTTGGATGATGAAGAAAACAATGCAAACTAAGAAACTCATGATGTGAAAACATGCAAGAATTCCTAAGTATAAAACTAAAACCAAACGAGTAGCACAATGTTGCCACATGGTAATAGGAAGGGGGATAGTATAAAATGTGTTCTAGGACTTAAATTTCAAGTGATGAACAAGATTATTTAAGTCCACCAAGATGATAAGTGTGATTTTTATTTTATAAAATGTTCCTCAATTCAAAATATAAAAAAATGAATGCAAGTTAAAATAAGTTTAATAATTAAATGGTAGACCCAATTTAACACATCAACCCTCAGAACTTAGAAAGGTTAAATTTTGAATTTGAATTATAAATAGACTTAAGATAATTTTTATAATGATCTAAACTCAAATAGGTAACATAACTACACCAATTAGACCAATGATGACATAATGTTTATGATGATAATTTGAACAAGAAAAATATTGATTTTCCACTTGGATAGCATAATACCTCCTTGTTCAAGAAATTTTTGGACAATGTGTTTGGTTATTAATGTTTTATGTTAACAAGTATTTTTTACCTGAAACAAGACCAATTAATATTATACAAAGACAAATCAACTAACTAATCATCTTAAATCCTAAACTGACAAGGTATGGTAAAGTGGGTTAACTAAACTAATAAGTTTTCAAATATTTTTAGATGGATCCCATGTCTACCAACATTCAAAATAATAAATAAGAGAATCAACATGTCATTTAGTTCCATATCATATGGCTTGTTATAAAAATTTATTGCCCTTTTTACAACCACTACATCCATCACTTACTCAGTGTAGTAAGATGTCCAACATGATCATACGTCCTGGGCTTAACCCCAACACTAGGAGAAGGTTTAACTACTAAAAACTCTAATCCTAGTGGGGTGATCCCAATATATATGCCCCCATGGAGAGGGTTTTAATATGATGTTGGGAGGTGAAATGCCTGGTCAAATCTTCTCTAAATAACTCATGGGAGGTAATGAAGTCCCCCTCATAAGCCAAGATGCAATGAAAATAAGTGACAAGTGAAAGAGATTTAAATGTTGTTTTTAAGTCACTAAAGCCATGCAAGCCCTTGAGGAGATCCTTTAAAATATATATTTCATTCCTTTGACTAAATCACTTTGCAATAAACATGGTTCTTTTGATTCCAAAATTTGCCTAAAAGGGACTGATGAGAGAACATACACACACAATATTTATTTTTGCCAAACAAAACTAATTAAGTAATGATATATTGAATAAAAACTTTGAAAATGTTAAAATTTTAAATAACTCAATTTAAATTTTTTGATATATTCTTTTGGCCCCTTGGCCTTAAGTTATAAACTTTGGAAAATCAATCACAAAACTTTTCAATAAAAAACCCTAAATTTTTTTTAAGTACCAAATAAAAGATTTTGATTATTTTTAAACGTCCAAAATATAGTTAAGAAAATAAAATTTAAGGTGAAATGGTTTTATTCAAATAGGTCCTGCAAAGAAAAGGTTAGAACTTCGTTTATCTTTGAAGCTTCTTTATGAATGAAACAAACAAGTTGGAAACCTATCGACCTAAAGGCAAATACTCAAGAAAGCAAACACATTAGATTAGACTTGGTTACGAAAAAATATCAAGAAAAGCTTACAATTCAAGGATTAGACAAATAAAATACAATAAAAAAATAATAGTAAACCTATTAAACATGCAAACAACAAGTTAGAAGGTTAAAACAAATAAAATTGAACACATACATCATAAAAACCTGCAGTCAGTATTTATATCATAAATTTTAAAATATAGATTAGTTTGACACAAAATGTTTAGATGTTATCAAAAGCCCTAGGGAGTGTCTCTCTATAAAAAAAAAGATCCAAAAATTCAACACAAAAAAATTTATTACCTTTGTACTATCCATTTTTACCAAACAAATAGAAAATAGAAAGTGACAGTCACTAAAAGAGACATAAATGGTAAACTATAAAGATAATTTTTTTGAAATTTTAGATAATATAAATTAACTAATTATATATACTCATAAAAATTTTAGAAAAAAAATTAAGTAAATAAATATTTATTGATTCTTTATGGGCCATTTTTACTCTAGCAAAGCAAAAACAAAAAAAAAAAGAATTAAAACTATGAACACAAAGAAATTCATGGGTTGCGTGCTCATGAAGAGTCCCACCATGAATTACAAAATGTAAAGATAGATTAAAAATATTATTATTCAATAATTACTAAAGAAATCAAGAAAAATGCATATAGAGCTAATAAGCTAGGCCAACCTATTCAATGGGGTTTTGCTAATGATAATAAGAATTACATGAAAGAAAGTAAATAAGATTTATCTTCCCAAGTGACTCCATCATCCAAGAGAAACTCCGAGTGTGTTTTTCACCTTGATCTGGAGCTCTAGTCTTTGTCAAGAATGGCTTCTTTGATTTTCCATTGCCTCAAGAACTCTATACAAAACGTAGGCTCATGATAGAAACTATCTAATTTGCCTATCAAATGAAGATAATATAAATGGAAATAACATAATAATCACATCAAAAATGACTTGTGGAGAGATTTTAGCATTGTAGTTCACACAATTTAAGCTTAAAAATGATGTTCATGACCTTGATATTTATAGGATTTTGAGATTGATCAAGATCAACCATGACCATTCATCTTGATATCAAGATGTGTGTCCATGAATTAATCCAATTATGTAATTATAATCCATAAATATCTAGAGGAAATAGACATGGGGGAGATGTAGGTCAATCATGATTATGTCCCCCACCAAATTCAAATATTTGATTGATATTTTTTCAAGTTTAATTTATGATAAAAATATTAGAAATCAATTTCCAATATTGAAATATTCAAAAAGTTCCATGGAATTATTACTTAAGCTCTTGATTCGAATTAATTAGATTAAACAAGATTAGTTAAATTTAGTGAAATTCTTTGGAAAATGGTGCATAGTTAATCAAAATGATCATAAAGTCATATTACTTTGTTGTAATTTGACTCAAGAATAATTGGAAGGTGATTTTATATTCTTTAGAACCATATTCCCATTTAAGATGTTGTCAACACAAAATAACTAAGGTACATGATGTGTACTATTGAATTAGAAGAAAAGAGTGATCCAGAACACAAAAAGGTGAAATCATCATTTTAAATTAAAATGAATTGATCAAAGGTTGGTATCTCATAAAATTAATTTCCCCAATTAAGGATCCATTAACCTAAATAAAAAATTTCAAATAACAAGTTCAAACCATTTAATGCATTTTATGGATTTTGACCTAAAATGTGCATTTGAGTGCATATCGACTAAGATTGATAATTTCAACATAAATAGTTTTATGAATTGGATGTCTAAAGTAATATATTGGTTTTATATGTTAATTTTAAAATATTTTTATGCATGAAAAACTCCTATAAATGTGTGAAAAGTCAAAGATTTTTTATTGAGTTCATAACGCCTGTGTGCATTTGTAAGTGAGCATATGAAGATGATCAATTTGTGGTCTTTTAACCTATATTATGAAATATAATGGACTTGGTGATGATAATTATTAATTGAGGTTTTATACATGTTAATTTTTTTTTGGATTATTTTTCAAAGTTGATTGTATACATCATATTTCCAAGATAGACTTTCTAGCAATGAGAAGGCCTAATTTCAAGTAGGCTTAATTGGGTGGTTCAAGGAGTGAAATGAGATAAATGGTATTAGGGAACCAAGGTGATATTATAAATGATATAATTTAAGTTTTTATGAAGTTTTTAATCTATTTTTTAATGCTCAAGGTATTTTAAGGAGGCCAAAGTAAAACATGTGCTTAGAGAAGGCCTAATTGCATTAAGTCTTTATTAGGCCTATTGAGTATTTTGGACCTTAAAGGTAATGACTGACCTATGTATTGGTTGTTTAAATTGTGAAACACTTTTTTTAATCTATTAAAAGTATGGTAAAATTATGTAAAAGCTCTTGTTTGACCAATATGTGTGAGATCAAGAGTCAAGTATAAAGAGAAT
>JARHVA010002176.1:2412500-2670000 GCA_037957365.1 Torreya grandis | reverse complement strand
GGTGTTAGCAGTCTTAGTGTTTTTTCATGAAGTACATACTACTAACATGAAAACAATGATCATAGAATGAGATATCAAAGAGATTAATTTCATCTCCCAAGTTTACTCAAACCAAATCTCATCCTCCTATTCATACCAACAAAAAATTAGTTGACTTATTTAACCTCCCCAAGAGAGAGATGAGAGAAAAGGATCAATTTTATGGTAGTTTTGGACTTGTTTAATCTTCTTAATATTGAAATTGACTTTTTGGAATCCAAAGGGACTCCCCTAAAGATTCACATGTTCCATATGGATTGTTATTGTTCATATAATTGCCTTTAACTATATGTTTTGTAGTGATCTCTTTATTTACATGTTAAACCTATAATTTGTCAGTTCTAAAATAGTTTATCTGACCAATCTAAAATATTTTTAATTCTATATCTTCTTGATATAATTTAATTTTAATTATAAACCATAAAATTCACGTAGAGTGACCAAAAAATTGACATAAAGGAATATAAAGACAATGACACATATGACAAAGATGAAACATATAATGCGACCATAAAAAGGACTTAACAGGACCCTATAAGAAGATTTAATATATATGGGGTTGACCTAATTTGACTAAGGGTCAATTTTGGTCAATAATTAATATTTAAGAAAGTAGTTTTTTATATCCCTCGAATTCAATCTAGATCAATTGTAATCCCATCTTTGGTGATGATATGACCCAGTATCTTGCCTTTTTTAACACCAAATATAATATTTTTGGGGTTCAATAAAAGGTCAATCTTTTTGCATATTTCAAATATTAATCATAGGTGTCTTACATTATCATTCCTTGTTTTCAAAAATACTGTAAGGTCATCGATATAAATAATTATACATTTACCTATCATCCCCTATAAGGTGTGGTGCATAGCTCATTAAAATATGGTACCTACATTAACTAGGTCAAATGACATCATATTATATGCATAATTACCCCACCTGGTGGTGAATTTTGTCCTATTTATATCTTCTAATTTTACTAAAACTTGGTTATACCCTAAAAATCCATCCAAGAAAGACATCATTATTGAGCCACTCACTATCTGGATGAATTCATCCAAGGAAGGTAACATATAATTTTCTTTCTCAAATTATTTATTTAAATTTCTAAAATCAACATATAACCTAATATTTCCAATTTTATTCTTGACTGGGATTGAATTAGCCACCCAAGTGGAATTTATAACGGGAAAATTTATTTTTTCACTTAATAAATTCTTGACTTCCTTTTGAATAAGTGGTTCCAGGATAAGATTTATTGGTCATTCCCTCTATCTAAATGGTTTTTGGTCCAACTTTAATGGGATTATATTGGTGATGAACCTTTGGTTAAAAACCTTCAAGTATTCATATGTCCATTTAATCACATCTTTATGTTGAGTAAACTCTTCATTCTATGCCTTTCTTATAGAGTACAACTGAGACCAGTGTTGAAATAGTGTGGGTTACACTCATCTCCTAGATTTTCCCTTTTAAACTTAGATTCATTTAATTTTGGATACCTTTTATACTAATCTTGAGGATCCAAATCAAATGTCCCTTTTAAGGAAACCATTCCTAGAAGGATGCAATTTTCCTTCAACTGAATAACTCCTCCCCCTAATTCCTCTAAGCATAAGTAAATAACTTCCTAGTTATCAATTATTTGAAACTCAAATTATCTTGACTTAGTTAAGAACTAGATAATCTATTGGTCATCACAAAAAACATGGAAATTTCCCACATTATCTAAATTTGATGGACAAAGTACTAGCTCAATGGAGAATCTTTGTACCTTGGACTCCTTTAGGGGTGATAAGTTGGCAACTGAGGTAGATAATGAATTAGTATGTTGATTCTATTTTATAAGTATAACCATGATTTTAATGGCTTAAAAGTACTTAATTAAATCCCATGATTTATGTTCATTCCTTTTTAGATATTATAGCTTGAATTGGTATTTTTTTTTGACTTAATAGACAACTGACTTTGAATCACCATAAATCAATAGTAGTTTGACATTATTTTTGAGAGAAAAATGTTATCCTAATATTAGTGCTTCATATTCCACTCTGTTATTAGTGTAATTGAACTATAGTCTATATGTTGTTAGGTATTTCTTGCTTTGGGTTCACCAATTCAATGATAATGCCTAATACTTACTTAGATCTTGTACCATTGAAGTCGAGGATCCACAACTAGGAAGGTTGCTATACTTCTCATTTTTACACTTCATGCTTTTTAGTAAAGGTATAAATACCAAGGTTAAGATATTTATAACTTAATTCTTAATTATTTGTATTATATTGTATACTTGAGTACTTCATTCTTAGATCTCAATCAATTCAAATCTCTTTTGGAATACCTATCCATGGTTATCAAATGTGAGAGAAGTTTATTAACACATACCCATTCAATGTCTTGGACAAGTCTCTACTAAGGATGAGGCTATATCCTTCTAGAATATCTACCACTAGTATGTTGATAAGCATTTTCACTCATGGTTTAGATGCTACTTGGATCTACACATCATTCAAGTCACCTATTATATGGACCACTATCTTGTCCAATTGTGAAACTATTCTCTTGGATGGATTTGGGATAAAACCTATCTTTTATAAAATTGAAGTAGGCATCACCATGAATGAATCTCTAAAATATACTAAATAATTATTGATATTCTTTCCAAATGTTTGGATAGTCAATAAAAAATTTAGAACTTCACGTTTACTCTTGTATATGACATTGGTGTGAGTAACCTTTATCTTTTTGACAATCATTTTCCCTATGATATACTTATATAAGAGATCCTTTTGTTCTATAAACTAGGCTAATTCATGAACAATAATGTTGGATTTAATCTTATTCATCTCTTCAATAGTTTTTTACCCCGCTTTTCCTTTCTCTTATTTATTCTAGAGTTGTTCATTCCCTTAAGGGGGAGGTGGATTATTGTCAACTCTTGGATTTGGTGAAGTAGCAATGTTGTTTAGAGGAGTAGATGTCATGAAGGGTTTATTATTACTTAGGTTATAATTGCCCTTTTGGTATTATTGGAAAGCTTACACTTAATTAGAGTTATCTTCTTGTTTAATGTGATCTTCTTCTGGGAAGAATGACTAATGAATTTCAAATACCATTATTGTGTTTGAATAGCTAGCTTCTAGTTGGAACTCAAGTGGATTGTTCATCAAGTTTTGCCTTACCATCTCTCTTTGGAAGATCTCAAATGCTGCACAAAATTACACACATTTAATTTCACCATGTTTTTATGTATTATGGACTCTACTTTGGCAACTTTTTGGTGTGTTTATCTATATTATTAGTAGAAATATTTAAGGTATTTATGTATCTTTGAAACCCAAGATTCTGGTTATTACTCTAGCCAATGGTATTTCTCACCTTAATTTACATATTCAGGAAGTCATTGTTTAGATTTTAGACAAGTATTTAGATAAAATCTAGTTATACTTGTGTATAATCAGTTCCTTGTACAACTATATCATTATAAGGAATTGAATGTTGACTCTATTGATGACTATTCACTTTTACCTAGCTATTCATATAATCATAGTTCTAATTTGGAACTTGCTACATTAGAGGAGACAATGTATATAGTTGATTTTGATTAAAATTGGGACATTTTAATTGATGTGAGGAATTGGATTCAAAGATTTAAAACTATCATTTTATAGTACCATCTATTTGAGGATTCAACTATCTATCAATTTTGATAGCCTCTTCATATGCCAAAGCTAGAGTGGTGGTAATAACATCTTTTCATAGGAATACCATAGTGATTGGGTCTAAGGAATTTCTATACAAATATAATGTTAATGGTACATATGGCATATACTTTGGGTTAAGAAAAGTGTACATCTTTAATAATCTAGTATTAAAATCTTTAATTGGCTCATTAGGCTCCCTTTTCATATTGGCAAAATGTTGATACACTAGTCTAAGAATGGTAACTTGTCTAAATTGGGCAATAAATGTGATCTAAAATGAATTCCAAGAGGTGATCAAATTATCTTGAAGGTTGAGATACTAATAATAAGGATCATCCTACAAGGTAAATAGGAAAATACTGCATGTAATATCTTTATCAATAATATTTATTAATCTTAATACAGCCTTAAAAGACTTAATGTGTTTCTCTACAGTCCTTCCTCTTGAAGGGGATAAATAAGGTAGATATTTATCTAGGTTCCTAATAAAATTATGTACATATCTTGGGATGAAAATGTTATAGATAGCCAATCAAGGATGTTATTGGTCCATAGGAATATTAGTGGGATGTATTTTCCTAGCTACGGATGATGGTCTAGCCCTCAGTATATTGGGAATAACCAAAAAAAATCTAGGTCTTTGATGTGTTGATAAGGGTGAAACCAATAGATTATTTTAGCCCCTAAACCTAATAACTCTATTTGGTATCTCTAGTGAAACCCAATGTAGGGATAACTTCTCACTGGGGGAGGCATGCAAGTAGCCCTCTTCCTAACACTAACTTTTTTCTTTTTTTTATAGTAGTCTTTTGTACCAACCAAAGTTTAGATGAGGTAGCATATAAAATTTTAATATCTTAATGGAGATAAACTCCACTTCAAGGCATGAGTTTCAATTATAATTTAAATAACCTTGTGTTTAAATATCAATCAGATTATGTAGGTTGTTAACTAGGTTTACATGTAGTGAAATGAATCTTAGGAGAGAAATCAAACCTAAACGAGTGGGTAGATCTGAGTCAAACAAAATTCAAAAAGAGGAAAGGGTAGATCATAAAAAAAGGTTGTATGATCTCAAAGGGTCACTTCCTAGGTTGGTTTCTTAATGGATAAATGCTCTCAAAACTAGTTCCTACTACTTGAAACTATTGCACACTTATAGGTAAAAAAAATTATGAATTCTTGGGAGGAGTGATACAAGAAACTTTATGGTATCATATGATGGGTACTTCCTTTACATTTGATCTTGCCCATCCTTAATTAAAAGGTTTGTTGGAAATATGATTTTCATTGATGTGAAAAGGGGAATTATGGATGTCATTGATGTTAAAGGATCAACAAGATTGATGGAGATAAGATCATGTTTTAAATTTGCATAGTGAAAAGTTTTCATGTTTTTATAGAGACCATTTTTGGATCATTTATAGAGAAATTGATTGAAGATATGTTATGGATTTTTCAAATCCATCCTAGATATATAGTCCATAGGTTTAATTGAGAAGAAATGAGCTTAACATTGATTTATTTTTGCTCTCAAACATTATAGGGTTTCTCAGTTAAGCTTTAGGGGTTTAATCCATGGATTTTATAGGCATGTTCCATTTTTATGTTGATTGGCTATAAATGGGAACTGGTTACTTAAGCTATAACTTAAGTCTTAGCCCCTTCAACCTGGTAATTACTAGATTGAACAATATTCTAAGACTTTATATTTCCTAAGTCCTTGACTTAATATTTATCCTAGAACAATCAATGATTAATGCTTAACCATACATTAAAGATATAATTAATCATAGCAAAGTCAATTTATCATAGACACATCCAAGTAAATGCACTAGTGACAAGCATCACAATCACAAAGATTTCATAGTACTTCTATGGAGTAGTTTAAAGTCAAATGGTCAAGGATTAATGTGAGGATGCCAAGTATCTTAATATCTAAACTAAAAACAAAGGTGCATAAGGCATGTGTGGGTAGCAAGTGTCACATTAATAGGATCTCATCAAAAATAAACTTTTAGCTTGTCATAAGATTAAATAGTGAGTGATTGATCATGAAAAGAATATCTAAGAGAGAAAGTGGGATCAATGGGATAAAGTTCTTGATGTTTTTTGACATGGAGATGAGTTAAATACTGAGGTAGTTTGGTGAGATTGACATATCATATTGATTCTAAATACTCAATAAGTAATGAGATGAAATTAAGAGATAGAGTTTTAATGATAAAAGAGGTAAAGTTTATGCATATTTGAATATATAATGGTACATGAGATCTTAGATATAAAGATATAATAGATGCATTTTAAAGCTGGAATATTAAAGCTTAGAAGTGTACAAGGATCCAAGGGAGAGCATGATCCTATTAGAACTTGATCTAATGGATGCATTTTAAAGTTGACAAAATTTAATGTGGATCATCAAATCATGGTGTTAAACTTAAGATCAAAAGCCAATATTTAAAGATGTGTTTATCCAAATCATCAAGTGGAATCCCATGCAAGAAAGGTGCATTAAATGACATATATAACAAAATAGATTGTTGTGATCAATCAAATTTGTGTAATATGGCATGTTCATCAAAACCAAATCCCAATATATTCTAAATTTAGTAAAGAGACAAATAATCATGGCAATGGAGTAAAAATTAAAGATGTGAGAAACTTGTAGGAGCATGATGTGTTATAGACCAAGTGTGAACATAGAGAAGAATCAAAACCTAAATAAAATTCTTATATATATGTCAACTAGGATACAAAAAAATGTTGTTGTGTAATTGAATTATGTTGAATACATAAATATAGAGACATAGAGATAGAGGGGTAGAGAATCAAAGAGAAGAGAAGAGAGAGATGTGAAGAGCATGAACAGTTATAGACTAGACCTATAACAAATAATTGAATTAAATTCATTTATGAATCAGATTTTTAATATGGAGTTTTAGTTACATAACATAGATCTGATTGTTAGGTGCCATAAAATAATCTTAGTTTGTGATCATTTAGGGATTTAGTGTTTCCTTAGAGTAGGTGATTTTAAATTAAGGGATTATTGTCTCCTTAGGGCTGATTCCCTTAAACATTGTAACTAGTGAGGTTCTTTATTATGAGGCTAGATTAGAATAATATATTTTAACAGCTATTCTCATGGTGGTTTTTCCCATATTAGGTTTCACATGGTATATCTAGTGTTTTGTACATTTATGTGTATGTGATATCTACATATATTTTTATTCTGCATTAAAATTTATAAAAATGACTAAATTAGTCAATTTATCAATTCACCCCCCTCTCAATAGATATTTATGTTCCAAAAATTGGTATCAGAGCCTTGGTTCCTTAGGAGAAGCTTAATCAATTTAGGTAGATATTGGATAATGAACACAAATGGCTAGTCAAGAAGGCTCTTCCTCAAACAAAGCATCTCTCTTTGATGGATCAAACTATGCATTTTGGATCATTATAATGAAATAATATTTATATTCATTATGTTTTGATGTATAGATGTCTATTATAAGTGGATATACAACCACTACTATAACTCATGTTGATTAGGATTAAAAAAAGGCATATGAGAGAAATGGCAAGGCTAAGAATGCTATTTTATGTGGATTTTCTAATTCAAAGTTTGTCAAAGTGATGCATTTTCAAAATACACAAGATATCTAGAACAAATTAAAGAGCATCTATGAAGGTCATGAAAAGTTAAAGAAGGTCAAGCTATAAACATTCAAAGGAAAGTTTGAAAGTATTAAAATGAATGAAGAAGAGAAAATTTTAGATGACCTCCTCAGAGTATATGAAATAGTCAATTCAATCATAGGCTTTGAAGAAGAGATGAAAGATCTTGTCATAAAAAGTCCTAAGAACTTTGCCATCAAGGTATGACTCAAAAATATATGAAATATAAGAAGCAATAGATATGGATAAACTCATTATTGATGAGTTTCATGGAACATTCTTAGACTATGAGATGAGATTAGGAGAAATAGATACCTTTAAGAGGGAAGTTTCATTCAGAGCATCCAAATTAGTAAAGGTAGAAGCACCTATAACTAGATCTTAGGAGACTGATGAAGAAAAATCCATATTTTTTAGAAGATTAAGAAGAAGATATGGAAAGTACAGATCCGTTAAATTCTTTAACTATGGTAAAGTAGGACATTTTAATACTAAATCCCATTATAATAAAAATTATGAATCTGAGCAAGAAGAGGATAGTAAAAAGATGAAACCCCATTATTTCAAGAAGAATAACTTCTTGAAAACAAAGAAAGGCCTATACACAAAATAAGATAGTGATTCATTAGATGATAGTGATAGTTCTGATGATGACCATGGTTATGCCTTTGTGGTTTAAGAAAAAGAAGTCATATTCATGAAATGAGGATCAACTTCTATGGATCAAAAAGAAGTTGAAGACTCATATGAATAAGAAGAAAGAGAAGTGGATCTAGAGTGAGAACTCATATGTGCTCTAGATGAAATTAACAAGATGAAAAAATAGAATTTAAAATATAAGAAGCTTGGATAAAGTAATATTGAAAAAATGTCTAAAAGTTTTGAAAATTATGATCAAATAGTGGTTAGCCTAAAGACACATGCTGAAGAGGCTAAAAGACTAAAACATGTAGTCAAACTTAAACTACAATCTAAATCTAATGATTTCATGAATTTAAAAGAAAAGATAGTGGCTTTGAGAAAATAACTTGAGAAAGCTAAAGATTAAATAGACAAAGGTCTGAAGATGAAATAAGGATTAAACATTCTTGATGATTTGATAAACTCTTAAAATCATTCAAAATATAAATTTGGTCTTGGTTATGAAAAATGAAAAACTTCCATAACTAGTACATCTACTAACCTATATGACAACTTCAAAGTAGGAGTATCAGGAGCAAATAAAGAGAAAGCTTGTAAGGATAGAAATATAGACACAAATACTATTGATGTGAAAAATGTTGAAGGAGAAAAGAAGCCTGAATAAAGGAAGAAAAGCAATGAGAAAATCTCTAGAAACTCAAGGAAGTTGTATAATACAAAGGTAGTTGATGATTATGGTTACACAAAAGTGAGAGACTTGAAAAGGATAGAGTTTAGAAGAGCTCCTCATCATGAGGAAATAAATGCTATGACTAGGTATTCCTCATCTTTTTATGGTTATTGTTATACATGTAATTAGTTTGGTCATAGGGTTATTGACTATAGAGTTGTACCTAAAAGGAGAATACATTTTTTAAGAAGAAATTCATTTTTACCTTTGTTCAATACAAATGTAATATGTTATAATTGCAATAATTTTGGTCACATAGTTAATCAATGTAGAACAAACTTTGTAAGATAAAAAATATAAAATAAAGGCATGACTCCTAATGTGAACAAAGGTTCATAAGTCTTTGTTAAAAATATTAGAATAATCCAAATAAGAAACACCAAGATATGTGAAAAGTGAAATATCAATCTATGATTGCTCTAATTGTATTCCATGTAAAGTATCATAATTTTTGGGTAATAGATATTGGTTGCTCAAAAAATATGACTAGTGATAAGAGAAAATTCATCAAATTGAGAAAATGTAAGGATTTTTTATCCTTGAAGACAATACTACATTAAAGATATGAGGTAAAGGAACCTTCAACATAGATGGAAAAATGCCTACACATGATGTCCTTTATATTTAATGATTGAAACATAATCTACTAAGTGTCATCCAAATGTGTGACAATGAATATAAGGTCAAATTTAATGTAGAAGGATTTAACTTAAGGAGATCTAGAAGATTAGTTGTAGAAGGGAAAATAACTAAAATCAATATATATAATCTTGTTGAAGTGAATGGTAATAGTTGTTTTATAGGAGATATTGATGAGAGTTGGTTATGGCATAGAATAATGGGCCATGTCAATTTTGAAAACTTGGTATAGGTGAGCTCAAATAAGTGTGTTATACAGATGCCTAAGATAACCAAACCTATAGAAACTACTTGCAAGGAATGTCAACAAGGCAAGCAGACAAGGGTCAAATTTCAAATAAAGGAGTAGGAAATTGCAAAGCCTCTAGAATTAGTTCATACTAATCTTTGTGATCTTACTAAGACAAGAGGATCTAAAGGAGAGAGATACTTCATGTTATTTGTACATGATTATTCAAGAATGACATGGGTAACATTTTTAAAGGATAAGTTTCATGCATTTGAAAGATTCAAGATATTTAGGGCCATGGTATAGAATGAGATATGACAAAAAATAAAATGATTAATATTTGATAGAGGTGAAGAATTCACCTCAAATGAGTTCCTGGAGTACTGTGATAATCATGGAAGCAAAAGGCATTACTCTACAACAAGGAATCCATAGTAGTATGGAGTTGTTAAGAGAAAAAATAGGATAGTCAAATAAATGGCTAAAACAATGATAAAAGATGACAAGTTACTTGATAGATACTAGAGAGAAGCAATCCAAATAGTAGTATATATCTTGGATAGATTTCAACTAAGGGTAAATAGTGATAAAACTCCCTATGAACTATGGTATGGAAATCCTTCCTTTGTTAAGTATTTTAGAGTGTTTGGAAGTAAATGATACATCAACAAAAAAGATGACAAATTAGGAATATTTGAATCAAGATGTGGTGAAGGAGTATTTCTTAGTTATTCCACCCAAATCAAAGCCTAAATATGTTACAATAAAAGGCTACACAAGATTCTAGAGAACATAAATGTTAAGGCTGAAAAAGAATTGAAACATATTAAACATGACAAAGAAATATATAATGAAGAATCAAATTATGAAAATAAAGTATCTAATGAAGAGCATGAGGAAGTAAATGAAAAGGCACCTACAATATTCATTCAAAAGGATCATCCTATAGATCAGATCATTGGTAATAATAATGAAGGAATTTAGACAAGGAGAAGAGTTGGTAATGAACGAGTAAGTAAGTTTTGCTCTAATATCTAAAGTTGAGCCCAAGAACTATGTTGAAGCTAGTAAGGATGATATATGGCTAAAAGCCATAGATGAAGAACTGAGTTGAATTGAAAAGAACAAAACATGGGAATTAGATCCAATACCTGCAAATAAGATTATAATAGGTATAAATTGGGTCTTTAGAAACAAACTCAATGAGGATGAAACTATCATAAGAAATAAGTCAAGATTAGAGTGCAAAGGATATGCACAAGTTGAGGGCATAGATTTTGAGGAAACATTTTCTCCAATTACCAAATTAGAAGATATAATAATGTTTTTAGAATTATATATTTATAAAAAGTTTAAATTCTATCAAATGGATGTTAAGTCTAATTTATTGAATGGGAACCTAGAAGAGGAAGTCTACATAGAAAATTTTGAAGGTTTCTTGCTATCAAATGAATAAGATTATGTGTGTAGACTAAAGAAAGCTATGTATGGTATAAAATAGGCACCTAGAGCATGGTATTCAAGATTAGACAAGTACATGCAACAATAAGGATTCAACAAAGTATATGTAGACAATAATTTGTAATTCAAATTAGAAGGTGAGCATATGTTTATTGTTGTTATATATGTAGATGACATCATATTTGGTGGTAGTAACAACAAAATGTGCAAATTATTTTCTACACAAATGCAAAGTGAGTTTGAGATGCCTATTCTTGGAGAATTTTTTTTCTTCCTTAGACTACAAATATTACAAACTAATGAAGGGATATTTATATCTAAAACAAAGTATGATAAGGAAATGTTCAATAAGTTTAGGATGTAAGATAATAAACCATTAAGTACTCCCATGATAATTGGATTTAAGTTGAGAAAAAATGATGAGTCCCTTGATGAAAATTAGACTATGTATAAATTAATGATAGGTAGCTTGTTATACCCAACTGCATCAAGACCTCATATCATGCAAGTAGTGTGCATGGTTGTAAGATTCTAAGCTACTCCTAAATATTCACATGTCAATGTAATGAAAATAATCTTCATATATATCAAGATCACAATTTACTATGGCTTATGGTATCCCAAAGGTGAATATTTCACTTTGACTACACATAAAGATGTTGATTCGGCATGAAGTGTGGATGATAGAAGAATCACTAGTGGTGGTGCATTTTTCCTTAGAAATAGAATTGTTTTAAGTTGAGCAAAAATCAAGAGTTAGTTACTCTTTCCACAAGAAAAGAAGAGCATGTGTCAGTAGTGACATGTTGTACTCAAGTCTTATGGATGAATCAAACACTTAAATACACCAAGATAAAGTACACAACACCTATCTCTATTATTTGTGATAATTCAAGTTCTATAAACATATCAAGGAATCTAGTGATGCATTCAAGAACCAAACACATATCAATCAAGTATCACTTCTTGATAGAAAATTTAGTAGATCAAGAGGTTAAAATGGAGTATATGCCAAATCAATATCAAATTTTAGACATATTCACTAAACCTATTCCCAAATAACAATTGAGTATCTGAGATAGAAGTTGGGATTGGTGTCTCCTACATCACATCACTAGATCTTAGTGATAGGGAATGCGTCTAGGGGGAGGATCATAGAAACTTTGTTATATCCCTACAATAAGAGAAAAATAAATTCAAGTATGAATAATTTTTCAAATTTATAATGAGTTGATGGTTGTATATTCTTGTACAAACTCATTTATCTGATAAAAGGGGAGAAAATTTTTGGTAAATTGTGAGGAAGTTGGAGTCCCTTTTCAATTGATGTCAAATGGGGAGAAAAAGTGAAAATTATCTTTATAAAAGTTTGAAAGAGAAGAACATGTGTCTAAGTTGAGTTTAGGAAAATGTTCCATTGCCCAAGCGGGAACAAGTTTAGTATAAGTATCTATAATTTTAGTTCATCAGAAACCAATGCAAGCACTACAAGTGCAGTCAATTCCATCATTGAATAGGATCAAGAGAAGGATCAGAGCATTTAGTTTTCCATCAATGCCAAGGCAGAGATTTTTTGAAATATGATTGTCATTGAGGTGAAAATGGGCACTATGAATGTCATTTATGTCAAAATATCAGACAAGATTAATGGAGAGAAGAACATGTTTTAAATTTTTATAGTACAAAGTTGTCATGTTTTTACAAAGACCATTTTTGGATTATTTGTAGACAAATTAATTTAAGATTTGTTATTTTTTTTTGTAGTGCATCATGGATATATGGTTCACAAGTTTATTTTATAAGAAATAATCTTAAAATTGATTTATCTTTGCTCGAGACATTATAAGGTTTCTTAGTTAAACACTAAGGGTTTAAACCATGGCATTCATAGTCATGTTCTATTTTTTATGTCAACTGGCTATAGATGGTAAGTAGTTACTTAAGTTATAACATAATTCTTCCTTGTCATTGTGCAACTAGCCCCTTCGACCTAGTAATTATCAGATCAAACAATGTTTTAAGACTTTATATTTCTTAAGTCCTTAACTTAATGTTTGTCCCAACTCGATAAAAAATTAGTGGTTAATCATATGTTTAAGATATATTGAAGCATATAAAAGTTAATTTATCAAAGGTGCCTCTAATTAAATGAACTAATGATAAGTGTCATAATCAAAAAGCTTGCATAGTAAATCTATAAAGCAGTTTAAAGTCAAATGGTCAAGGATTAGTGCAAGGATGCTAAGTGTCTTAATAGTGGGAACTAACAACAAAGGTGTAGAAGGCACTAGAGGGTGCAAAGTGTCACATTAATAGCATCTCATTAGAGATAAAGTTTGAGCTTGTGAGAATATCAAATGGTGAGTGATTGATCATACAAATAATATCTAATGGAGCAAGTGGACTCAATGCGATAAAGTGCTCAATGTTTATCAACATAAAGGTGAGTTGAAGACTGATCTAGTTTGATGATATCGATAGAGCATATTAATTCTAAAGACTTAAGAAGCAAAGAGATGAACTTAATATCTTGAGATTTGTTTTTATACAAATGATAAATTCATACATATTTAAATATATAATAGCATGTGGGAGCTTAGATCCAAAGATCTAAAAAATGCATTTTAAAGTTAATACATTTAATCTCAAAATCATACAAGGATCTAATAGAGAGCATGAACATGTCAAAACTTGATCGAACAGACACATTTTAAATTTGAGAAAATTAAATGTGGATCATCAAATAATGATGCAAAACTTAAGATCAAAGTCTAATATTAAATATGTGTTCATCCCAATGGTCAAACAGAGAAGCATGTAGGAAAAATGCAGTATACAACATAGATAACAAAATAAATTATTGTGATTAATCAAATTTGGTATTATGGCATGTACATCAAAACCAAATCCTATTATATGCTAAAAATAGTAATGAGACAAAGAATCATGGTGGTGGAAAAAGAATTCTAGATGCAAGAAACTTGAAGGAGTGTGATGTGTTACAAATTAAGTGTGAACTTAAACAAGAAGCAAAACCTAGATCAAATGCTTATATATACGTCATCCAGGATACAATAAAATGTTGCTATGTAATTGAATTATGTTGAATAGAGAAATATAGAGACACAAAGTTAGAAGGGTAGATAAGATAAAGATGTGCAAAGCATGAGTAGTTACAGACCAAACCTATAATAGAGAATTAAATTGGATTCATATATGAATCAAATCTGCAATCTAGAGTTGTAGCTCCATAACATAGATCTAATTGGTAGGTTTATTAGATAAGCTCAGTTGGTACTCAGTTAAGGAGTTGGTGCTTCCTTAGAGTAGGTACTCTTAAATCAGGGGATTGGTGTCTCCTTAGGGTTGGTTCAATTAAACATTATAACTAGCGAGGTTATTTACTGGGAGGATGGATTAGAATAGTAGATTCTAACAACTATTCTCATGGTGATTTTTCCCATATCGGGTTTTCTATGGTATATCTAGTGTTATGTATATTTTTCTGTATGTGATCTTTGCATATATTTTTAGTCTACATTAAAAGTAATAAAAATGACTAAGTTAGTCAATCTACTAATTCACCCCCCTCTTAATAGATAGTTATGTTCCAATAAGGTTATAGTTTAGACCAAAAAGGCATCTAAGATAGCTATGTCACACACTCAAAAAACTATACCAAGAAAAAGCATTCATATACACTAAGAAAATTAACATAGTTTAAATAAATTGCTTAATAAAATTTACTAACTTTCAATAGTGTTTACACATCTATAGTTTAACATACATTGATTAAAACAATCAAAATATATCTATAGATTTTGTACTCTTGAAATTAATATATTATAGCAACCAAAAATAAAAACCTTAATATCACATTAGTGGAAGGAAAAAATACCAACAAAATTGTATGAAAATTTAAATTAACTTCTCCTTATATTGATCAAATATTCAAACCATTTATAATGTGAAATTACATAGTTATATAGACATGGGGAGTCTATGCCTCATCCTTAAAGTGTATGTAAACTCATATTTACATGTCACGGTTAGAACCTTAGTTCTAATTTTTGACTCAAAATTGCATGTTTTGCATTCTTGTATCTAATTATATTTATGTCAAAATAAGTTTGCCTTATAAAAAAAATTCAAAATGTGCATGCTTACAATAGTTTCAACAACTTTACATGTATGTTCTAAGTGAAAGTAAATTATAAGTAAGTTATGTATGTATACATACAAAATTGGACTTTGGTTCAAGGTTGTTTGGGTACTTACAAGGCTGATGAGGTTGTTGGAGGCACTAAAGTGGATGATTGAATTGAACTTTAAGATGTAGTGTAAACATTATTATTCACTTCAAAATCCTAATAGTTCTTGTTCCCAATGCCATAATGATATATGATAATATCCATGTTAATGAATAGAGGACTATGCACATTATTCCTTGGCTTTAATATCCTTGCATATTCAAATTTGGTAGTCTTTAAGTTAGATCTAAAGATCTCAAATTTGGTGAAATTATTCCTAGAGAAATTTATATTAGCCTCTATCTCCTCTATGGTCTTCCCTTGTATGTCCTATTTGAAATTATATGAAGTTTGTTGTTAGAGATGATCAAAATTGGCCCTCTTAATATGAGTCTTCCTATGAAATCCTTGGCTTGAGAAAGCTTTAATTCATCCAAAATTTTATAGGAGTGAGTATCATGTACTTAATCTCTTGTGTTTTGATGACCAAAAAGTTGAGGACATTGGTAGTCTCTAATGGTACCATTAATTTTAAATGTGCGTATGCCTTATTAGTTGTAAAAAGAGTAACGAATTTGAGTTTATTCTCATATATATTCAAATAATTAAAAAATTTGGCAGTCTCTACTATGTGGGGCACCAATTATGCCCTCATTACACTAATAACCTCTATGGTATTGTATAATTCAAATTCTATGCTCTAGACATCTATCTCAAGTTGGGTTGGAACTTGAACATTTTGATATTATTCTCTAAATTATTTTAGTTCTTGTTCTCACTTTCTCCATGCCATTTTTTTCCTTCATGTATTTTTACTAGAAAATATTTGTGTTTCCATATATGATTTAAAATGCTCTATATATGGGGATTGCCCCATTTTTATATCTTTCCTCTTAGACAAAGCAAATATTTATTCCCTTTCCTCCATAATAACTTCTCTTTTAGTATCATCCTCCAACTTATTTTCCCTCACCCCCTATACACTCCCTATATATTTCTCAAAAACTATAATAATAGTGGGAAATTTGGTAATTACAATATTAAGTCTTTTATAGGCCTCTAATTACATGTTTGTTTCCCACTATGGGAGGTCAGGTTGGGTTAGGTCCATGGGTTGAGTGTTCGAGGCTGTAGTCTTATCCATTATATCACCTAATGTTTAATTTAGATTTTCTTCTAGGAAGGGATGAGGGGGTGAATGCCATATGATCTTGGAACAATACAGTCTACCATAATGTTGAAGTGGATGGACTATGTATACTAGCCTTTTCTTCTTCTCAGCCTTCCTAGTGGTTATCATAGTTATCTCTTGATAAATATTGGGAGGGGGAACTAGTAGAGTTAATTGTGTAGATGAAACATGTAAGTGGATATTTGCTACTTCTCCACTTATTTTATTTATGTCTCTATTAATATTTTTTGAAGGTGGGGTGGAAAATATTGGAAGGGATAGCTAGAGGCATAGAAAGAGAGGATGTGGGAGGAACAATTAGAGGAATACAAATTGAGGAAGTAGGATTTATAAGGGTAGAATAGGGATCTTATAACTCTGGATTAATAGAGTTTTTTGAAAAATAGGATAAGTAGGATAAAACTCCACCTTGGAGATCAAAGAGAGGAGGGGACTAGGAGGGGTGAATGAAATGGGGCCAAATGAACTAATTATAGAAAGTGGAGCATAGAAAATAATAGGGGTTGAAATTGGAGAGAATGTTAGCTCACCTAATGTTTATTGATGTAATGGTGCCTTGCCTTTTGAATATTAGAAGTTTAATACTTTCACTCTCAATTATTTTGACTCCTCATTATAAATATCCTCTCTAACTACCTCCTATGTGGTTAGCTCCATTGATGGTCCTTCCATGACTAGGCCCTGTGGAAGGGGTTGAGCCCTTGGATTCCTTATATAATAGATGATTGTCTTAGGATATATAGAATTAATTAGTTTTGTGGTTGAGGTAACCAAAACAATAACCTCTTAAAATGATGAAACATCACCTGGAGTAGGGCCCTTAGAATCTAAGGAATCCAAGAAAATGAGCTCATTTATTTTCACCCCAATGAGGTATATAACACTCTAGTTCCTTATTCATTGCCTTAAGTGCCATAGGGTGTGTTTAGGAGTATTTTCCTTACTCTCTTATTGGTTGAGAAAGTTTACTAGTCTAAAATTCAAATATATCCCAGCTTTTAGCTAATAGGAGTCTGTTTCATGCCTCATTTATGGAAAGGGAATTTTCCCCTTGAATAAGATCTATAAGGTATTCCTTCAACTAAATTAATTTTTCCCCTTCCAAGACTTAGTCATCATTTTGAGTATTGAGGAACATAAAAGTCATTAATGTTGATATTCAATGCCCAGTCCCTTAATGTGATTTTCAACCTATCCATGGGGATTCTAATCCATGTGTAGTAATGAAGCCAAGAAATAGTACTCTTTATATTTTCCAACCTCATAAAAGTTCTTCTGATGGGTTTATCATATTCTCCCAATCATTAGATGATATTCATAAAGGTAGGATCTCTTTTTGTGCATATCCTCATCAATGTCCCACCATAAGTGGTAGGCTATTTCCTACTCTACCAACATTTTTGGGACATACTTGGGGAGGTGCAAAGGCGTGACATTATGGATAATAACCATGATGATTTTTTAGTTATGGTATATCTAGTAGTATCCTTTGATCAATAGTGTATCCATGATACTCTTTGATATCCTAGGCAAGCGAGATTCATGGATGGCCCTCCATATCTATACATAAACATCCTCACAAATGAACATAATATTATGAGTGTATGCATATATATAAATAAAGAAGTAAGAATCAAAAAACTTGTTCTTTATATAGTTTGTAGGGGGGATCCAAAATGAGACATTATTGATGTAGACCATACCTAATACTGAGTTGAGTAAGACATCATGTAAAAGTGATCTTCTAGAGGCCTCTTGTCCTTATCCAAAACTTGCTCTCATAACCTTTCTCTAATCAATTCTCTTAGATCAAAGGTTAATTATGATGTCTCAAAAAATCAAGTAGAGGAACCCATTCTAGTTGGATTAATTTAATTCTTTGGTATCAAAATAAAATGTTCAATAGGGCCATCTCAATCTAGATTCTCATTATAATTTTCATTATTGGTGTGGGATTATTATCTTTCAAGTTGATTGTCATTTTGGGGAGCATCCAATTGCTAAGTGTCCTATTAATGGATTTATTTTATTCCATCTCACTACTATATGCAAATCATATGTGGCATATATAATAGAAAAAAATATGTACCTTTGAAATGCATCACCAAAAATGCATGTTATGGATATATTTTTCTCAAGATGATGTAGGTACTATCTTCTATATATCTTCCCTACAAAGAATAAATATCATAGGAAGAAGATATAGGGCATAACTTATGGATTCATAGCTATAAATTTTAACCCTGGTCTCTTGAGAAGGAAGAGATGTATGGCTAATTAGTTTCAGGTTAGAGTCAAGTTCTCTTGATGCATGTGTGTATTAACCTAGTGTATGGAATCCCATACCACCAAGTAGTAGATGTAGTCATTGTTTAATGTATTAGGTTTAAAGAGTGTATTTTTATATTTAGTATAATATTTAATGGAAAACCTTAAGGGATGGAGAGTTACCTAAAATTCCCTAGATGAGAATGCCATTATTATTTAATTGAGATAGTTGTAGTTTGGTTTGTAATTCAATTATTTGACTCTCTTGAGTATGTTGTTAAGTTGAAGACTCTAGTAGCTAGGGATCAATAAAAAGAGATTAGGTGAGTTCAAAAGTTAGTTGGAGATGGAATGGGCACATAATCATTTAAAATACTTTGATATAACTTTCAAATTTATTTCTATTTTGTTTTCCATTAATTTCCAATGTCTATAACTTTGATTTGTTTGATCAATTCAAGCTTTTATACATCATTTAACATGTCTACCATATACGCACCATTAATGCTCAGTAGGAGTGCCACATCATTTCCATTTACCAAGTATCATGTCATCACTTCTTTGGATTTAGTTTACTTAGTAATGAGGCTTTTGATAGTCAAAATTTGGGATTTAGGATATAACATTGTTTGTGAGGAAGATGAGCATCCTGAGAAAAAATTTCAAACACATTTTTTGGATACCTAAATAAGATAGAGAAAAACCTTGTCTAATTTTTTTGAAGACCTAAATGTTTTGGATAACTTCACCAAATGATATATGCCAAAGATATCCCCTAAAGACCCTAATAAAATGAAATGTAAAAATTAAAGAACTAGGTTCTTTAAGAATAGTAGCCAAAGGGCAAATGGTGAAATTTGATAATGTGTAGCAAATTCAAGCTTCATATTTCATACCCTAAAATCCAAAATACTTTATTTAAAAAAAAATCTCCAATATAAAATGTTAACAAATCAATTCCTATGGGGTATGTAGAGTGAGGAGTATAGAAGATCTAAAATGTGTCATAAGGGTTTGTCAAACAAAATCATCAAAGATAATTTTTTAATAAAGTTGTCAAAGACCAAAACATGTTAGAGGAGTTTGGAAAACAAAACCTATAAATAGTTTCATAGAAGAGTAAGTTCTAAAAAAAATCATTAAAGACACTTTTTTCTAAGTATCTCTACCAAAACATTTCACCAAATAAGATAATGTAAAACTTGTATATATATAACTTCTTAAAATCATTACTAGGTTAATCCCAAAATATAAAAAGGTACATTCATATGTCTATTTAATAAAAAAGTTAGCATAATATGTGAGGCATTTATTTTTAGAGTAATTTTGAAATAGGGTTAGAGTCTAATTATAAAAGATATTGGGTCCCTATTTTGATTTTAAAAAATAAGAAGAATGGGGGTGTGTTGAGTATAATAGGTTAATCATCCCAATGAATTCCAAACCCCATTTCATGAAAGGTTGTTATAATTGAATGGGATGAATAAGGAGAGATACTATCTTTTACTGAGCTACAAAGAAGGCACACTTCATGTAGTTTATAACCCATACATATGCATATAACAATACATTTGGCCAATAGTAATTATCCCTCTATAAATGATATTTTGTGAATATATACCTCCTTAGTCTTTTACACTTGGAAAACTTAAACCCTGGCTATTCCTATTAGTTCTATACATGTATTACTTTTGTAAACCTTGCATCTCGTATATCTTGTGTCCCATAACCTATCTCTTAGTAAGACCAATGTTATATTGATAACATAGACATTCTATATTACCCAAAATGCTTAAAATGTACTTAACTTACACCTATACACGTTTTTATCCTATACCTACTCTCTTAATCCATGGAAACTAACATTCAAGATAGATAGTAGCATAAACATTATTGTCGTACCCTGATGCAAGTGTCTAGTGCCATTAATTCATTTAACTTTAAAATGAAAAATATTACAATGGTTATCCTAAGTTATTTAATGTGATTTATCTCCTCATAGGATTGGTATAAATACAATATCAACCCTCATTCATTCCTCACTTAGCAATAAAAAAAAGATCATTCAAGAATCACTAAAGTTACTAAAAGCTTCCTATTCTACCTTATTCTAATATAACTAAAAGTAACATCCTATCTATAGGTATGAATTGATAAAGGATTAGTCATAATGTCATATTTTCCAAGTTAAAATTTAGGTGACTAGTGTACTTGATTTACACATTGCATGATTCACAGACAATCTAACATATACGGGAGAAATACATGAGTCTAAGGCCCACTAACCCATTTTCCCAAAGGTCACATTAAATATGGAAAGATAGGGTTATTCCATTTCACCAGGGGTGATAGTCCATGACCTAGATCTAAATGCACCATAATGAAGGTGAAGCCAAACTCAAAATCATCTAGGTGGTCACATCTTATTTCACTTAATATTATGTATAGGACACTAGTGTCAAACTTAGATAGTAGCATTAATTCAACCATCCTAGACTAACATAACTATGTGGAGAGCTAGAGACACTAGATCTAAAATCAAAAAACTATTATAGAATTTTATTTATACATGTTTGATTCTTATACTATATTTGTATCTAAATTAGCATCAAAACTAGATAAGTGCATCACTTATTTATCATTTGTATATCTAGAATAGTTGTACTTTCCATTTATAACTTATCTTAGTTTAATACATTTAATATATGATAAATATGCATTTATCACCTTAATTGGACTAATGTATATTTTAGATTCACCCTTGTGACCTTCATTTATATATACTTAAAACTATCTAACCAAGTAAGGATCCACATCTAAATTAGGGTTAAACAATTGGTGAACATGATATTCGAGCATCATTATTGTATAAGCATTCTCTTGTATATGTTTATCTCTTACTCCTAATATTAATGTTATTTTTCTCTTTCATCATGGTTTAAATTGATTTCTTTGATGATTATGACTATGAAACACTTCAATAATCTCTCAAATCAGGGATCATAATCCATTACTCTTGTTTTCCTCCAAGTGTTAAGGCAAATAATATCAAAGGTTTGAATGGTGGTTTATACTATCTCTATAATTGGATCTATACTCCCATCCTTTCAAGACATGATTTGATACATACCAAAGAGGATCTAAATAATTTTCCCTTACCTTGTATACAAAAATTGGTTCCACATGGAGAAAAGTTGCCTTCATTTAATCATGAAAATTTCCATCAACTCTATAAGGAAATCATGGAGGATTTGAAAATCATTAATAAAGGGGATGTTTCTTAAATTTCATTGATCAAAACCCCTCTTATTCCTAAATTTCGAAACAATATTACCCTTGTTAAGGATGATGATCCCTATTTTACTTCATTTGATATTGAATTTTTTTGAGAGCTTAACTAAGAAAGTATGGTATCCTTACCAAGTCATGTTAAGCCATCAAGAAAAAGGAAATATCCTAAACATCATACATATAAATAGAAAAATAGTATTAATGTTCCAAATAAAATACATATACCAATGTTAATCAAGGTGCATCAATCAATTTTCAAATATATTCTAAGCTCTTCAAATAATATGCCAAGGGTACCAAATTTTAGAGATTCATTACCATTACCGAAGTATCCAAAATTAAAGGATTATGAATGTTCACTTATTATACATAAGGATTATGACATGAATATGACTCAATTCAAAATATATGGTGGTTTATAATGAATGATAACACCTATGTCAAACATGACCATTCCCATGTATTATCGTATGCCTATGATGAGCACCATAGGGACATGTTGATGCTTAAATGTGTACCATAGGTGCCTAGAGTGTTTAAGAAAAAATTCTCATTATATAATTCTTAATAACTCAATGCATGAGTTTTAGGTTATGATAATACTTCTATATTTGATGGAATAGAGGTAGAACAAGTGATTGTTTCACAATATTTATAATGTATGGTGTTTGGGATCCACCATGGCCAAATAGAATATATATGTAAAATATGGAGTATATATGCTAAGAACAGTGAATTATGATCAATAATTAATATAAGAACTAATATAATATGGATATTTATAATGAAAATTAAAATAAGGTGATCCATTAAAAAAATAAGTAAAAGGAAGGGTAGGGTAGAAAGAAATGTTATTGATTTTCATTCCAAACAACATGACAAAGTTTAGATTTCATCTAGAAATGCACTTAACCAATGTGTAATAAAAAATACGTTAATCTCAAATCCTATCACACATCAGGAAAACTCCTATGGAAGGTGGAAATAATGCAAATAAGAACCTAGTTCACTAAAAATATTAACCCCTATAATCAAAAAACATTATCCCAAATGCAAGAAGAGAAAGAAAATGAAATGAACCTAAGGACTTTTAGTGAACCTAGAATTATCATAAGTTAATAACTCTATAATCAAATGTACACACAAATAATTCATGAGAACTATTCAAATATAGAAATCAAAACAAATAAGTGAGAGAGAAGCCATGATAACAATGAACACAAATAAATACTAGACAATCTTTGTAGAATTACTTGCTTATATTAATTGATCCAAGTTTACAAAATAATTTTGGCTTTAAAAACTCCCTCCCCTCTTAAAATTGACAATACTTCCTTATAAATAAAACCCATTAGGTATGTTGGTCTGATATTTCCCATTGCATTGGTACATGTGTATAGGATAGGTGTTTTTTTTTCCAGTTTCTAGAATAAATGATCTTTTATAATAGCCTAATCTATATGCAAGATGTCTTAAAAATTATGAATTCCTAAAAGAATATTATTTTTCAAGACATTATACAAACTAATATACAAAGGGAATATTCCTAATTCAAGTATCTTGATATTGAGGTCTCTTTGTTGATGAAGTGCCTAGCTACTATTGTAGGGTCTTCATTATTTTTTTATGCTATTTTTCAGTTGGCATAAGGTCAATAATTAATTTTATGAACATGTTCTTCATTTTATCTAATTAGCTCTTTTGAACTTTATCCACTCTATCTGATGCCTCCCTGATTCTTCTAACTTCAATGATTGTTCCCTTTTATAGTTAAGATCATACTCATAACCCTACTATTATCCATCCCAAATTTTATTTGGCTCCTAATTTACATTTCTTACAACTAAAGTCAAATAGAGCTTCATGTTCCATTATAAAATGCCCTTCTGAGATGCCATGACTTATTATATTTCCCACTTGTGGACTCTAGATTGAATTACCTTTACATAAGAGGTAATTTAGCTCCCCTCAAGTCAATCATAATGCCCATAGGGTATAGTTAAGGTCTTCGTGCCTTGTTATGGAATTGCTACAGGTTCTAATAGTGCCCTAATTGATGTTATGGTCTCAACTCACAAGATTCATACTTCAAAATGCTTTAGGATTTTCTTGTTTATACCTTTGACCCCACAAGTCCATACTATCCTAAGACTTATCATGATTTTCTTATATGGCATCACTGTGGCACCCATGATCATCACTATTTGAAAAATATGATTGTTACCTTTGAAAATGGTTCCAAGTAGCTATCCTAAAATTGACATCCTCATGACTATCATTTGACATCCACATAAACATCTTTGATGGGCGTGTGACCATCTATTTTAAATGTGTCATCGAGTCTCTTTACTACATTAAATATGACATACCCATGGATATTATTGATGGGCACATGACCATCAATTTAAAACACATCTTAGGAACTATTTGTCAAGATTGCCACTTGTCATTCTTTGGTTTACTTTACACTCTATAAATTAGACCAACAAATCTCTTTTCACCATGTCGTGATCCTATGGGTTTTCAAATCTTCATTGAAAAGTCTTGACTGATCTCACTTCATTATATTGATCTAATCTAGATGAATCTACACCATTAGATATCGATCCAAGAAGTAGACTACCATTGGCTGCTCAATATCCTATAGTTTAAATGGTGACACTTGTCACCACCTCACTAGTACCAGAGCTTCATTAAAATGTTGACTCAATATGTGTTGTTAGATAAATTTGGTGTGAACAAACATAAACTATAGATTGGGTTATAATTATTTGAATGTTATTGGTTCTTATAGTTGATGAAAACATTAAGTTAGGATCAAGAGACATATATAATTTGTACTAAGGTTTTGGATCAATGTTTTACTCATGTTAATAAACATGAATAAAACTTTAGGCTAAAGTTTACACCAAACTCAAATCATAATAAAAGGGACCCCATGAAAAATGACTTACCATAAGTTTTTAACCTAGGGTTTTATTGCATAAATAAATACAATGGAACTTTGAGATAAGGCCTTAGGCTAAGTAATAAAAGTGACCTTGAATTTTTAGTTAACCCATGCTAATATGAAATGAACATGGATTAAGAGATATAAAAAGGACCAATCATGAATTTTTAGACTAAGGTTTGGTTGTGTTAATAAACATGACCACATATTAGTATAAAAAATAGACTAAGGCCATAGCATTTTTATGAAAAATTCACATGTAAATTTAAATAAAGAGTTCCCAATAAATTTAAATTTGAATTAAAAGGTTTAGGTAAAACATTAGGCTAGGGTTTCAAAATATGAACTTAATTAATCAATTATAGGCCAAGGTTAGTAAAACATTAATTTAACATTGAATCACAAAACTCTAAGCATGTTCCTTACAAAATGGGCTCCATTAAACCTTCAACCTAGAACACAAATATCTCATATTAGCCCTTTAGATAAAATTAAACTAGAATCATGAACAAATAAGTCAACCAGACCATGGTGTGGATGATATTCAAATAAAAATAATGTGTAATCATGTGAATGACACTCTGATTAAGTGAATCTTCAATTTCAAGAAATAAATTTCCACAATTTGACACATGGGTCCCTATTTTTTAGAAATGGGAGTAAGTTGACCTCAATAAATTGTGACTTCTGGGGGAAACATAATAATATCTTAGAATTCAGAGACTTTAGTTTAGAGTAATAATTAAATTACTTATTCAATTTGATTAGGCACCCTTACTAAGATTAGTTCATGGTTAGAACAAATCTTGCATATGTAGAGTTAGGATCAAACATCAAAACTTAGTCATGTTATGTGTGTCCTTTGATTCCACTTATTGATTGCTAATGGTTTAGAGAATAACTTCCATATCCATGGCTTTGATCATTAACACTGACTCTTAACATGTTTGGATATTCACTAAGAACCATGCATTATCTTAAGGAAGGATTAGGAATTACTTTTCTACTAGCTAGACATCCATATCCCTAGTAGATATGCCTTTGGCTCCACTTAAGGGCTTGATCCACTACCAGTGAGGCATGCCTAGCCCTTGTGTAAATTACCAAAATCACATTTGCTTAAATATATTTTGAATTTTGTAATAAGTATCTTATTTTTGTATTTTTCAAGTCATTTTGACTTTCTAAAAAATTTTAAGAACTAGGTTAGCCAGGTTTAGGTATTTAGTCAAGTGTTTGATTTTTAGACAATTATCTTTAGCTGTAAACTTTATCCTAGGAAACTAATGTTTTTTAAGTATAAGCATGATTGTATCCAAATATTTTAATATTTCATCCTACATGTGAAATCCTTATTAAAACCAAGTTTAGATAAGAAAAAAGTTTAATATCTCAAGGAATAATTAAAATACCCATCAGTATTTTCTAGCTTCTCTAAAATACAACATAAAGCTTATATTTCAAAAATTCATGATCAACCAATGTTGAGAAGCCATACCTGAATTTTTAAACTGGCAATCTCTTGAGTGGTTAGATGAAAATTAAGCTAAATGATATCCAAAAATAATAGTTTATAATCAAGAAAAAAAGCACAAAATAAAACAAACAAATATAAAAATGTACTATATACAAGCAAGGGATAGGAAGGAAAAAATCAAGATACAAATAAAAATAAAAAAACTAAACTAAGCCCTATACTAACTACATAAAGTACTTACCTCCCAGATCAAATGGAAAATTATTTAGCCTACTATATAACCTTGAAGCATGATTACTTCCATTCAATGGTATCTTCTTTTGGATAGGATCACTTGTATGCTTGTGTTTTCTAGGTGAAATAGCTTGGTCTCCTATTAGCATTCTCAGATGTATGGATCAAAGGTATGAATCTAACACCCAATAATAATCTTCCTAAATCCTTTTATAATGCATCAAGAGTGATAATTATCATTTAGTAATAAACAAACAATGGCTTATATCATCTTCATCCAATGATGGCAACTTAGCTAGCATCCTTATCTTAATGTTTTCATTAAACTTAGCTTGAGGTGGGGATAAACTACCAATATTTGTACCAAAAATTTCTAAGTCATTATAAAAGGATAATTTATCTTGATCAACTGAAAGATAATGCAATTTATCTGTAACATTACCATTTTAATCAATTTGATCACATATTTCCACCCTTTTGAAGGTGTCCTATGAAAATTATTGATCTATTTCATTTGCTTCATCCTCATTCTTTGTGCACAATGGCATATTATCTACCCAATAAAGTATAAATTCATCTTGATTTGAGGTTTATATAATGATATTTGTTTCTTTAAATAACTCAATTTATTGTGAGAAATATTGGTATAAATGTTTCCATGGGTCTTCTTCTTCAGGGGCAAATTCTATTTCAGCAATCATACAAATTGCCTTCATAGCTATATTTTGAAGAGAATTCAACTTGTATTTATCTTATTCATGGGTATTCTCATCTTGAACATCCATTTCATATTCTAGATCACCTTCTAGTTCACATTATTCTTCAAATGGAAAGTCAAAAGACTGCATGAAGGATTTATAAGTTCTTGCAAAGCTAGATGTCCCTGCAACATTATCTTGATAAAACATAAGTTTAGATGTAACCTTTTCACTTTTATATTCTTCAAGGATATTGAAATGATTAGATAGGCCAATATAACAAAGATTCATGTCATTCTTATCCTCACATGACTCATTGTTGATGTTATCATGAAACCTATTGAACCTTTGAGAAGAATAATTTTTGTTTGAGCGTTCCCCAAAATTACCCACTTAATTTTCTAACTAAAGAAAATTAGTGATTAGATTTTGAACCATATTCAGTATGGATTCATCCTTATTCTCTATTGATTCTAAGTTATGAACTTGATTTTCATTACTAGTTGGAACTAAAACTCTCTATCTTTGTGGATGAAATCCATTTATAGAATCATTCAAGAACCCCAAATCTTGGTCAGGATAGGTATTGCTTAAGGTTAATTGGTTCAATATTGGTATCTAATTTAAGGCAAACACAATTTTATTGACATTAAGAATGACATTCAGTGCTAGGAAATTAAGGTTGATATTTAGGATATCATATTCAAGCTAACCTTGAGGTTGCATTTGATCACTGATTATTAAATATTTAACATAAGCCAATGCTAAGGTGTTTATGAATCCAATAGACATTTTAATAAATACAAAAATCATGGGGTCAAAATAATCCTTGTAAATATCTAAAGATAAATCCTCTTCAGGTCTATAAGGGGCTATAATTCTACTAAACATCTTCTAGAACCTAACATTAAATTCTCTAGTGGGATCATTTGAGTCTCTTCTAATAGTGGTGAATTGCTAATAAAAAATGCATCAAATAATGATTTTATAAAATATATCAATAATGATCTTGTTAAAATCATCCTAGCTAGCAATATAATCCTCTGGAAGGTTAATGAACTATTCATATGTAACAAGTTTGAAAGTAAATGCAAATAATCTACATGTTACATCCTTATGAATAACATTTAATAGTCTTAAAGTAACCTTGAAAGATCTAACATGTTATTTAGTTGTGATGAAATTATTAGGATTGAAAGAACGCAAATACCTTTCTATATTTCTTGGTAAGTCATGTACCTGACTAGGCACATTGATAGAAGATCCACTTAGCTATGTCATATTTTGATCAGGATCTTACTTGTGGTGGTTCCAACTCCAAATACTATCTAAAATATAATGTGTAAGACTCATATTTACAAATAATAATGATAGGACTCACAAATTAAGCAAATTTTGCACAAATATGTATAAATAACAATAAAGGATATCAATATTTAACTAAATTAGCTCAAAGATATATCCAAGTATGGTATTATGAATGATATTTAAATGCTTAATCTCAAATGCACTCAAATTTTTAAAGACTCCATCAATATTTTAACAAAATGATATTTCTAACCTCAAACACCTTGGATTTAAGTTAACTTTACCACAAATACTCATGAATATTCAAATAATGCTGATATTTGTCTAAAGAAAGCACAAAGATTGGTCTAAAACCATAAAAATCAATGATCTTTACACAATTATTCTCAAAGGAACACAAATATGTAAACAATGCACTAATTTTTGGACATAATTCACCAAAATGAGAAAATACTTTACAAAATCACAAAGATCTAACTAAGGCCCTCCTTCTAGTACTAATGAAGCTCCTCCTATTGATGTTTAAATGTGTACCATAGGTGCCTAGAGTGTTTAAGAAACACTTCTCATTTCACAATTTCTAATAACTCAATGCATGAGTTATAGGCTATGATAATTCCATTATCTTTGATGGAATAGTGGTAGAACAAGTGACTATTTCAAAATATTTATAATTTTTGGTGGTTGGGAGCCACCATGGCCAAATAGTAGATCTATGCATAATATGGAGTATCTATCCTAAGAATAGTGAATTATGATAAAGAACTAATCTAATAACTTATTTAAGATGGCTATTGACAATGATAATTAAAATAAGGTGATTCACTTTAAAAATAAGTAAAAGGAAGGGTAGGGAAAAAAGAAATGTTGCTAATCTTCATTCTAAACTTCATGACAATGTTTAAATTTCATCTAAGCATGAACTTAACCAATGTATAACATAGAAAAGCTTAAGCCCTAATCCTATCACACGTTAGGCAAACTCTTAAGGAAGGTGTAAATAATTCAAATAAGAACTTGATTCACTTTAAAGATTTACTCCTATAAAAAAAACAACATTCGCCTAAATGCAAGAAGAGTAAGAAAATGAAATGAACCTAAGGATTTTCATTCAAACTAGCATTGGCATAGGTTAAAAAATCTATAATAAAATTTACAAACCAATAATTCATAATAACCATTCAAATCTATTGTTCCCAAAATCCGTCACTTGTTTTTATGGACATGTCGACCATTTTGGTCATGCAGGCCAAAATGGTCTCTTTCTTTCTCAAAATTTTCTAAGTTGTCAAGTTTTTTTATTACTCAATCCTTTTTAGCTAAGGAAATCATAGGTTCAATAGGTGGGATTTCTTAAAGGGAATTTCAAAACACTCGAGGCATTTCCTAAAAAATATAAGGATGGTTCAATGTCGAGGTTCAATCAAAAGGCTCAATGGTGGGGTTCAAAGAATTGGAATTAATCATTGAACCATTGAACTGTTAAACCATTAAAATCCACTTCTCAAAGGTTCAACGAGTTCAAAGATTCAATGTGTTCAAAGGGTTCAAAGGATTCAATGTTCAAAGTTTGAGTGAATGATTTAAATAGAAGATTCTAGAAAAAGGATCAACCAAATAGTTCAATCGAATAGTTCAAACAATTGGTTCAATGACACCTTGAACTCATAAAGAAGACTGAGTAAACGTGGCTCTTTACAAAATATTGAATCACTAAACTTCTAAACTATTGAAATTTAAACCATTGAACTCTAAAAAGTTCAAAGGTTCAAGGTTCAAAGTGGTTCAAGTGACCAAAAATGTCCTTGAGGACGTAAAATTTAGGGTAATGGAATAACTATTGATTTTCAAATAATTCAGACCTGAAGATAAACTCAGTGATCTACTGAAAAAGGAGCTGAAGGAGCCATCAAAAAGTGAGAAGATAGCCCCAAGATATTAGATCACTAAGAAGAGACAAAATGTAGCAAGAAAAGAAGTAATGATATAGAGAATCTAGAAATATCTATAGAAGAGTTATTCTAGTAGGTGGAGCAATTCACCAAGTGGACCTCAGAGAGCACAAGCATTCAATGGCATAGCCTATTTTTCTTCATTGAGTAAAGGTGAATGGACAGTTGTGTAAGCATCATAAAGAAGACTAGGAACCCATGCTTTAGAGGAGGCATTTGAGATGATTTCGAATGCCAAAGTTAAGGCTGATAACTTGTTCTAGCATGGCCCCTTCACAAAAAATTTAATGCATTCAATGCAACATGAGCCATTTCATGAAAACAAGTACCCAAGTCTTTCATCAGATGTTATATATTGTAATCTCTCATTTTAAATTAAGGGAGATTTCTCTTTTATTAGAAGTGAAACTCTGCCCAAATTGAAATGCATTCCTAAGACTTTGAGCTTAGACTATTAATCATATTTTATCAAGTGAATGAGAAAGCAAGTGACCTTTCAGACTTTGTGTTGAAATAGCTTGTGTTATCTAGGAAATCATTCTTATGTATTTTTCCTAAATATAATCTTGTTGATTTAATCAAATAAGTAGAACAAGTGAAAACAATCTGAAAGATTTCCTGAAGCCGACAGTGGGAGACTTTATGCTACCATAATTGTCTTTAGTCTATGTGTTTTGTGTTTTAGAGTAAGGGATATTGGATAGACTTTGATCTCCCATTATTCTTCATAATCTCTTACTCTATTGTAGTTTTTAGTGGAGACTTTGTGCTGCACTTCATTCTACTATGTTACTTTGTCCTAAATCAGTAGGAGAAACAATGCAAGACTTTTTGCCTTTGTGGGTTTCTTGTGGATCCAGTTACTACCTAGGAATAATTCATACTATTTGATAAACATCATTTTTTAAAGAAGAGAAATTCCTTTGGTAATCACACCATAATTCTCCTTTGTTTTGTGAACATCATCTCTAAAAGAATAGAGATGGATGGTATGATTTCACCCCTGAGTCTATTTTTAGTTTATATTAGTACATTACAGTTTATAGAGAACCTCCCCTTGCTGATTGGAGAGATTTGTCTCATTATAACTGTGGTCACCACACCCATTTTGCCATATGAATATCATTATTCTATGGTTGATATACCAATTTTGTCATTAGTTAGTTGATGAAAAAATATTCACCCAATAGTTTTTTGGCAACTCTGCTGGGGAAGAATGCACAATTTGAATCCTCCAACTTCAAATCAAAGTAGTTCCAATCCTTTTCCATTTCTATTTCACACTCTGGTAGATCCATGGTATACACAAAGCTAGAGATCTCAAGGTATTATTGACCCTATATTTGAGTTTGTGTAGCAAAATCATTTTGATCTTTTTCCTCCATGAGCTCACCTCCAATAAACCAAGAGTTTTCCTCCTACCAATGTCATATCTCCAATACCAGGTGAAGCTTATCTTTCCTCTACTAGTAGAGCTTTCTCTATTCATGTCCCAAAATGATTTATTATCCCTCCTTTTAATCATCATATCATGGTATCTCAAGGCCCCTGGGGTAATAGTTTTGGTCCTCTGAATCTAACCCCACCTTTACATGAACTACCTCATAGTTCAAGAAAGAATTTTCCCAAGTTTTATGGTGAAGGGAGAGTTCATCCTAATGAGCTTGTTGTAGCTTTCTACATATCCTATGGTGTTATAAGAATTAAATTTGAATATATAGTAGTCAGGTTGTTTGTGGAAATGTTGTAAGGTGCTACCATAGACTAGTTTTATCATCTACAAGCACAAACAATAACTGACTAGAACACTCTCAATGCTAAGTTTATGGGTAGGTTCAAACCTGTAGAAGATGCACATGCCCTATTTTCCCAACTTACACAAATGAAGAAGGATCCTCATGAACCCATGTGAGACTTCATTGTTAAATTTGAAAAGTTGAGGAACATGATTCCTACAATTTCTCAGCCAATGCTAGAAAATCTTAAATGCTTCTTCATCAATTCTCAGCTTCTTGAAGTGAGTTTATTGTTGAGGTGGGATGGCCACATAGATCTTGCTACAGCTCATATTTTGGCCACTAAGGTTGAAGTTGATCTTATATTGGCAAGAAAGATAAGAAGATATACTAATAGAAATAAATCTTCTCCATCTTCTAAAAATTTCTCTACAGGCATCACTGATCCTATGGTGCAAAAGTTAGCAAATGAATTACTAGCTATAAAAAATCAAATGGCACAAGGGATGTCTACACCTCCTTCTTATTAGGATATACCAAGGAGGATGTTTCCCAACCAGTCATATCAAGGTAATGCTACCAAGAATCAAGGGAAATCAAATCGTCTTCCTCCCCCACAGGGGAAGCTTTCCATTAAAGCAACACCTGCTAACTCAACAGTTGGTTATCATGAAGATGAACATGATTTATTTTTCCAACCTGAGTTGGACTTAGAAGATGATGTTTATCTCTTTATAGTAGGTGAAGAAGAATTAGTTGGTGACTCCAACTTTAGTTTCTTGAATTATCATGATGAAGATAAAAGTAAGAGAGAAGTCTTTAATGGATCATATGTTGTATTTACCAGGTCCTAGAACTAGTCAACTCAACAAGCTGATAAGGGAAAAATAAGAGAATAATCTTGACCAGTAATTTCAATTGGTAAATGGGGGACTTCACTATATTTCCAATCAAAGGACCCAGTGATTAATAAAAAAGTAAGTAACTCAAACAACCTTGCACCTTCTGCTTCAATTTCTCAGACCAGTACCACACCGAATAAAACTAATAATGATGGACTTCCTTCCTCTATTTCTAGTTTGTTTCAGTTATTTGACATAATTGATCATACTAGGAAGACCAAGATCTAAATGTATGAGTTTGAATACTTACAAGCCAACCCTGAACAATTGGATAGGCTAGTTGAATGCATCAAGAACAAAACTATCCCTGTAGGATAAGATGTTCCAAAGGTAACTCATGATCCCCCAAAGAATACATCCACCTAAAATAATCTTGTCATTACTCCTCCTATTTCCCCTAGGAAAATAGAACCTTTCTATGTTTCCCTTTTGATTAATGGTCATAAGTTGAGCAACTGTATAATAGACTCTGGCACCTTTGACAATGTAATGCACTCCAAGGTGGAAGATGCTCTCAGTCTTACCTTAACTAAAACTTTTGGGAGATGTTTCTCCATGGAAAACAAGAAAGTGCCACTTTTGTGATAGATCAAAGATGCCCAATTTTCATTTGTGGCCTTCCCAGAAAAAAGGATTAAAATTATAGTCTTGGTGGCCTACGTTCTAGCTTCATATGGCATTCTACTTGGATGAAATTTTTGCAAGCATGTTGGTGGAGAATTGATCATGGACCTATCTAAGGCAAGGATACCTGTCAAGGGAATCATGCAAAGACTAATTATTGAGAAGGAGTCAAAATACATTGTCACCCAAACATTAGCCCCTGAAGCTCAAATTTTGTTTGAATCCTTAGGAATGGGTAATTACTTTCTGACTACTGGAGATGTTTCTATTTCATCAAAAGAAAGTTTACTAGATGACAATACAAAAAATTTAGACAAGACATCAGAAGAATTGGTAGAGGACAATTTAGATGAAAAAGGATCTTCCCTCCCTAATGAAGAAAAATTTAAAAGAAGATCAGAATCTAATGATGTCTGGATTCTAGAATTTGATGGCAACAATTCTTCTACCAGTTCTAGAGCTGGAATTGTTTTGATATATCTGCAAGGAGATATTTTTCCCTATTCATATAATTTGTAGTTTAACAACACTAAAAACACCATTGAGTATGAATCTTTGTTGCTCAGATTGAAATATACTCAAGCTAAAAATGTTAAGCTTCTTAATGCCTAAGGAGATGTTGAACTGGTGATTTGTAGGGTGAGGAACCTATATCAAACCAAGAATGAAATATTGTGACATTATCACAATCTAGTGTGAGACTGCCTTGAAATTTTTGAGGCTTTCAGTATTTTTGTGGTGCCTAAAGAATTCAATGATTGACGAGATTCCTTGGCCATCTCTACAACTTTCATGGTTCCTCACAAAGATTTTAAATGGAATAGGTACACTATTGAGTTGGTATTTCAACCAAGTGTACCTGATAACATTGACCATTGGCAGCTATTTAATGTTGATAACCAAATCATCACTTTTCTAGAATAGATGGATAGCTTTGAAAAGCTTTATTTTGAAGGCAATGAATCTCCAATGTAGGAATTAGCTCTTGAAATGAATTTAAAAATTGGTAAAGAGTTCCTTCATCTCAAAGGGAATAAAATTCCCAAAGGATTAGTTTCTCTTAAAAATCTATTTTATAAGCATGATAGGTTTATCAAGAAGAAACAAATGGATTCAAGTTCCTTCAAAGATTTTGATCAAATAAATTTGAGTACAGAAGATAGTCCCAAAAGGGTCAAAATCAAGAACTATTACACTCCTAATGAAAAACTCAAATTCATTACTCTAATTCACCATTACATTGATGTTTTGTCATACTCTTATGATGATCTTAAATGTCTCAGGCCTAAATAAATTTGGCATGAAATTCCTCTCAAGGTTGGGTCATTACCTCATAAGCAGAAATAAAGGTAATACAACCCCAGGATATCAGGGACTATTCTTTTTGAGATCCATAAAATGCTAAATGTGCAGATAATTTTTCCAATCCATCATTCCACCTAGATTATGAATAATCCCTGTGAGAAAAAAAAATGGAGAAATTTTCCTTTGTGTTGATTTCAAGAATCTAAATCAATCCTCTTTAAAAGACAACTATCCCTTGCCCATCTTGGATCAACTATTGCAAACAGTGACTAGCTCAGAGATGTTATCAATGTTAGATCATTTTTTGAGATATAATCAAGTGGAAGTTGGTGAAATAGACCAACATAAGACCACTTTCACTACACCTTGGGGCACCTTTGCATATCATAGAATGCCTTTTATTCTGATCAACACTAGTGCCACCTTCTAGAGAGCAATGGATCTTGCCTTTAGAAACAAAATGGGGAAGTTCATTTTGGTATATCTTGATGACTTAAGCATCTTTTTAAAACATCATCTTGATCATGTGCATCATTTACAACAAGTGCTATAATGATGCTGACAAAATGGCATTTCTCTCAATCCTAAGAAATCATTTTTTGGGGTTATAGAAGGGAAACTTCTCAGTCACACTGTATCCCAAGAAGGTATAAAGATTGACCTAGAAAGAGTCAAATCCATCCAAGAGCTTGCTCTTCCTACTAGTAAGACTGCAGTCCATTCTTTCTTTGGAAAGGTGAATTTTCTACAAAGGTTCATTCTTGAATTCATATATAAGACTCACCACATTGTTAACATGATGAAGGGTAAAGCTACTTTCCACTAAACTAAAGAAGGCAAGTCAGCATTTCAAGATATCAAGGAAGCTATCTCCCATGCCCCAATCTTGGTTTATCTGGGTTATACCAAATACTTCATAATATATAGCTATGCTTTTAAACACATGCTTTTAGCCATTTTGGTTCAATAGAACAAAGAAGGTGTGGATTCCCCCATAACTTTCATGAATTTTCCTCTCAAAGCTCATGAGTTGAAATATTCAAACATAGAGAAGCATGCTTATGTTATGGTTAAGGCAATAAAACACTTCTATTTTTACATCCTAAACTCACACACTATTACTCTAGTTCCTGATACAATAGTAAAGTCCATTATAACTCAATAGGAGTTTGGAACTAAAAGGGGCAATTGCATTGCTAAAATCTAGGAGTTTGATCTTGTTATCAAACCTATGAAGCTTGTGTGGGGAAGAGGTCTTTTCAAATTAATTGCTAATAATATACCAAAGGAAGCAAGGCATGAATAAAAAAAATTTGTAGACATGCGTACAGTTCTCTTTGTCACCACTATGAAAGAGTGGTATTCTATTATTACTCACTTCCTTACCTATGGTGAGTGTCCTACCCACCTATCTCGTAAAGAAAAGAGAACTGTTAAGTTGAAAGCTACTAACTTTGCCCTGTGGGACGATGATTTTTATAAGAGGAACCTTGATGGGGTATTTCTTTGTTGCATGGATAAAGTGCAAAAGAGTAAAATTTTGGAGTCTTTCCATAATTTGGCTTATGAAGGACACTTTTCTACACCTGTCACTACCCATAAGATTCTATGAGCCAGGTACTATTGGCCTACTCTATTTCAATATTCATACACTTGGGTGCATAAATGCAAGTTGTATCAATAGTTCATTAGGAAAACCAATTTGACCATGTTACCTCTCAATCCTGTGGTGATCGAAGAGCCTTTTCAGCAATGGGGTATTGATTTCATTGGCACTGTAAACCCATCCTCGAGTGCTAGACATGACTGTGTTCTCAAAGCCACAAACTATTTTGCCAAGTGGATGGAATTCATTCCAGTTAAGCATGATTCTTCAGAAGTGGTATGTAATTTCCTTAAGGAAAATATTATTTCTTAGTTTGGAGTCCTAACCAAGATTTTAATAGACAATGTAGCATATTTCTCTTCTGATGAGGTTATCTAGTTTTGCTACTATTATGAGATTATCCTCTCCCACTCTTTTAACTATTACCTACAAGGAAATGGTCAAGAAGAATCAAGAAATAAGAGCCTGGTGACCATTATTAGGAAGCTAGTAGATAACAATCAAAGAACTTAACATAAAGCATTACTTGATGCTTTATGGGCAGATAGGATTACACCCAAAAGGGTGATAGGTATGCCACCATTTCAACTTCTGTATGGTTTGAATGCAAAGATACCAATCACCCTTAAATTACCAGCATTAAGGTTGGTAAAGGTAGTAGAATATTCAACTTTTGAAAGCTCCATCAATAAGAGAATCATGTGCTTGACTGAACTAAATGAGTAATGAACTATGGTGGTGAACCATATTGCTACACATCAAAGTCTAGTAAAGAAAATCTTTGATAAGAGAGCAAAGATTCATGGTTTTTAGATTGGAGATCAAGTCTTGTTATGGGATAAGAGGAGAGAACTAAAGGGAATGCATAGGAAATTGGATTCCTTGTGGAGATGTCCATTTACCATTCATCAGGTCTATGGTGAAAATAGTTTCTTGCTGAAGTATCAAGATGGAATTCCATTTTCACTACCTCACAATGGGTAGCATCTGAAGTACTTCAATCCTTGAAGTATCAAATAAGTTTAGTTGTACATATGTATAGTATTTTTTTGTTTTGTGTTGTTCATTTGGTTTTTGGCATCTTTCTCTTTTTGTATGGCATGACTCCGTAGCCCAATGGCATAGATGAAGGCACTTAGATTCTAGATTCTACTCCCTTTAGTTGTTTCAAAATACAACTAATAGAAGTTCCCCAGCTGGAGCCAGCTATTATTCCCAAAATCCATCACTTGTTTTTGTGGAAAATATGTTGACCATTTCAGTCTTGTAGGCCAAAATGGTCTCTTTCTTTCTCAAAATATTTTGAGAAGTCAATTTTTTCAATTGCTCAAGCCTTTTCAGCTAAGGAAATTGTAGGTTCAATAGGCAGGCTTTCTTAAAGGGAAGTTCAAAAAACTTAAGGCATTTTCTAAAAATTATAAGGATGGTTTACCGTCGAGGTTCAATAAAAAGGCTCAATGGTGGGGTTCAAATAATTGGAATGAATCATTGAATTTTTGAATCGTTGAACCATTAAACTCCGCTTCTCAAAGGTTCAATGAGTTCAAAGCTTCAACATTTTCAAAGGGTTCAAAGGATTCAAAGTTCAAAGTTCAATTGAATGATTCAAATAGAAGATTCCAAAAAAATTATCAACCAAATGGTTCAACTAAATGGTTCAGACAATTGGTTCAATGACACCTTGAACTCATAAAAAAGACTAAGTGAATGCGACTCTTTACAAAATATTGAATCACCAAACTGCCAAATCATTGAACTTTGAACCATTAAACCTTACACCATCAAACTCTAAAAGTTTCAAAGGTTCAAGGTTAAAAGTTGTTTGAGTGACCAAAAATGTCCCCACAAACATCAAATTTAGGGTAATGGAATAACCATTGATTTTCAAATAATGTAGACCCAAAGACAAACTTAGTGAGCCACTGAAAAAGGAATAGAAGGAACCAATAGAAAGTGAGAAAATAGCCCCAAAGCTCAGATCACCAAGAAGAGACAAAATGTATCAATAAAATAAGGAACGATATAGAGAATCTAAAAATATCTACAAAAGAGTTATTCCAATAGGTGAAGAAGTTCACCAGGTGGACCTCAGAGAGTGCAAGCATTCAATGGCATAGCCTATTTTTCTTCATTGAGTAAAGGCAAATGGACAACAGTGTAAGCATCAAAAAGAAGACCAGGCAACCCATGATTTAGAGGAGACATTTGAGATGATTTAGAATGCCAAAGTTAAGGCTGATAACCTATTTTATCATAGCCCCTTCATATAATTTCCAATGCATTCAGTGCAACATGGGACATTTCATGAAAACAAGCACCCAAGTCTTTCTTTTGATGCTATATATTGTAATCTCTCATTTTGAATTAAGGGTGATCTCTCTATTATTAGAAGTGAAACTCTACCCAAATTGAAAGGCATTCCTGAGACTTTGAGCTCAGAATGTTAATCATATTTTATCAAGTAAATGAGAAAGCAAGTGACCTTTCATACTTTGTGTTGAAATAGCTTGTGTTATCTAGGAAATCATTCTTATGTCTTTTTCCTAAATATAGACTTATCCATTTAATCAAATAAGTAGGATAAGTGGAAATAATCTGGAAGATGTCCTGAAGCCGACTGTGGGAGACTTTGTGCTGCCATAATTGTCTTTAGTCTGTGTGTTTTGTGTTTTAGTGGAAAAGATATTAGAGAGACTTTGAGTGCCCCTTATTCTTTGTAATCTTTTAATTTTTTGTAGTTTTTAGTGGAAAATTTGTGATGCACTTCATTATATTATGTTACTTTTTCCTAAATTAGTAAGAGAAACAATGAAAGACTTTATGCATTTGTGGGTTTCTTGTGGATCCAATTACTACCCAGGAAGAATTCCTACTATTTACTGAACATCATTTTTGAAAGAAGAGAAATGCCTTCGGTAGTCACACCAAAATTCTCCTTTATTTTGTGAACATCATCTATAAAAAAAGAGAGATGGATGGTATGATTTCACCCTTAAGTCTATTTTCAGTTTATATTAGTACATTATAGTTTATAAGGAACCTCCCCTTGCTAAGAGGAGATATTTGTCTCATTATAGCTATTGTCACCACACCCCTTTTACCGTATAAATATCATTGTGCTATGGTTGATATACCCATTTTTCCATCAGTTAGTTGATGAAAAAATATTCACCCAATAAAATCTATAAATCAAAACAAATAAATGAGAGAGAATCCATGATAATAATGAACACAAACAAATATTGGATAATCCTTGCATAATTCCTTACTTATATTAATTTCTCTAAGTTTACAAAGTAATTTTGGCTTTATGAACTCCCTCCCCTCTTATAATTGACAATAGTTCCTTATATAGACAACCTATTAGGTATGTTGGTCCATTATTTCCCATTGTATTGGTACATATGTATAGGATAAGTGTCCTTTGTTTCACCTTCTAGAATAAATGATATTTTTTAATAGCTTGATCTCTAGGAAAGATGTGTTACCAATTACACATGCCTAAAATAATATTCATTTTCAAGACAATATACAAACTAAGCTATAAAGTGAATATTTCTAATTCAAGTCACTTGATCTTTAGGTATCCTTGATATTAAAGTGCCTGGATACTACTTTAGGGTCCTTATTGTTTTTTGATGTTGCTTTTCAATTGGCACAAGGTTGACAATTGGTTTTATGAAGAGCTCCTTCATTTTATCTACTAAGCTCTTGTGAAATTTATCCATTCTATCAAATGCCTCCCTATTTATTCCAACTTAATTAACTATTCCATTTTACAGTCAAGATCATACTCATAACCCTACTATTATCCATCCCCTTTTTTATTTGGCTCCTAATTTTTATTTCCTACAACTGAGGTCAAATAGAGTTCTATGTTCCCTCAGGAAATGCCCATTTGAGCTACCATGGATTATTATATTACCCACTAGTGGAATTTGGTTTAAATTATCTTTACACAAGAGGTAACTTAGTATCCCTCACATCAATCATAATGCCTACAAGGTCTGGTTAAGGTCCTCATTCTTTGCTATGGCATTATTTCAAGTTTTAAAAGTGCCCTAATGGCTGATATGGGCACAAATCAAAATATTCATGCTTCATAATGCTTTCATATTTTCCTATTTATACTCTTGCCTCCCATAGGTCTATGAGATCTTTAGAATTATGATGCTTTTCTTGCATGGCATCACCATGGTACCCATGCTCATCATTATTTTTAAAATTTGATCATTGCCTTTTAAAATGGATCCAAGTATCTATCCTAAAAGTAACATCCTCATGACCATCATTTGACATCCACATGAATATCTTTGATGGGTATATGATCATGAATTTTAAACACATCATCGAGGCTCTTTACTATGTTAAATTTGATGTTAATGTTACCATCATTTTATGTCTACATGGATGTTATTGATAGGCATATGACTATCAATTTTAAACACATCTTAGGAACTATTTTCTAAAATTTCCACTTGTCATTCTTTGGTTTTCTCTACACTCTATTATTTTTACTAAGAAATGTCTTTTTTCCATGTGGCAATCCCATGGGACTTTCGAGATTCATCAAAAGTCTTGATTGATCTCAATCCATCATATCAATCTTGTTTAGAAGAATGCACACTATTAGATCTTGATCCAAGAAGTGGACCACCATTGGTTTCTCGATATCCTTTAAATGAGTTGGTGACACTTGTCACCAACTCACTAGTCCTAGAGCTTCATTGAAATGTTGACTTGATATGTACCATTAGATCAATCTAATAAGATCAAATGTAAATTATATTTTTGGATCTAATTAGTTCAACGTGATTGGTTCCTGTAGTTGATGAAGATATCAAGTTAGGCTTGAGAAACATATAAAATTTGGAGTAATATTTTAGACCAAGGATTTATTCATGTTAATAAACATGAATAAAACTATAGGCTAAAGTTTAAACCAAGATCAAAGAATAATAAAAATGACGCCATAGAAAATGACTTAGCATAAGGGTTTAACCTAGGGTTTCATTACATAAATAAATATGATAGAACATTGAGATAAGGCGTTAGGCTAAATAGTAAAATTGACCTTCCATTTTTAATTAGATGATGCTAAGATAAAATGGATATGGATTATGAGATATAAAAAGGGACCAAGCATGAATTTTTGGACTAAGGTTTGGTTGTGTTAATAAACATGACCAAGCTTTAGTATAAAAAATAGACTAAGTCCATATCATTTAAAAAAAATGTTCCTACGTAAACTTAAATAGAGTTCCCACCAAATTTAAATTTGAATTAAAAGGTTTAGGTAAAACATTAGGCTAGGGTTTCAAAATATGAACTTAATTAATCAATTATATACCAAGGTTAGTAAAATATCAATTTAACATTGAAGCACAAAACCCTAAGCATTTTCATTACCAAATGGGATCCATTAAACCTTCAACTTGAAACACAAATATACAATGTTAGCCCTTTAGATAAAATTAAACTATAACCATGAACAAATATGTTATCAGATCATAGTGTGGATAATATTCAAATAAACATAATGTGGAATCATGTGAATGACACTCTAATCAAGTGAATCTTTAATTTCAAGGTACAAATTCTCATAATTTGACACATGGGTCTCCATTTTTTGGAAATGGGGGTATGTTGACCTCAATAGGAACCTTCAAAAATAAATTTTTATACTTTAAATGAAAGTGGTTTTCCATAATGCAAATGTACATGTTACCTCATTCAATAATCAACCTTTTTCACAAATTATAGTTGAATATCCTTATCCACTTTTTTTTGAATTACCACATTTACCTATTTTTTGGGAACCATAAAGATCCACTTGAGCACATGCTAAATTATGTACATTTTGTTGGTCAATGGGAAATGATTATGAATTATTATTAAATATATTCCATATGAACATTTTTGATGAGGGTCATAATTGGTTTTATAGCTTACCAAAGGGTTCCTTAACCATTTTTTCAAACTTGGAATATGATTTATTCATGTATTTAAATATTAAAAAGGTGTCAAATCATACATTAGAAGATTTTCACAATTTAAAAAAACATGATGATGAGTCCCTTCAAGATTATACTATTCAAAAAAGTATATCATATGAGCTAGCATTTAGATCCTCGTATTTGGAACTGTAATTTATATTTAGTATAGGATTTATTTCCCCCTTAAAATAAAGATTATTTCATAAACAATATGATTCCTTCACTCATTTACATGTGTATGTACATAGATATTCTACATTCATACTTACTCATCCAATAAAGCTTAAAATCTCTCCTTTTAAGTACAAAATTTGTATCCCTCAAATAAAGTAAGGAGATCAATTGCCTAAAGAATATTATGAACAAAAATGTGGCATTCCTAATTTCTATATGAATCGTTAATTTTTTTTACTATTTTCAATCAGACTCACACTCTTGTGAAGTTAGTTTAAGGCCTTCTCAGTCTGCTAAAACATGGAAACAATTCTAGGCTATGGGTGGCCTAATCAATAGATTGAGTCTCTAAATTCTAAGGGATAGTTCCATTTGATGTATCAATTAGGATCTATACTCTATGCTGCAAACTTATAGGGAAAAAGGGGAGAATGAAAAGGAAATAAAACTAAAATAAAATCCTATCTAATCTTGGTGATACACCTAAACTTTGATTTATCCACACAATTTAAGATTCTAAAAACACTGATCAGACAATAAGAAAAGTAAAATTTTAACCCCAATTAACCCTTATGCATAAGTATTTCATGAAAAGGTTCTATCTTGTGATCAAATATTGATGGAAATGATGAGATAGGCTTGATTCAAGGCACTATCCAGTCACTTATGTCAACTATAAATTCAGCCAAAAGATATTAAACATAAAAGATAACTTGCATAATCTGATTAGCTAGTAACTAGGTAAGAATCAAGACTTGAAAATGAATAAAATTATATCACATATGAAAATAAATAACATAAATACATGATATCATCACCTTGGAGTTTGAAAAGTATCCTTTTATTAATCTGAAAAGGTTACACAACACAATTTTTTAGTAGAGTATGGTCTTGCCAAAAAGAGGATACAATTAAAGGCTGAAAAGTCAACTTATATAGAAAAACTATATAATAGCCAAGATATTGGTGCTTAAAATAGAAGAGGAGGTCAACTCAGTCCAACTTGTGCTATCATAGCCTTCAAATAAAATCTATTATTTTCTTATACCTTACATTAAAATCTCTTTGGTGTTGAAAATGATAGATAGCCCAAGTTTAAGTCAAAACATCCATCATGCATGATGTTATGCAAATCTCCAAATATAGAACTCCACTTAAACTATTAAAACATAAAGAATAATTTTATTTGCATGAAATCAATTCCAAAAATAAATTTAGAACTCCACTTGAAATTCTAGAAATGTTTAAAGCTTTCACCAAGATAAACAAGAGTGCATGCATGAAATTTCATGTTGGCATAGAAGGGATGAGGTGGACCCAAGTTTGACAAGTCAAAATCTTACATGGAAAGCCATGAAAAAATATTCAAAGGAATATACCTCTTAAACTTATTGAAGTTGAGTTGGATCATTGAATAAATGAGATGACTAGGAGATAAGCTTGACTTCAATAAACAATCAATTGAAGCTTTAACCAATTAACTATAGGTAGCCTTTGCTTGCATGGAAGTAGACCTTAATGAGTAAGAGGTGCATTCAAATTGAAATCATTGTCTTCATTATGGTAATTTATCAGTCTAACTCTTTTAGGTTGCTTTCCTTTATGCATGCATTTATCTGGCATTTATTTGTTTACAACTATTTCCTTTGTATAATTCTTTTGGCCTTTGTTTTTGTCCTAAGATTTCCTTATTAGTATTTCCTTTTGATTTGTGTCTATTCATTTCCTTTGGATAAAAAGTCTAAAATAATTCTATTTTAGGATTTTCCTTCAACCCTTCCTTTAGAAAAAAGTTTGAAGGAATTAGGTCTTTAGGATTTTGTCAATGTCATTTTCTCATGGAAAAATTGTCCATGGGAATTGTTTGTTCATCCTTTCTAATTGGTCCATTCACTTTCAATAATTTTTCAGGTCAAACTTATAAAATAATTCTTTCATATAATTTTTCCAAAGTAATTCTTTTAGACTTTTTTCCATCTCTTTGCCTTGGGAAAAAATGTCTGCTGCCTTTTCCTTCTTATGCCTTTCCTTCATCTTTTTTGTTTGGTTCATTTACTTTGGAAAAAAACTCTAAAGGAATTATATCTCCAGGATTATATCTTTTTTTTATTTCCTTTATAAAAAAAATTTTAAGGAAATCTTGTCCTTGAAACCCTTAAAAATTTCCCTTCAGTAAAATTGTATTTGTCTACTTGCCCTTTTGAAAACTGTCATGACAATTTGTATGAAGGAAATGTACCCTTTAGAGTTTGAAAATGGGCTTTCTCAAAGGGAAAGTTCCCTTTAGGTTTTCTCAAATTTAACCTCTCAACCTTTTCTAAAGTGTCATCTTGGAATTATTATAAATGACTTTCCCAAATGAAAAGTGTCTTTTAGAAAAGTGTTAGACTCTTCTTGAAATTGTCCCTTCAGGAAAGTTGTAATGATCCCTTTAGAAAAAAGAGATGGAACTTTACCAAAAAGTGACCCTTCAAAACTTTTGTGAATGAACCTTCAAGAAATTTTTAATATCCTTTCAAGAATTTTAGAAATGACTTTCCCAAAGGGAAAGTACCCTTCAACTCTTTTGGAATCGACCCTTTAGAAAAATTGACATGCCCTTTAGATTTCTAAAGTGTATATTAGGTTTTTTACAAAGTACCCCTCAGCTAATGAAAAATACCCTTTGGGAAAATGAAAGTGAAAAAAGTTTGAAGGAAATCTTGTCCTCATAACCATTGAACATTTCCCTTTAGTAAAATTGTATTTGTCTACTTGCCCTTTTGAAAACTGTCATGACAATTTGTATGAAGGAAATGTACCCTTCAGAGTTTGACAATGGACTTTCTCAAAGGGAAAGTTCCCTTTAGGTTTTCTCAAATTTAACCTCTCAACCTTTTCTAAAGTGTCATCTTGGACTTATTAGAAATGACTTTACCAAATGAAAAGTGTCTTTCATAAAAATGTTAGACCCTTCTTGAAATTGTCCCTTCAGGAAAGTTGTAATGATCCCTTTATAAAAAAGAGATGGAACTTTACGAAAAAGTGTCCCTTCAAAACTTTTGTGAATGACCCTTCAATAAATTTTGAAGAGCCTTTCAAGAATTTTGGAAATGACTTTCCCAAAGGGAAAGTACCCTTCCACTCTTTTGGAATCGACCCTTTAGAAAATTTGACATGCCCTTTAGATTTCTAAAGTGTCTATTAGGTTTTTTACAAAGTACCCCTCAGCTAATGAAAACTACCCTTTGGGAAAATGAAAGTGTCTTTTGGGAAACTGTGTGATGATCCTTTGGAAAAGTTTTTTTGGACAAAAAGTGTAAAATAATTATGATACTTAGACAAAACTTGAAGTCTTCCTTCTATGAAAGCCTAAAGTATTTCTTGTGTTTTTGAAAACTTGAAGTATTTTAAATATCCCTTTAGACATGCTTTGAGCAAAAGTAAACTGGCAATGACATGAAAAGATTTGAATGATAAGTGTGGGAATTTGACCTGTATGGTCAAAATTGTCAACATTTTGGTGAGTCAACTGGAAAGCATTCTTGTTATGCTTGAGAAATAGACCATATAAATGACATTTAAAATTATGAAATAATGGAAAATTTGGTGCATGATTGTAAATACAACCTCTAATTTGATATATACAACCTTCATCCTCCAAAATAAGAAGGGAAACACACAAAGCAAAGAAAACTAACTAAAAATCAAATGTGCAAAAAAGCACTTATTTGAAACAAAATAGAACAAAACTACTATTCTTAAACAAAACTTGGAGGAAATCAAAATAAAATAACTATGTACAAGGAACTTTTCTCTTCAATAGCAATGTTTTAAATGTATCCCATTTATTGGGATTAGAAGCTCGTCACCATCCATCTTTGCAAGTTGGAAGGTAGTGTGGGATTTATAGCTAGAGATTGAGTATGGGCCACTCCAAAGGTAATCAAAATTTGTGTGCCTTCTTAGTTTATCTCTATCCTCATCCCACTTGAGGACCAAATATCCTTCTTTGAAACTTTGTGAAGAATCTCCTTTGTCAAAATCTCTCTTCACTTGTGCTTGATGAATCCCCATGGCTAGCATGAAATGATTTCTTACTTATTTAAAATCCATAAGCTTAGAATAACTAATCTCCATAGGCTCATTCTCCAACAATTCAAGTTGATGCATTAGTTCTAAAGTAGGTAACTCAAGAGAAATGGGCAGCCTTGATTCCTTACCATATACCAATTTATATGGAGGGTTAGATATTAATATTTTGTAGGTGATCCTATAATCCCATAGAGATGAATTCAACTTGAGATTCCATGACCTCTGATTGTCTTCAATAGTCCTTATATTCCTCAATAGGTTTTTATTTATAGATTCAATAAGGTCATTACCTTGTGGATAATAGTTTGATGAAGTGCTAAGATAAATTTCATGTTGGATAGTCCATTGAATGATCCTAGTTCACACAAAACCAATTACATTATTATAAATAATAGTTGAAATAACTCTAATTCTAGTAAGCAAACCTTCAAATAAATCTAGAACATTCGTCGCATTCGCTTCTTTCAATGCCAATGCTTTTATCCAACGTGTGAAGTAATCTGTGGTAGTTAGAATCCATTTATGTCCTAAAATTAAATGAGGATTTATGAGACAAATAAATTCCAATCCCCATTAGACAAACTATTGATCCACCACAATTGGTTGAATAGGTAAGGCTGCAAGCTTCACTTTTCCTATGCACATATCACACTGTTTGCACTTTCTAACCCATGCATGACAATCACCAAATATACTAGGCCAATAGTACCCACCTCTCATGATCTTAAGGGATATATTTATTGAAAAAATGTCCTACACCATTTACATCATGAAATAATTCAATCAATCTCTAAGTTTGGCTTGGCTCAATACATCTTAGCATCATTCCATTGATGTCTTTCTTAAACCAAACACTATCAACAAGAAAAAATGGAATTGATTACAACCTGAAGTTTTTTTTTTTGAACTTAGATGAGAGGGATAAATACCATCTTGGAGATAGCTTACTAATCCATGAAACTAGTTGGAAGGTGAGGGAATACCAGCTATAACTTCTTCATCATTTGACATCAAAAGAACATTATTAGTCTCTTTCAAGTCTTGAACTAGATGTTCATAAAGTTATTTTCCTCTAATTATCTTTGTCACCTTAATTTACACATAATACTCCATTAACTTGGTTATCCAACCAACTCTCTTCTCATTCATATCTTTATTCAAAAGGAACTCTTTGATGTTTGGATGAGAAACCATTAGGTGTATCTTATTGTTAGACAACAAATATCTAAACTTTTTAAGAGACCTTATAACTGAAAGTACATGTTTCTCAAAAAAAGAATACCTTGTTTCATACTCTTCCAAGCATTGACTAAATAAGGCTATTGGATGCTCCAAACCCTCATGATGTTGTTGCATAAGAATACCTGAAATGGTATCCATGTCAGCATAAGTATATATAATGAAATCTTTTGTGAAATATAGATTTATAAGTGTAGGAGCACTAGCTATGCCCTTCTTAATATATTCAAAACCTTTTACTCCTTTAGACCAATTAAATCTCTAATTATTCTTTATCATGGCTAGTAGTGGCTTAGCTAAAATGGCAAAATATAAAATATATCTCCTTATGAAGTTGATTTTCCCAAAGAAGATTTACATAGATTTTTTATGCTTAGGCAAAGAGAGTATAAGAATGGAGTCTATCCTTTCAGAATCTATTCTTAAACCATGCTTTTAAATAATATGTCCAAGAATATTACCTTCCTGAACTAAGAAGACACACTTTTTGGGATTTAGAGATACCCCAAATTGCCTACACCTTTTGAACACTTGCTTGAGATGAACCATGTGATCACTTGCATTCTTTGAAAACACTATTATATCATCCAAATAAACAAGTAAAAAATTATTAATAAGGACTTAGAATTCCATGTCCATGGATCTATGAAAGGTTTCTCCAACACTAGATAAACTAAATGGCATCTTTCTATATGTAAATGTTCTCTTCTTAGTTGTGAAGGACATTTTAAATTGGTCCTCTTCTTTGACCAAAATTTTATTATAGCCACTATATCCATCCAATAAATAAAACCTTTCTAAACCTACAAGCAACTGTAAAATTCATTGCATTGATGGTAATAGATAGTGATCTTTAAGTGAATCCCTATTCAACTCACGGAAGTCAACACACAATCTTATCTCACCATTCTTTTTCTATATCGGGATAATATTTTCCACCCAAGTTGAGTGCTTAGTTGGAAATATGATATCTAATTCTATGATCTTTTGAAACTCAGCTCTCATCAAAGGCTCAAGCTTAGGATTGATGGGCCTTTGTCTTTGTCTCACTAGTTTAGTTTTAGCTTCTAACTCAATGGTGTGTTGAGCTAGACTTGGGTCAAACCCCTTGAGATCATTGTATTTAAAAGAAAATATATTATAAAAAATTATTTATAACTCAATGAAAGCCTCTTTTTATGAAGGAGTGCATACCTTACCCAAATTTAAAATCTTACCAGTTGTAATCTCTATATTGGCATAATGCTCTTCTTTTGTTGACAAGGATGAATTCTCTTTCCTTAACTCATCATCACCATTGAAAATGTTCTCAATTATGACCAATCCCTTGGGATTTTTTTTTTTTTGAGTTTCACAATCTTATCACCATATTGTTGTAAGTTCTTTGATTGGTTTCTTGAAAAAAATCATCCTCCTCTTGCAAGAATATCACAATTTTATTATCATCTTAGAAAATCTACCAATTCTCATGATTATCTAGAACAGAAGGCCTTAAAACCACCTTTATGTTTAACTATTTTTTTTAATTTTTTATATCAGCTAGGATACTAAGTTTTGTCCCAACAGTAGCCAGCCTATCAACATGTTTATTCTCGCCTCTTGGTATTGCCTAAATGTTAAAATCTTGAAAATATTCAAGTAAGTCCCATATTCTATAATTGTAATATTTAAGTAACAAATTTTTACATATATTTAAACTCTTACTTGGTGAATTATAATTTCACTATCACCAAAAACTTGTAAGGTGTTGACTTTCATCTTCCTAGCCCACTCCAAACCATGAACCAGTGCTTCGTACTCAACAACATTGTTTGAATAACCAAAATAAAATTTAATAGAAGAGAAATGCCTTTAATTTTTTGGAGGATCCAATATCATGACATCTCTAGTTCCATGCTTATTCCTTGATCTATCAAAGTATAATTTCCATAGACCTTCACTAGACTCATCATCCTTAACCATGGTTAGAATTGGTGCATCATTCTCATGAAGGTAATACACACAAATTAATTATTCAATCATATTATAAGGATAATGATCATGAAAATTGGAATCCCACTCATTAATAAATAAATATAGAACTCTATCCAAAGGTAATTCACAATTTACTTCACTATCTTTTAGTACTTCATTCGAGATAATATAGTTAGTATTCACAACACTTGGCATATATGGCTCCATATGAAAATGTGTAATAGGTTCAGAATGAAGTTTTACCTTAGTAACATACCAAGCTATAAAAATTAAATAAGTAAAATAAATTGATAAATATCCCCTAATATTTGAGGTGAAGTTCATTGAAAGGCACATAGCAAAGTAAGGAGGCAATTCTACCAAAACAAAATTTTGTTGAATAGTAACAATGGGACAAGCATGTAATGTCAAATTAATATATTTTATGATGCATACCATATTTAATGGTGACATATCCAACTATAATACCCATTTATTATTTGGCTCATAAATAAGTCTAAGCTTGTCTGCAATCTATTTAGTCATGACAATACTACTAGCTCCACTATCCACCATACAATTATGAACCAAAGTATCACCTACTATCAAAAAAAGGTAAAAAAGAGGAGTTTTATTTGAATTTACATCAAATTATCCACATTTACATCTTATTTACTTGATATACTTGTTTCTTAGTTGGCTTAGCTAAATTAACTAAGACAACACCTTCTTTCTCAACCAGTTTTGGAGATAATTTGAGAGCAAAAATATCTTCGATGAGTATATATTTTTGTCCTAGAATGGAAAGATAATACCACATGATAATTCTTATGTTATACTTATTCATCTAATCTACTATAATAAAATTAGATCCACCAACCTTTTATTGCACTTTTTGAAGTACTAGCTACTCTTGAACTAGAGGTATTCGATGAACTTTACTAACCTTTTTATTCTAATGTTTTTGAATTGTAGGGGAAATAAGTTGTTATTTTTTAATCTTATAAAAAACATTATGAGTACTTGAATCATTTGTAACCTCCTTCAAGTCATCAATAGCTCTTCTTTTAAATCTAGTTAAAGCTACAACTTAACCATTTGTACTATTAGTTTCAACACCCTTAGTAAAAGCAAGATGATCATTTAATTGCCAATTTACATTAATGGAATTAGGCTACCCTTGAACTTGTTAAGTCTCTCCTTGTAATTCCAAACCTATATCTTGGTACTAACCTCCTTGAAAATAAAACTCTTCTTATGTCATTTGTGGCATAGTGATATTTTGTGATATCAAGGCTTGGTTTTGAGCACCACTGAGATTTGAGGATTTCCAAACTAAATCTTACATTAAGTTGTTTTGAGGTGGAATGGGAATAATGTAATTTGAAGTGGAAGGAACATTAGGATCAAGGGTAGTATATGTCTTAGCTAGAGTTATGGCTCCTTGTGTTTGATAAGGTGGTCTATTCTCTCTAAAACCTTGATAAAGAGGCCTTTGTTTTTTGAAGTGTTGATAGGTGGTCTAATTTTTTTGTTGATAAGGCCTATTAGTCTAAAAAATTTTCCTTTTGAGCTACACTATTTCATTCCTAAAGGACTATATCAATATTTTCAAGTCTTCTATCTCACTAGCTTGATTAGTAGATGCTACAATTTAAGCTTGAGGTAATGGAATAAGAGCTAAGCATGGGATTTGAGGAACTTGAGGGGATAGTATAGAACTTATTTCTAGAAATATATGAATTAGAGGTCTTGGATAAAGCTTTCCATCTTGTGTCAAATTATTCTCTACCCTTATTATAACCTCATAAGCATCTAGAAAAGTAGTACCACCCATTAACTATAACATCACACTAATGTCAAAGTTAAGGGTTTTTAAATAATACACAAATGCATATTAAAGATATGGCCTAACTAATATAGATATCCTAGTCCACGTATTTTGGAATCTAAGGTTAAAATTAGACATGAACTCATGAGGAGCTCTATTTAAGGTAGTTAATTACTTAACTAAAGATAGGTGTTCAAATTTGTCCTCAAATTTCTTGACTAAAGATACACCCAATTCATCCCATGTAGAAATTTATTTTAGTGGGAGGTTTATATACCACTACAATGTTTTTCCTTTGAAGGAAGTAGTAAGCAATTTGATAGAAACATTATTTTCAACAACATTATGGACTAAACAGAGATTAGCTACATCTTGCATATGCTCAAAAGGGGTTGTTTGATTTCCTCCTAACAAGAATGGGGTAATCTTGAGGAAAGACACCAGAATGTCATCAATCTAGGCTAAATTTAGTGGGCTACCTCTATTGAATAAAATAAACACCTAGTTTTTTATGGCCATTTGGATAGTGGGGATTGTAGTGCTTAAAACAATAAGATGACTAGGGGACAAATATCTCTTTTAAGGATATGGATTTGACCTCCTTAACCTTGATATATTATATGATATAAATTTAAAAGGGATAACTTTACTTAATAACCTTATGCTAACCTTTGGCATGAAATAATTACCTAAATGATGCTATGAGCTCTGTAACTAGATGTTGATGATGATGGATATATTTTTCTAATACAAAACTTATTCAAATATGCAAATATTTATTTGAGGTCCCATCGAGCATGAAAAAAAACTATTGTCAATTAGACTCACACCCTTGTGAAGTTAGTTTCAAGCCTTCACAATATACTAAAACATGGAAATAATCCTAGGCTGTGGGTGGCCTAATCAATGTATTAAGTCTCTAGATTCTAAAGGGTATCTCCCTTTGGTGTATCAATTAATATCTCTATTTTATGCTAAAAAATATTAGGAAAAAATGGGAGAAGGAAAAGGAAATAAAACTAAAATAAAATCCTATCTAATAATCGTGATACACCTAAACTTTGATTGATCCACACAATTTGAGCTTCTAAAAACACTGATCAAATAATAAACAAATTGAGTTTTTAACCCTAATTGACCCCTATACATCAGTATTTCATGAAAAGGTTATATCTTGTGAAAAAATATTAAGGGAAATGATGGGATAGACCTTATTCAAGGAACTAACTAGCTACTTATTTCCACTATAACTTTATCCAAAAGATATTAAACATATAACATAACTTGCATAATCTGATCAACTAATAACTAGGTAAGAATAAGGACTTGACAAGGAAGAAAATTTTATGACATATGTAAATCACTAACATAAATACACTATACCAACACCTTGGAGTCTAAAAATTTTCCTTTTATTAATCCAAAAAGGTTACATAACAGAAATTTTTGGCATAGTATGGTCATGCCAAAGAGAGGATATAATTCAAGGCTAAAAAGCTAACTTATAGAGAAAAATTATATAATACCCAAGAGATTGGTACTAAAAATAGAAGAGGAGGTTAACTCAATCCAACTTGTGCTATCACAACCTTAAAATAAAATCTATTTCTATCTTATGCCTTATATGAAAATATCTTTGGCATTGAAAATGATGGAGAGCCCAAGTTTGAGTCAAAACTTCCATCATGCATGATGCTATGCCAATATCCAAATATAGAACTCCAATTGAACTACTGGAACATAAAGAGTAATTTACATTGCATTAAATCAATGCCAAAATTGAATTTAGAACTCTACTTGAACTACTAGAAATGTTAAAAGATTTCAATAAGATAAACAAGAGTGCATGCATAAAATTCCATGTTGGCATATAAAGGATGAGGTGGACCCAAGTTTGAAAAATAAAAATAATGCATGGAAATCCATTCCAAAATATTCAAATTAATATGCCTCTTAGACTTCTTGAAGCTAAGTTGGATCATTGAATTCATGAGATGACTAGGAGAAAAGCCTGACTTTAAAAAATAGTCAATTAAAGCTTTGAACAATCATCTATAAATAGCCTTTGATTGCATGGAAGATGAAATTGATTAGTGAGAGGTGAATTTATATTGAACTCCTTATTTTCATTATGGTAATTTCTCGGTCTACTGCTTTTAGGCTCTTTGCTTCTATGCATGTATTTATCTAGCATTTATTTGTCTACTATTTTTTCCTTTGTCTACTTCATTCAGCCTTCATTTTTTTCCCAGGATTTCCTTCTGAATCTTTCCTTTCAAGTTGTTTCTATCCATTTCCTTCAAACAAAAATTTCAAAGGAATTTTATGCCAAGATTTTCCTTCAACCATTCTTTTAGAAAAAAGTTTGAAGGAATTAGGTCTAGGATTTTTTCAATGTCATTTTCTCATGAATAAATTATCCATAGGAATTGTCTCTTCATCCTTTCCAATTGGTCCATTCACTTTCAATAATTTTTTAGGTAAATCTTCTAAAATAATTATTTCAGACAATTTTTCCAAAAGAATTCTTTTGGACTATTTTTCCATCTCTTTGCCTTTGGACAAAATGTCCATGGCCTTTTCCTTCTTGTGCCTTCAAATTTTTTGATTTGTCCATTTATTTTACAAAAAAAATTCAAAGGATTATATCTCTAGGATTATGTATTTATATTATTTCCTAAGGACAAAAAGTTTTATAGAAATCATGTCTTTGAAACCCTTGTAAATTATCCTTCAACAAAATTGTATTTGTCCACTTGCCCTTTGGAAAATTGTCATGATAATTTTTTCAAAGGAAATGTACCCTTCAAAGTTTGATAATGGAATTTCCCAAAGGGAAAGTTACCTTTGAGTTATCTCAAAGTTAACCTCTCTAAATTTTTCAAAGTGTCCTCTCATACTTCTTAGAAATGACTTTCCTGAAGGGAAAGTGTCTTTTGAAAACATGTTAGAGCCTTCTCAAAATTGTCCCTTCAGGAAAGTTATAATGATCCATTCGAAAAAAAGAGATGGATCTTTGTCAAAAATTTACCTTTGAAACTTTTGTGAATAAACCTTTGGGAACTTTAGAAGATCCTTTTGGGAATTTTGGAAATGGCTTTCCCCTTTAGCTCTTTTGGAATTGACCCTTCAAAAAAGTTGACATGCCCTTCAGATTTCTAAAGGGTCCCTTCAATTTTTTACAAAGTACCCCTTAGATAATTAAAACTTCCCTTTAGGAAAATTAAAGTGTCCTTTGGGAAACTATGTGATGATCCTTTAGAAAAGTTGTTTCGAACAAAAGTTTGAAATAATTCTGATACTTAGATAAAACCTAAAGTCTTCCTTGCATGAAATCCCAAAGTATTTCTTGTGCTTGTAAAAAATTGAAGTATTATAATTATCCCTTTAGAATTGCTCTGATAAAAATCAAATTGGCAATGACATGAAAATATTTGAATGATAAGCATGGTAATTTGACCTGTAGGGTTAAAATTGTCAACATTTACTTAACATGGGACCAATCCAAGATCCATATCCTATGCAAAAATATCAAAATGAAAAAAAATAACAAGTGTCCATGCCAAAAATATTTAATAATAAAATTATACATTATTGGAGATTATTTTTGGCATAACCATATTGATCCTACAAAACAAAAACTACTTGTAATGTAAGATGTGTACATTAACTCAACTTTAATGTAATAAACTTAAAAAACTGTGGTTGAAAAGATTCCTTACGAAACATAACAATACCAATTACTTGTGGTCCTAAATTAATTAAAACATAGGTTTGGGTTATGCTTACCACATCTCCATATTAATTTATATTTGGAACTCTTTGGATATACCGAATACTGTCAAGAATTGACCAAAATCAGCAAGTTATTTCCTTTCCTCATGAAGGCAAATTAATACATATTTCACATGATAATAATGCATATTCTACTACACTTGAAAAACATGAGGAACATGTTATTTGCCTTTTTAACCTATCTAATCATGATGAAAATAATGTAAAAGATACAAATTAAGGTTTTAATCTTCACATTGCTAGGAGATATCTATGACCATCAATTGGATGACATCATAGGATGATCTTTCTTCATCACCAAATATTCTAAAAAGAATTTAAAAAAAATTAAAAAACATTAAAAAATCAAAACATTTTTAGGACTTACATGTTGTATTGGCTCCTTGGAATATATATGTTAATTCCATGTTGAGGGATAGAATATCATTTACTCTTATATACACATATAAATTCATACATAGATACATGATACACTTATGGGTGTTGGGATTTACCTCTACTCATGTCACCAGGATGTTAGGGGCATCCATATTCTATGATATTTATACACAAAGGTTATATTATTTGATGATCACTCTACATTATCATGTTTGAGCTTACATATGTACATACACGTGCCTATTATCTATGAATATATCTAGCACATGGTACATGATATGTTATTTACTTGACATTTTTTTAACACATTTTATTTATGGGATACCATGACATGTTTATGTTATTTGCTTATGTTTTTACTTTACACACTTCCTTGAGTGTTTTGCCTTGGTATTATCTTACTTGTTCAAGCATTTAAATATGCTCTATGATATTCATCTCCTATGCATATCCTTACCTTCTTGGACATTTGAATATGTCATTGATTATTGTATGGACATTTAAATATGTCATTCTTTAATTTTTTTGACATTTCACTAAGTCATGTCCATTTGATTTTGTGGCATTTGAATATGACCCTTGTTGTGTTATCCTTGGACCATTTATTTTTGAATTGATTTTGAGTGATCTTGTGTGTTTTCTTGTTTACTTGTTGAGATTATAATTTTATTATCCAGACATTGTTAAGATATTTATCATGCATATGAATCCTACATGTTATGACATTGGTTTTATGTGCTTTAATGATATATTTACCAAGACATGTTTCATACTAGATGTTACATTGTTATATTCAAAAAAATTATAGTTATCTTACCCTTTTGAGGTGAGGTGACTAATAGTTATTATTTTTACCTCACATCAAATGGGGGGTGCATATTAGTGGGGTCATGCTTGGTAATTATCCACACTTTTCATGGTTCTCAAATTCAGTGGGGCCATGCCATATAGACATGGATTCCACACATTAATAATTTACATATTATAGTGGGGGCATAGTTTGGAAGCATGTACTCCACATTTATTTAGTATTAGATACTTATACCAGTTTGTATATTTAGTGGGGGCATATTTTGGAAACATGTTCTCCACATTAATTCAATATGGTACTTATATAAATTCATAAATTTAGTGGGGGCATGTTTTGGAAGCATTTTCTCCACACCTACATAGTATTAAAAATCTATAATTTATAGTGGGGACATGTTTTGGAAACTATCCTCTACATTATTACTTATATCAGTTTTAGATTTCTCCACATATAATGGGAACACACTTTGGAATCATTTCTTTCACACTTACACAATTATATGAATTAACAAAAGAACATAGTTATATGATTTCAATACACATTTGTGGTAGAATTATATACATGGTACCATTTTTATACATAGTTTTAGTAAGAGACATATCTAAGGTACATATGTTATGCAATGCATTCCTAATACTTCCAAGTTCAAATAAATTTTAGATTTTAAAACTATTGCACATGCTGATACCCTATAGACTTTTATGGAATTTATCAAACCAATATACCATAGTAGTTGGTTCACCTTTTTGTATGGGTTGAGGTGATTAAATCACTCAATATTTCCAAGTTTTTATGTTGGAATTAATCATCCAACCTCACCAGGTTATATGTATCATTATAATGCATGATTGAGTTAATCTCAACTGCTAGGTGAAAAATCACTTTTAATCTAAATTTTGGGGCATGTGCCTTCCAATATCTCTCTCCCTCTATCTACTATAATATATGAAATTTAAATATTTATCTATATTTATCATAAACTGAATTTCATAACCTTATGATGATACATATTCTATAAGAACAACTTTCTAATAGGCAAGGTGGTTACATTGACACACATGTGTACTTTTAAACCTTGTTCTTTTGATTTCAATACATCTCAAGTAATTTTAACCTAGATTATATGCATTTATTTTACATTATAACATGTTCTTGGTTTTAGGTCATTTACCAAAAAATAACCCAAATTCAAGTACAACAAAGCACTCAAAATCAATTCAAGCAAAGATAATGTGTAAATACACACCTAGGTACCTATTCCTTTCCTTTAAAATAATAATTTCATTACTAGATTAAGGGGGGGATGTAGATGATATTTTTTTGATTATGTATCACCTTAGTCATGTACACTTGAAAAAATTAGACCTTTGTTATTATTCTTAGTTCTACACATGGCTTGCTTCTTCAAGCCTTAATCTACTCTATCTTGTGCCCTTGTATTAACTCTAAATATAACTAGACTTATATTGATGACATAGACATATTATCATGATTAGAATAATTAACTTAAATCAATACAACTAATAAGGCTATGCCTACTCTCCTACTCCTTGGACACTAACATCCAAGATAGATAGTAGTGTCAATGTTATTATCGATGGTATTGTCCTACACCTATACAAGTTATAAGTCATCAAACTTTTAAATGATATGTATTAAAATGGTTAGCCTATGTGATTTAATTTTAGTTATATCTTGATAGGATTGGTATAAATATAATATCAACCCTCATTCATTCCTCACCTATCAATCAAACAAAAAGAGAACTCAAGTTACCAAAAGCTTTCCTATTCTACCCTATTTTAATATTAATCAAAGGAATATCCTAACTATAGATCTAAAGTAATAAAGTAGTAATGAGCTCATATTTTTCATGTTACAAGCTAGTCACTAGTGTACTTATTTTACACATTACATTATTCACACACAAGACAACACATAGAAGATAATCACATGAGTATGAGGCCCTCTTATAGAGTATTTGATATGTAGGTATTACCCTTTGATGATTAATTCATTTTAGGTAAAATTGACACCATGTTATTACTAACACATTCCCCCATAGTCATATTAAATATGGAAAGCTAGGGTTTTCACATTTTACTAGGAGTGATAGTCCACAAACTTGACTAGAATGTACTAGAATAAGGTGAAGCCAAAAATATAATCATCTAGGTGGTTGAATCCTATTTCAATCAATATTATGTATAGGATAATAACATTGAACCTAGACAATATCATCAATGTAACCTTCTCAGGTTTATTCAATTATCTAGAGAGCCAAAGACACCAGATCCAAAAAATGACAACTATTACAAAACTATATTCCCACCTACTTATTACATATACCAAATGTAGTTATACATTAGAATCAAAAACAAATAATTAAATCACTTCATTGTAATTTTTATATCTATCATAGTTATACTTTCCATTTATAGATTATCTAAATTTAAAAAATTAAGTATATGGTACATCTGAGTTTAGCACATTAATTAGCATGTTATAGATATGATATTTACCCTTATGACCTATCATTTATATATCCTTAAACCTATCTATTGAATTAAGTATCCAAATACAAATTAGGTTTAAACACCATAATAATTTTAATAGTCATAGTTTCTGGAGAGAAATCACCTCCTAATGGGCCATCATGAAAATCTTCTATCATTCTAACCATTTGGTTAGTTATATGCATTTTAAAATTACTAAATTTATATCTTTTATAAATAATATACCATTAATAGTGACATATGGAACTGATTGAATCCTTAATAAATTATTTAACTTTATTAGGACCATGTGGATAGTCACCATTTTGTAAGAAGGTAACCATGTGTCTAGTTCAACTTTTGGGAACCTCATGATAAGCTTATTGAGCCTCTTATGGCATAAAATTTTCATTATCATTAGCTTATATTTTTACTACCATGTTCTCACATAGTCCTTTTAATCTCATAATCTTGTTGATATTGATGTCAATGTCATACTCCATAAACTTAGTTTTATAACCAACTCTCTTTTCACCTATGTCTTTGTTCAATGAGAACTCATTATTTCTTGAGTGTGAAACCATAATTTATTATTTGTTATTAAATAACATGTGTCTAAATTTTTTAATGCTTCTTATGATAGTAATGACTTGTTTTTCCATAAAACTATGCCTCATATCATATTCCTTAAGTTCTTGACTACAAAAAGAAATGGGATGTTCTATTAGATTAATATTTTCATACACTAGTATATCTAATACACTCTCATTACCCCCAAAATAATATAAAATAAATTCCTTATCATATCATGGGTTCATAAGTGTAGGGACTTAAGAAATCAATCTTTTAATTGATTCAAAGTTGTCCTTACCTTCTCTTGACTAGCTAAAATTAGTATTCTTATTGAACATAGAAGTGATAGTTCTAACCAAAGTAGAAAAGTTTGGGATGAATATTATTATAAATTTTATCTTACCCAAGAAGCTTTAGATACCCTTCTTGTGTCTAATTTAATAATTTTTAAGAATATTGGGGTATTATTACTAATTTAGTTAAAGGGTTTGAGTAGTAAAATTAGTAAATAAATAGACAATAATTAATCTATTGATTTGTGTAAATTAATTACAATTTAAACTTTTCTAAAAATAGTAATAAGGAGAAGGAAACAAAGCTTAGATGTAAACTGATTATTCTGACCAAGATCAAGGCTAGAATTTACTATGCAGGATTAAGACACTATCACAAACTAAGATCTAAACTTTCTTTCATGATTGGATATGAGTTCTCAAACTAGAAATTAGTGGAATTAGTTCTATATTATATCTCTATCACTATATTCTTGAGGATCTAAGATTTCTAGGTTTTGTTCATTATGTTTGTGTGACCCTGTCTACAAAGTTTTGACAATTGGAAGTCTATATAGCTCCTTATAGAGTAGATTCTTTCTTCAAACCCTATCTTCCTTTGTAATTTGACTAATTTTGAGTAAGAGGGGGATTATTGTGTGTAATATTCATTGGACGTGCTTCACATCTCATGTGTGGGCTCACTTTCTACATACCAATACTCTAAAGAGGGATCAAGCCATATGTAGTTATCCCACTTGATGTGAATTGTGAAATTGTGTATATGAAATTATAGAACACTAAACTAGATGTGATTAAGGTGGCTAGGGACTACTATAAGGATTTGAATGAGTTATTAACTATGTTGGTTGGCTATATGTAGAGAATAGGGAAGATTTCTTGAGTAGTCTTACTTATATTCTTGATTTCTAAGTGATAATTTCTAACCCCTTATAAATGATCTTTGAACAATATTTTATAGGGATATATTGGTCATGGGTTAAATGTACTCATGTTAGGATTACAAGAATAAGGATGGGGAACTAGAATAAATTGACTATAGGGACTAGAAATGGACTTGGAAAATAACACTAAAAATGGATAAGAGTGGTGTTGGAGCTATAGTCCAAGTGTGGCACTACTATCCTAAGTAGATAGGACCTATGGGGTTGATTTATCTTGGGAAGAGTAGTTTGGGTGAGATGGGACCAAGTCTAGAAGGCTATAGATGATTGGGAATTAGTAGAAATAAGCCTAAGAGATTCATGAAAGAAAGAAGGAGGGACCTAATGGTTGGGTGTCATTAGCCACACTCAAGTTACCAATTTTTGCATTTTATATGACTACTCCCCCCCTTTATTTTATTGATGTAGCAAAGTGAAATACTAGGATAAAGGAAAAATATAAAGAATACCTAAACTTACCTACAAGGGTGAAGCTCATGAAGTTGTGTGATGTTGGGTGTACATAGAGAAAACACACTATGAAGTATAAATTTATATGAAAAATAAAGAGTATATTAGTTCTTACTCAATACACTATATCTAAAATAAAAATTTACAAATCTGGGTAAGAGAGAGAGGAAGAAAAAGGAATTAATACACCTCAATAGATACATGAATTAATACAAAAACTATTATGATGTTGAGCAATGTTGGATGATGTTGTACCAAGAATAATATCATGAATGGAGATGAGTGCTCAATTTCTAGAGAGTGGCTCAAGAATACAAAGGTTGGCCCTTTAGCTCTATCATTACTGACTAAGTGAAGCTAGGTAGTCATGAATGTGTTGATCAATGTTTGGATTATGTGTCCAATCCTTCTGAATAGGTGGCTCAATAATGCAAAGGCTAGCTAGTATTTTGGATCTACTGTTGCCCCATAAAGTGAAGCTATGAACTAATACTAGTATTAAATGTATGTCATATGACATGGCTCTTGAATCCCATAAATGTACTATGATCTAACAATGTTGGCATGGATAGCTAAATGTATGCTAGAAACTAGGCCACTCTTGGCCACTTTGAAAGATAGAGATCAAGCTTGTATGAAAACCACTCCAAATTGGTGCACTAGGTTTATATGAGATCCACTTGAGAACTTGGGAACTTAGGAAGTTAAGCTTGTATGAAAGCCATTCCAAAATTATTCCTACCATTTATAGATGGAATAAGGGATGCAACTGCTGAGAATTCTTGGGTAATACTAAACTTGGAAAGAAAATAAAATAAATGTGCCATGCACATTATCCCTAATCACTAGTGTCTAAAAAATGGATTCTAATTTAGAAGTTATATCAACTACCATATCTGAAACTATAAGTGAGGGCCATCATTCCACACATTATTCTCATTATATCTATATTCTTTGATAAAAAATGTATGAAAACTATTGAATCTAGTCTGAATTGTAGCTAACAAAATTATAACTAAACTTACCTTTCTATTTGTTTCTAAAAAAATCTGGTTTTTACATTGTTTACATAGGAGCACCAAAAGTGGACACTAGTGGCACCAACACTATTGTCTAAGCTGGGCATTGTTGTCCAGGGCCAAATCTAGTAATTATTCTAGATTCTTGACTATCTATTTAATCTATTTTGATTGATTTGATGTTTGGTTTTCATTCTAGATGTTCTAATAACTATTATTTAAACCATTAAGAGATTTTATCTCTATAACAAAAACCCTATTTTTTTCTCCCTCTTTTGAGGGTAGGAATGAATAACTTATAATGATTCTCTTTAGAAGAAATATCCCTCTAATTGTGTTATGATGCAAAGATATATGGTATATAAATGATAATTGACAAGATATCTCAAGATATAACATGATTTGAATTGAGAGATTGTTATATCAACAAGCTTATGCCTAGATAGATGTAACAATGTAATATCATGTGTAATATACTAAACTATAAATGAAAGTCTAGTTAGTTGTTAGTTGGAGGGATAGAGCATGATGTCCATCATGGCATCCAAGAAAGCAATATAAATGCATGATGTGAATCATGGCATTACAAATAATGAGAATCAAAAAAGAAATAATCACACAAGGTAAGAAGCATACAAGGGTGGCCAAGGGGCCAAAAACAAGGGGCATGGGCACATGCCACTCAAACTAGAAAGCAAGCATACAAGGCATATTCAAATGCCACATACACATATAATTAAAATAAATAAGGGTTATAATGAGGGCCATAATCACATATAATATTACATACAAAGGATATTAGCAAATTTCCTAAGTCACACATATGAATAGAAGCAAAGGACATTGGTAAATGTCCTAAAACACATATAAGAGACAAAATAAGAATTGAGGAATGCAAAAAATATATCTACCCAAAGCAAGAAAGGAAAGCATGTAAGGAACTAGAAGTAAAATCACATATAACTAATCAGAACAAGAGGGAAATTATGTAAGACATGTTAGTACAAGACTAGGTATATGCTAAGAAATACACAAGTGTTATATACTAGTGAGTGTCAATAGAGTAATCTATGTGAGCTAGTAAGTAATGTAAATCAATTTGATAATTAGAGTGTGTGGTGTAGGAATGACATAACTTGGATAGTGTAGTCATGTATAATATGCCCCTAGTGGTTATGTATATCGATGTGTGTTTTGATGTAAAATTAGGATGCACCCTCAATGGGTAGAGTGAAGCCATCATATAGCTAGATTTCACTGCACACACTCAAAAGAAAATTAATTGAAGCATGGTAATATAGATAACTTGATAAATAGTAAGCATAAAACAAAAACTGTAAGTCTATAATAGTAATAGCAATTTAAAGAATGGATAATGCATACAAAAAAAATATTTTTGGTGTTTTTGAATGTTATTTGTATGTTTTTATATTTTGAAATTTTTTATTATTTTTGAATTTTTGAAAAGTTTGAATGTTTTTGGTATATTGGAATTTTGTAATTTTATTTTTATTTTTTTGGTATATTTGAGCTATGTAAAATAAATAATAAGAATACTATGTATAAGAAATACTAAGAAACTATGTACAAGTAAGCAAAAAGAAATTATGTATAAGTAAGGCTAAGAAGAAATGATACTAACCGATGAGTCTCATGGGAGACTCCCTATGATGGTGTATTTTATCAAGTAAAATATTTGTGCATGATTGTGAAGCATATGGGAATGCCTATGAATATGATTCTAAACTTTCAAATTCATTGTTGGTATCTTGAAAACCATAATAACCTATATTGTTCTACTAAGCATTATCATCTTGATTGTGAACCAATAGAATGCTAGTGTTGACTTTTGTTTTATCTAGATCTTTTCATTTGATAAATTATGTATTTGAATGATTGCCTTAGGATATTAAATAAATCCCAATCATTGGTGACAAACATTATCAACTGCTAGAATAGAAGTAGTAATGCCTTGAGCATGCTTGTCCAACCCTTGACCTTGATAATCAAATTGTTATAGATATTGTTGACCAAACCCATACTACTTTGAAAGTTGGGCATCATTTTAGAGAGATATATTTTCATATTTTTCATGTTTTACCTATGATTTTGGTACTATATTTTTCTCTAATCTTTCTTTTTGATCCTTTTATTTTTCTAAGTTATGCTTTGGTAACTACTTTTGTACTGCTTCTAAATTTGACCCTTGATGAATGTGTTCCTATGTCACTATGAATTTCTTGACTAATTTACCTTGTATAGGGTCTTCATTATAAATTATTTTTTGTATATGTTCTTACAATGAAAAACATGAATCTATGTGATGTACATGCATTCTATGATAAACACAATAATATCTGGATCTTCTTACTGGATGTATAAGAGGTAGTTTGATCAACTTAGATTTAATCATTTCCCTTAGTACCTAACTTGAAATATTGTTTTATATTTGAATGATTTTTGAAACACTAGTTGTATATTTACTTTTTTATGATTTACTTTTTTAATATGTAACATTGCTTGCATCCAATTGACTAAGTGAATGTGTATTTACATGATTGGCACTAGGGTGCCATTGAAGCTTTTGTATTATAATTTTATTTTCCAATGTTGTGATATTTTCATGTAATATATGATTATAAATTTTTAAATCTAAAAATAACTTACTCATATTAGTGATTTTATCCCATAGAGTCTCACAAGTGCAAACCTAGTTGCTTCTGATTGAACATGTAAGCACATATGTTGTAGAGGTTTTGAAGAAGCTATAGGCTGAATGTATGCATTAAGAACAATAGTGTGGGTTTCCTCACCTTTTGGAGGGGTGATATCATGGACATGGTTAGAGGTAAAATATTTATCACCCTCTTAGGGGAGAGGAGGAAAAGGAAACTACTTCTTATGTATAAGATATGACATTGAAACTTGACAGGTGGTTGTTAACTTATGCAATGGTTCATCTAGGTAAAAATCATGTATGTGGGATAAAATTCATGTAATTGGAGTTATAATTTGTATAAAAATATGTTTATAAATAACCCTCCACATGAGATATATCAAGCAAGGGAGAGATATCATGAATTTATGCATGAATGCATAAGAAAATTTAACATGTGTAATGACGTTTATAATGTGTTTAGCATGATAAACCTAAAAATATTTCTATATGAGAGATATAAATTAAGGGATAGATAATATTAAATTTTGCATGAATGTATATAATTTTTTTACATGAATCATAACATTTCCAACATGTTTAACATGAAAAAATTGAAATATTTTCCATATGAGTGAGAAAGAGTATGCTAAAGGAATATTGAAACTTTGTGTATTTTTAGTAATGAATTTTATAATATCATATCTTAATATAAAAAGTAAGCATGAAATTCAAAGAATGAATCTTTACCTTAATATATGGTATACTTCATCATTCATGTACATGATAAGACCAATGATGGTCTCCTTATTTTTTGCAAGAAATATAAGAAAAAAATTGTCAATAAGTGAGATCCATTTTTGTAATATGATTATAGATATAAGCTGATACCTCAAGAAGCAATGGTACCTAATGTAGGTAACTAGGGTTTGAAAGGTAATTTTTTTGAATAATTACTATGAAATTTTGAAATTTAAAGTGAATTTCTATGTGAAATATGCAAGTAAAAAAATCAGAATTTTATTGAAAAATTTGTGATTTAAAGAGACCTAGAAGATGCAACTAGGGTTTTAAAACAAAAATGTTTTTGAAAATTATTATTTAATTTTTAAATTTTAATGGATGTTTTAATTTAAATATACTAGTAAAAATTCAAAAAATGATTAGAAAACCACTGGAAAAATACTAGGACTTAGTATGGGCAACTAGGGTTTGAAAGAAAATTATTTTAAAATTACTACAAAATGTTTAAAATTTAATGCTAATTTATTATTCTATTATGCAAGTAAAAAATCAAAAAAAATATAGGAAAAATTAGTAAGAAATTTAGCCTAGGGTTTCTAGGGTTTTTATGCACAAATGAAGTAAATTGGGTTCACTAAATGATTTAACACTTTTTCAGAATATTGGGGTATTATTCCTAATTTAGTTAAAGGGTATGAGTAGTAAAATTAGTAAACAAATATATAATAATTAATCTAATGATTTGTGTAAATTAATTAAAATTTGAACTTTTCTAAAAATATTAATAAGGAGAAGAAAACAAAACTTAGTTGGAAACTGATTGATCTGACTGTGATAGAAGATGGAATTTACTATGAAAGACTAAGACATTGTCACAAACTAAGATCTAAACTTCATTTTGTGATTAGATAGGAGAATTTTAATTGGACAGTAGTGGAACTAGCACTACAGTCCATCTTTGTTGTTATTGTCTTGAGGATTTGAGCTTTCTAAGTTTTGTCCGTTATGTCTGTGTGACCCTATATACAAAATTTCAACAATTGAAAGTATATTTTAGCTTCATTTAGAGTAAATTATTTATTCAAACCCTATATTCCTATTTTCTTTAACAAATTTTAAGTAAGAGGGGGGGTTAGTGTGTATAATATGCACTGGGCATACTTTACAACCCATATGTGGGCACACTACCTACATACCAATAATTTGAAGAGGGATCAAGCTATATGTAGTTATTTCACCTAATGTGATTTATTCAATTATGTGTATGAAATTATATAACACTAAACTAAATGTGATTGAGGTGGCTAGAGACTAGTGTAAGGATTTGAATGAGCTTTTAAGTGTGTTGGTTATATGTATGTAGAGAATAGGGAAAATTGATTGAGTAGTCTTTCTTATATTCTTGATTACTTATTGATAATTGTTAACCCCTTACAAATGATATTTGAATGGGATTTTAGAGGGATCTATTGGTCATGGGTTGAATGTACTCATGTTAGGCTAAAAAGGATAAGGATGGGGAAATAGAAGAAATTGATCACTGGGGCTAGAAATAGACTTGAAAAATAGTGAAAAAGTAGATAGGAGTGACAATAGTGCTATATTCCAAGTGTGGTGATAATGTCCTGAGTAGATGGGACCTAGGGGATTGATTTATCTTGGAAAGAGTAGTCTAGGTGAGCTGGGACCAAGTTAGGAATGTTAAAAATGATTGGGAATTAGTGTAAATAAGATTAATAGGGTCATGAAATAAATCAAGAGGGACCTAATGTTTGGTTGTCATTATCCATGCTCAAGTTACCATTTTTTTCATTTAATATGACTACAATGTCTTTGAAGTGAAAGAGCCAAGATTACTTCCACCCTTTCTAGATCAATTACAATACCACATTTAGAAATAAAATTCCCTAATATCTTGCCTTAATGGATAATAATCACACATTTTTTTGGGTTCAAGGGTACCCCAAACTCTCTACACCTATCAAAAACTTGCCTCAAATGATCTAAGTGATCAGTTGCATGATTTGAGAAAATAGTTATATCATCCAAATAGACCAAGATCATATGATTTATGAGGACACTAAATTTCATATCCATGGCCATTTTTAAGGTTTAAATATCATTGTTAAACCTAAAAGGAATCTTATTATAACAAAGGCATTCCATTTGGTTGTAAAATCTAGTTTGGATTGGTCAAATTATTGCACATGTATTTAGTTATATCTTGAATAGACATATAGGAGTGAAAACATTTGATCCCCTACTACTATTTTAAGTATTTATTACATAGGTGGAAGTGGATAATTAAATTTTAGGGATTCTTTATTCAAATACCTAAAGTCCACACATAGCCTAATATCTCCATTCTTATTTCTAATTGGGACTAAGTTGGCCACCCAAGAGCAATGCTTAATGGGGAATATAATATTGGATTATATGAGTTTATTTAGTTCTTTTATCATTTAAGGTTTAATATTGTGGTTTATTTTTATCTATTTTTTCCTAACTAATTTTGCATTGGGGACTAGGTCAATGGTATATTAGGCAAATTTTAGATCAAAACCTCTAAAGTTTTGGTTACTCCAAGTAAATATATCATCATATATCCTACAAAGATCAATAAAATTTTATTTTTTAAATTGAGTACATACCTTCCCATTATTAAAAATTTTACCATTGGAGATGTCTACTAGATCATAGTTTTCATCCTTGATTGTCATGTCCATTTTTCACCTTTGAGTTGATCATCTGAACTGAACATGCTTTCTAAAGTGACTAACCCCTTAGGAAACTTGTTGCCTTTTAGTTAAATAATATTATTATCATATTACTCTTGAATATTATGTTGGTTTTTGGTTGATAATTCTACCTCCTCTTTCAAAACATTAATGATTTTATCATCATACTCAATCACTTGCCAATTAACATTATTATCAGGAACTACAAGTCTAACCAAAAGTTTGGCAAGATGTTCTTAATACTTCATGAAATCATGGGGAATGTTTGTTGATGTGGGTTTTATGAACAACACAGATGATTAAATGAGGTAGCCTCTAAAATTTTGGGATCTCTATGGAATGAGGTTATACTTTGGGGCACAAGTTGTAGGTATACATTTAAAACATCCAAATGATGAAATAATATGTTGAGATTGTGGGTTGTTTAACTAGTGTTTTAAGGACATGTGCATTGAATATAATATAAATTAATCACTAGGTGATTTGGATGGGTGGAGGATTATTTTATAGTGGTTATATATTAAAAAATTCAAAAAGGGAAAGAAAATTAAGGTGAAAAAGAAAAATCTATGTTCCTAAAAGGTCACTTCTAAGACTATTTATTTGGTGGACAAGTATCTCTAAGACTAGTATAAGTCATTTGTAGATATTGCACACTAAAAAAAAAGCATAGTTACTATTATGGTAAAATAAGTATAGGGTAGTTATGGATCATACCTAGATGACTATACTAAAATAAATACTTCTACATACTTTGGATTATCAATTTTACCTGTACTAATTTATTAAAATAATTACACTTACTAATCCTCAATTATTTTTACACATCTAAGCTCAATATTCACTAATTGAAATAATAATATTCATTTTTAGCATTAGCATGATTTAAAATTATTGAATTGATGCAAACAAAGAAACATAAATTTCATTAACATAGAAAAGGAAGAATAAAGAAAAAACATATTTGCATGACAATCAATCACTTGATCTCTTAATGTATATTGATAAGAAATTTGACCCTTTGAAAAGAGGTTTCTACATGTATATAAAGGACTTAGGGAAGGGGTAGTTTCATCCTCCAAGTATAGAAAAAAATTGATTAAATCATGATAACTAGACCATAATTTCTGGTTTAGTACAAAAATGCATGTTATAACTTATGGATTATCTTAGACATGTAACATGTGCATGCTTAAAAAAGTAATTTAATTAATTAAAACATAGATGTAACAAGATTTAACTAGTCATTTTTAAATGTTGAATGAAAAATTATACAAAAATAGCCCTAGACTAAGGCTAACTCAATTCTTGCTTGATTATTTTAAAAGTTGTTATAATTTTAGTTATAATTGGAGCTATTGTTGTAAATGGATTTAAACTTGTTGCAGCTATGGTGACCAGAGTTGTGGCTAGGGATGCACTCATAAATTGAAATGGAGTTAAAACTAGAGCTGAGTTAAGAGGTGGTGTTGAGGTACTAATTAAGATGGGAGGAACCGAAGTTGATGATGGTGTTGAATTTGACACTGTAGGTGAGTTCTAAGTACTAGATCTGGTAGGTGTTGTTGAGGATAATTTCTTATAGGCTTATGAATCATGATATTATTTGTATACTTTGGCATATCTTTCCCAAATTATGATCATATCTAGGAGATGAGTTGCTACCCTATCTATCCATTCCATCAACCTTACATGCTCTATCTTGTTGTCTTAGAATCCAACCTAAAAGGCACCCAATTTTGTTGCCTTCTTCCTCACTATACTCAAATTTGATTCAATATATCCTAGACTTATTCCTTGTAGACTTTGTTTGAATATTTCTAAAGATTTTTGAATCATCTAATAAAAAATAGCTCAAGCTATCAAATTTCTAGTGTTATCTTGAACTCCTATTAACTCTATCTCATCTAAAATTTGTGATGTTTTCTTTTGTTATTCTATAAACTTATTCACTAAAGATTTGGTAGCATTTACCTAATCATAGGCCTCCTGAGTTTTGATGATAGCTAAATTGAATGCATTAGCTGACTCCAAATTGGTCATCATATTTAAGTGGCTTAACAAATTATTTGGAGTGTACAACACCAATATATTCAATTTATTTTCTTCTTTGATAAGTTTATACATTTTTTTATTTAATTTACATCTAGATCCAAACAGACTCTCAAAGAATGAATTGTATCCAAAATTATATATAACCTAAGTGTCACAATTTGTACATCTTATTCTATGCTATAAGAAACTCATATTACCTATGGCTTCTCTCTAAGAGTCTTTAGATCTTATTTTAATTATTTTCTAGCCAACTGCATTCCCTCATGGTTGGCCAATACTACTTCATTTTGGGTCTTCATGTAGGATTTGATGTCCTCAATGTAAGGGGATTGACCCTTATTTCTATTTTTCCTCTTTGAACGAGAGTAAATTTATTCTCTTTCTTCTAGATTAAGCATATTCCACTACTATCTTCAATATTTCTCTTCTTGACCCTTTGCATTAAGGTTGTGGCTTTGTAAAAGAGTGAGATTATAATGGGAATCCCAATGATATTCATATTGGGCCTAGTAGAATTTGATGCTCCTAAATCCTTGGCCCAATCTGGATGAGTTTGCTTTGATGGATCTAATGTTTGGGATTATATATATGAATCATGCTTAAGCTCAAGTTTAGGCTTAGTGGATGGCTTAGGCATTGAGGGAAAAACTATCTTGGACTAGTTTATGTTCTTGATTTGTGGAATGGGGTGAAAAAAATAGATAGGTTTATTTTTTGGGGCCCTTTTTGTTGTCACTATTATTATTGTTTGAAATAGTATTAAATAAGGCAATAGTGAACCTAGTTGGGTAGAAAAGATAGCCACTCAGGTGATGGGTTGGTTGGTAGCTATGGAAACAAAGTTAGAGATTAAAATATTTAGAGTAGAGGTGATTGGGATTGAAGGAAAGATGGTTGAAGGGGTGGATATTAAAGGAGTGGAGGTTGTAAGGGTAATGGTTGGAGAAGTAAAAGTGTAAATTAGAGGAGTAGTGGTTTAAGAAATGAAAATAATCCTAGTAAAGAGTGATTTCACATGAGTTAAAGTAGAAACAACTAGGTAAGTCATAATAAAATCAAATGGTAATGATATTAGAGAAGAAAGACCTAATAGAGTAGTGAAGAGATCACCTTTACTAGATTGATCACCATTGAGGGGTGCCTTTGATTTTTATACTTGAAAGATCAAGACCTTGTCTTTTTATATCTCTTCCTTATCGACATCTTGACTTGGATAACCTTCAATTGAAGTTTTTACCTCTCCATTGGTTACCTCCATGGATGGGGTCTAAGGTCTCTCTTCCCTAGGATTCTTTTGATAACATAGTGTTTTCTTCTTGGCTTGTGGAGTAGTCACTTGTTGGGTAAGAGGGGTAATATTGGAAGAACATCCAATGAAAGGGGGGATGAATTAGTTCCCTTAAGAAAATCAATCAACTTTACTTATCATTCATAAATCATTCATTAAAACACATACATCAACCAATGAATAAATAAGCATCCACATAAGCATACAACATATAAACATAAGAGATATGTGGGAAATGATCATGGGGGATAAAACACATTAAAACACAACTTGTAATATATTCCTATAAGAAATGAATCTAGATTTAGTGAGGCACCAACCCCACAAGGATTAGAAACCCCTCACTAGTCAAGCACCAACTCAACTATACCTTTAGTAAGCACCATCTTACAAAGAATCACCCGCCCCCTTAGTGACTTAGCACCAATTCAGCCACCTAGAACCTATGATCACCTTTAGATACCTATTTTTCACTCAATTGATGATGATCACCTTCTTTTTCTCATCAAACTCTTTTATCTCTCTCAAATAGCCTATTATGTATCTTTTGCTAAACTAACCCTTTTCTTGATTGAATTGGGTCATATAACCTTGCTCATCATCTATAGAATCACTATTATAACTTCATGACATATTTAACATGCCCATCTAATGTTATTTAATCTCTCTACCTAGTTTCTAAACTTTTATTTCATTCATTCATCCCCTCAATATTCTAACTACTCAAACTAGGTCTATTAAACCTATTGGAGAGTTGTCAGTGATGTCATGATGATGTCATGGAGGTGTCTTGGTGAGTAGATGAAGTTATTTGATAGCCTAAGTAACAATGACAAAATGTACAATGTGCTTGTCCTAGTGTACCTAAAGTTGGTTGGGTTTATCTTCAATTTTATCATGATCAAAGTGTTCATGGATGAGTATGGAATATTGAGAATGTGCAATAGGTCCCTATGATGTTTTATAATATTTGAGTGCTTATGTGCATAAGTGGATTTCATTTGGCTGATCATTATTGTCATCAAGACATTTTGGGTCTAGTGGCAAAACATCTGAGTAGGTAATTTTTTGACATTATCATTGCCATGTGGAAATAAGTCAAGGTGAGTTAGTCATATGGTTGTGATAAAATTAGTCCCTAGTTTTAATGCATAAAATCTAAAGTCATGTGATGAAGCATAGTCAAATATATGAGGATACAAAGTTGGCAACTTAGACATAATTCACTATGTTCCAATACTTAGCTAAATTTGTAAAAGGGCTCAAGTAGAGTCAAGTAAGCATGTTGATGAGGTCAACATTCAAACGAGTAGAGGTGTTAGGACAAAATGATCATATGGGTTTGTTCATTTTTGTGCCTAGTTTCTATGCGCTAATTCTTAAAGCATACGACTACATGAAACAAAAGATATGCATGTGAAAATTTAGGCTCTGAGATAGTTTGACTATGTTTTCCCATACCTAGACAAATTTGTAATGTGTCAATAAGAGATGAGTAATAATTTTGATGGTAGCATATCTTTCATGTGTGGAGATTTTAGGAAAAGGTTATCATATATGTTTGTTTAGATTTATACCTAGTTGATTTTTGATAAACTTTAGATCATCCACTAAAGCATATCAAAATATATGTATGAGAAAAGTTGGCCTTCCAGGTAGGTCTAGGCATAGTTGGCTCTATGGTCGATAAATTTGAGAGAGAATATTAATGGCATTATATCTCACATGTGTGAAGGTTTATGAGAATTTTGATACATTGTTGGATTACCCTATGGAAGGTGTTCATATGGTGCAAATATGAGGTCATGAGATAAATCAAGGTAAGATATATATCTATGTAAAGTAGGCTTTCTATGAATATTGTTGTTGGTTCCAATACCTAGTCATTTTTTCACTAGTTAATTTTTTAACAACATCGATGGAGCACGTTGCTCTAAGAAGTCAGGAGGTAGAAAGATGAGGATAATGTATTCAATGTTTAACACTGAGTAGAGATAAAGATAAAGATTATTCCAAGGATCAATGGTAAGTGGGTGATTATAATGATAGAGATAAATGGTGTTATTTAAATTCAAGAGGTCAATGTGATAGTTTTATATCATTTCTAAAGTGAGGACAATCTCGTAAAGATCAATGGAGTGCATGAGGTCAAAGTTACTAGATTGCATGAGATGAGGTCAAAGTGACTGAGGTTTAATGTTTAAAAATTAACACCTATGAATTAATGTTTAGATACTATCAATGGTGTGAGATTGATCTAAATCTGAGATGACATGAGAAGTAAGCATAGTGTTCAAAGTTTAACTATGACCGTTTGAATTTGAATTTGTAAAGGAAAAAATAATGCTCTATATTTTGGCTATAATTTCTGATCCAGGTAGAATTTTCTCTTCATGTAAAAATAAAACTTGTATAAAACTCCAAGGTGAATATATAAATATATATTTTAAGATTTTAAAGTGTGTATAATAATATTTATGAACGTTCAAAGTTGACTATGTTTTCATAAATGTTGTGCAAGTGACCCAAAAAGGATATTCGAGCTTGTTTTGATGTTGTTTCGATATATCTTGATGAATTGGATATCATGGAGTGTTGTAAACTACATGAGGATGATATATGTGAATTATTAAGGTCTTAAAAATCATATATATTATTAACAAAGGTTTAAAAGTTGATTGTGTATTCATTCATGGTGGTTGTGTGCACATAATGTTGTTTGAGCAAATTGTGCTTAAGCAGAAGGGTACAATGTTCATTGTTAGAACTTAACAAGGACCTATAGATAATATGGAATGATTCCATGATTTTTATAGTGTTTTTTTATTCTTTTTTTTGATGAAGTGCTAAATGAGTGAATGGGTTTACATAAGACCTATAAGAGCTACAAGGACCTTACTAATAGGTGTAGTTCCTTAAGGGTGACCCATAAATGTTATGGCCAACCTATGAAGAATATATTGAACTATGTCTCAATGAGGTAATTGAATTAAGGGTTAAGGTATACCTAATGGATGATGAAGGTGTTGATTATCAAGTATGCTCTATAAATAATGAAATCAAAAATGATGGTTTCTATAATTTGTAAGAAAGACTAGGGAGAGATTTGAGAGAGGTTTGTCTATTTGTTTTATGGAGAGAAGAAGTGGTAGAGTGCCATGTGTATTAGTTGAATATAAAAATAGATTGAGGACTATTTTTATGGCCTACAGGTCATAATTATGTTGGCATAATAATGGTGTTTCTATTTTGAGTATGATCTAAGCTAAATATTGATAATCAAAGGTCCATCATCAGGTTTTAAACACATTAGTTCAAAGGTAGATGTGTTCATAGGTGTTGTTTTGGTAGCTCAAAATATAAGGGGTTGTAGCCTACTTGTAAGTTGAAACTTTTTAAAGGTTTAGTTTTTGTTACAACTTATCTAAACAGGTGTGGCAACACCTTATGGGATTACAATCTCACTAAATAAGGGATGGTAGTTCATTAATCAGTTGTAGCTGGTCTAAATTTGTTCTTTTTATTATAGTATAGTATTCTAATTTTAGGTTCTAGTGGGTTTTATTCCCCTAGAGGGTTTCCCATATACGTCATATGTTGTGTGCTTGATATTGCATTGTCTTTCTTATTCATTGTTATGAATGATGTGTATGCCTCATGAATGCATGTATTGAATAGTTAAGAGTTTAAAAGGATTAGAACTAAAGTTGAAATATTTGAGCTCATTGATTCACCCCCTACCTTCAGTGATTGTACTGCTAATAATTGGTATCAGAGTAAGTCCTTGTGTAAAGTCTTGATAGCTTGAAGGTGATCCAAGGTAAAATATGGGTAGTCATCATGGAGGTTTATCTAATAATCAAGCATTGATGTTCAATGGATCCAATTACAATTTCTGGAGGGAAAGGATGAGGAATAAATTATGTCCTTAGGGTTTGATGTATGGCAATTTATTTTAGATGGTTATGTTATTCCTATTACTCCTCCATCTAGTGTTGCATATAAGAAATTATTTGAGAGCAATTCCAAGGCAATGAATGCTATTACTTGTGGTATTTTAGAGACTAAATACACCAAGGTAATCCATTGTAAATTTGTTAAAGAGATATGGGATACAATGTAGATCAATTTTGAAGGAGATTCAAAGGTTAAGATTGATATGTTATAGACTCATAGAAGTTAATTTGAAAGTCTCAAGATGAAGGAAGAAGATTTTGTAGCATCCTTTCTATAGAGAGATGATGAGACTGTGAAAATCATTTTATTTCTTGGGAAAAATCATGAAGAGGATACTATAGTCTAAAAGGTATTAGGATCTCTATCTCTAAAGTTTGATCCAAAATTATCTGCTATAGAAGAAAGTCATGATCTTACTCAATTGAAGTTGGATCAATTACATGATAGACTTACTACATATGAGATGAGATTAAATGATCATATACTACCAAATAAGGAAGTTGAATTCAATACAAAGATGAAGCCTAATAAGAAGTTCCACTGTAAGAAATCTAAATAGGATGACATATCTAATATTGATAAGGATGATCTATTTATTTTTATTACTAGTAAATTGAACATAGGCTCAAGGAAATATAAGGGTAAAATAACCTTCAAATGTTTCAATTGTGGAGAGATATGAAATTTTTATTTTAGGTGCCCTCATAAGCATGAAAATATTAATGATGAAGAGTATGCCAAATGGCAAGATGAAAAGAATAAGAAATACAAGAAGAAAGGATTTAGAAAGTATAAAAACAAGAAAAATTCCTTAAAAAACAAGAAGAGTCTCTACACTAAAGAAGATTGCATCTCATTAGATGAGAGTGAAGAGAGTGACTCAAAATTTGATAATAAAGATGATGGTCCTATTGAAGATGAATATCTATTAATATATGAGGAAGGAAGTTGAGCACATTAGAAAGTGTTTACTTGGAGTGATTTAGATGATGATAAAGATGAGGTGGACTATGAGACTGTATTGATGAATGCTCTTGAAGAACTAAATATTGAGAAGATGATCAATAATAAGAATAAATCTAAACTCAAGGACTATGAGGAATAATTCAGTGTGTTTGAGGCAAGATTTTTAGAAGACTTTAGGGAGAATGAAGGTGCTATCATATTTCTTAATTATAAGTTAGAATCTCTATCTAAAAGTCTAAGAGATAAAGAAGAAGAATGCTCAAGGTATACTTATAATATTGTGTCTTTGAAAGATGAGTTAGAAATATATGTAAGCAAGGTGAAATCATTTATCAATTTTGATAAAAGTTCTAATGATCTAGATGATATCTTAAAGATTAAAAAGTCAACTAGTGACAGATTTGGATTAGGTTTTAATGAAGAGTCTAAAATTTCTACTCAAGTTTACATGAGTATCAATAAGATTAAGGTGGATCAATATTTGAAGATAAATGATCAGATAAAGAATGAAGGTGTTAACAGAATGAAGACAAATCAGATTAGAAAACTTAATGTCATGAGGTATGAAAGATTCAATGGTTATTATTACACATGTAATAAATTTGGGCATAGAGCTAGAAAATGTAAGAGACTTATTAGAAATGAGTTTGCATGGGACTATGATAGGGTTCATTAGTTTAAAGGAGTGAGTAAAATTAAGTGTTTCAATTATCTTGTTGTGGGACACTTGAAAATCATTGTCCACATAAAGTTAGAAAAGGTGAGTCCTATTCAAAAAGAGGAGGTTATTTTATTTGTAATGACAAAGGACATATTGTAAGTTTCTATCCAAACATGATAATACAAACTATGTTTTCATCAAGGAGTATGGTGTGCTAAAATTTTGAATAGAGAGGTCACATCTATAGATTCTACAAACAAAGGCCATCAAATCAAAATGAGTTCAATACGGGTCCTAGAGTACAAGTAAGAAGGCAAGTTAACACATGGAAGCCAAAGGTGACAAGTGTGAGTCATGATGAGACTACAAGTAAAATTACTCTATTTTTTATGATGTAAAATGCTTTAGAAGTTTAAAAATTCCAAGAGGTCTCATTATTTACTCATGTTGAGAATGAAGAGATCAAGCTCAAGGAGAATACCAAGGTGTTAGTTAAAACTAGTCGTAAGGTATGTATGGATCCAAGTGAACGTCCTATTGTTTTTAAGAATGTATCATGTAAAAAAATAAATTTTCTATGCCTAATGATGAGGTTCTAAGCTGTAGGGAATATTTTATAGATGAAAAGGAATTATTGCTATCTCCATGTATTGTCAATCTAATTCTAGAAGAAAAGGAGAATGTTGTAGTGGTTGAGCATGTTGCATCTCTTAAGCATAAGAAGAAGAAGAAATACATGTATCAGATGACCAAGGAGAAGAAGGAATATGAGGAATTGTGAGAAACTCTTGGTTTCACATTATTTTAGGACATTGTGAAGTAGAGTGTCTCTACCAATACTTCTTAGGAGACATATTTTCTTGTGTAAAAGAAAGATTGTGTTCTCAAGATGATAATTCCAATCATAGAAGGTCTTTGGCTAAAGGGGAACAACAAGTTTATGTGTTTTCTCTAGAGGTTTGTGAAGGAGCTATTATACAAGGGTCTGAATGAGTGTTTCTAGGTGGCCTAATGAGATTGTTGTGATGTTAAGAAGAGTTTGATGATAAAAAAGGTATGTACACTTCTTTGTAATGTGCTCTAGGAATTTTTGTGATTTGAAGGTATGTTGTAGTCAAGTTGAATATTATTTTATGCTCTCAGTTTTCTTATTTCTTGGCTTAAGGGCAAGCAGACCTAAAATGGGTTATAGTAAGTTTATGTTCTCAAAGGTATCGAGGCTCTATGTGTTTTGAGATTCTAAAATTTTGGGCTATGCTATAAAAATGGTTTGCATTATGAGTTGAGGTCTGAGGATTCTTAATATGTTTAATAAGATAAATGGGTTATAAAATCAAGATTCATATAGATTTGAATGTTTTTGGTTTCCATGTTATTCATGTTTTTGTCAAGTTGGAAGCTTAATTAGGTAGTTGGTTTGTAAAGGAAGTATGTTGTAGAGGATGAGTTTGGTGATTAAAATTGGTTTCCTTAAGGGGGAATATGAGTGTGTTCTAGATATTAATTTTTAGGTCTTGAATATATATCTAATAAAAATTTTGGGATCTACACGTTTTATGTAGGGCTACAAGGAGACTAGATAGGTCTAGTATGAAGAAGAGTGCTTTGTTTTTAGTTTCTCCAAAAGAGTAAGGTATGTTTTTTTATGGAAAGTTATAAAGTTATTTGAGATCATGTTTCCTATTTTGTGAGTGGTATGAAACTCTACTAGTGGTGCTTGTAGTAGCTTAAGAGATAAGGCTAGTTAGAATATGTGGTGGTTATTAATAGTGTGTGGAGATCTGGAGATGCTCAAAAGATGATATTACTTAGAATTATTAGGTTAAATCCCTTTCAAATATTTATTTATGTATTCCATTATATTTTTTTGGTTTTATGTGTTCTTCATTTATTACTTTCACTACTTGGTTGAAGAAAATGATGGCATGGAGCAAGAAGAAGTTTGTCAAGTCAAGAAAATATATGCTCAAGGTGAGGGAGAGCTTGTATCATATTTATAAGGTGGTCCTCAATTATTGGTGGTATTTTTAGGTCTTTTGGATCAGATTATTCCCACTTTTTCATTGTGTCAAAGGAGGAGAAAGTTCCTATTGTGAGAGTGCTTAAAGAGAGAAATAAGGTGAGTTAAATGATGTTTGTTGACATCAATGATAAAGGGGGAGATTATTGGGTAGTTGTCAAATATGTCATGATGATGTCATGGAAGTGTCCTAGTGAGTGGATGAAGTGATTTGATAGCCTAAGTAATAATGATAAAGTGTGCAATGGACTTATCCTAGTGTGTTTGAAGTTGGCTTGGTTGATATTTAGTTTTAGCATGATTAGAGTGTTCAAGGATGAGTACAGAATATTGAGAATGTGAAAAAGGTCCCTAAGATGTTTTATAAGATTTGAGTGCTTATGTGTATGATTGGATTTCATTTAGTTGATCATTGTTGTCATCTAGACTTTTTGGGTCTAATGGTAGAAAATATGAATAGGTTATTTGATGACATCACCATTTTGACATGGGAATGAGTCAAGGGGAGTCGGTCATATGGTTGTAATCACATTAGACCCTATTTATTATGAACCAGATCTTAATTCATGTGATAAATCATAGTTAAAGATATGAGGATAGTTAAAGATCTCAAGTCATGTGATGAATCATAGTTAAAGATCTCAAGTCATGTCATGTAGATTTGAGTAAGCATGTTGATAAGGTCATCATTCACATGAGTGGAGGTGTCAAGATAAAATGATCATATGGGTTTGTTAATTTTTATGCCTATTTTTATGAGATAATTATTAGATCTTATGACTAAGAGCAACAAAAGATATGCATGTGTAAATTTGGGCTCCAAGGCAGTTTGACGATGTTTTTTCATACATTGCCAAATTTACAATTTGGTAAGAAGAATCAAGTAGTAATTTTTATTATAGAAGATATCACACATGTGGATGTTTCAATAGAGGTTGATCATATGGGTTTTTTTAATTTTTTACCTAGTTCATTTTCACTATATTTTAGAGCATATAATAAAACACGTTAAAAGATATGCATGAGAAAATTTGGCCTTCTAAGTAGGTCTAGGCATAGTTGGCTCAATGGTAAAGAAATATGAGTGATCAGATTAATGGTATTATATCTTTCACATGCAAAGGTTTCAAGACTAGTTTGATACATGGTTAGATTTCCCTATGAAAGGTATTCGTATGGTGAAAATCCAAGGTCGTGAGATTGATTGAGGCAAAATAGATGTCTATACAAAGTAGGATATCTAGGGTTATTATAGTTGGTTCCCATAATGAGTCATTTTTCCACTAGTTAAATTTCTAGCAACATCGATGGAGTGCATTTCTCTAAAAAGTCAAGAAATAATGAGATGAGTAAAATGTGTTCAATGTTTAATGTTGAGTAGAGATAAAGACTGATCTTATTACAAATATCAATGGTTAGGAAATGATCATACAGATAGATATCAATGGTTTACTTTAAATTCAAGAGTTCAAAGTGATAGTTTTATATCATTTATAAATCAATGATAATCTCAAAGAGATCAATGGATTGCATGAGGTCAAAGTTTCTAGATTACACGAGATGAGGTCAAAGTAACTGAGGTTTAACATTTGAGCATTAGATCCTAGTGTTAATGTTTAAATAAGATAAATGGTGTGATATTTATATAAATCTAAGAGGACATGAGATGTGAGAATGGTGTTCAAAGTCTAACTATGACCATTTACATTTGAATATTTGAATTTGCAAAGAAAAAACTAGTGCTCTATATTTTGGCTATAGCTTTCGATCCAGATAGAATTTTCTCATGGTGTAAAAAATGAACTTATAAAGGAATCCAAGTAAAATATATAAATATATATTTTAAAATATAAAATCTTGTATAAAAATATTTATTAACGTTCATAAGTTGACTATTTTTTCTTATATGTTTTACACTTACCCGAGAAGGATATTCGAGCTTGTTTTGATGTTGTTTCGATATCTCTTGATGAATTGGATATTGGGGAGTGTTTTAAACTACATGAGTATGATATATGTGAATTATTAAGTTTATAACAATTGTATTTAGTATGAAAAAAATTATAATTTGAATATGTATTCATTCATGGTGACGATGTGCATAAAATGTTGTTTGAGCAAATTATGCTTAAGCAAAAGGGTACTATGTTGATTGTTGCCACTCAAGGGGGACATATAGATCATATGTAATAGGTACATTATTTTGGCTTATTCTATGTTATTTTTTTTTAATAAGTGCTAAAGGAGTGAACAGGTTCACATAAGACCTATAAGGGCTACAAGGGCCTTATTAAAAGGTGTAGTTCCTTAAAGGTAACCCGTAGATGCTATGACTATCCTATAAAGATTGTATTGAGATATGTATCAATGAGATAGTTTCATTAAGTGTTAATTCATGCCTTATAATGGTTGACCAAGGTTTTGATTATCAATTATGCTCTATAAATAGTGGAACTAAAGATGATGGTTTCTAGACTTTGTAAGATAGACTAGTGAGAGATTTGAGAAAGGATTGTGTGTGTGTTTTGTGGAGATAATGAGCGGTAGAGTTTTTTATGGATGATTTTAAGAGTAAAAAATATTGAGGAATATTTTTATAGCCTATAGGTCATAATTGTGCTAGTAGAGTAATGTTCTTACTATTTTTAGTATGAGTGAAGGTGAAGAGTGATAATCAAAGGTCCATCATCAGGTGTTAAATACATCAATTCAAATTTTAATGTGTTCATATGTGTTGTTTTGGTATCTTATCATATAAAGGGTTTGTAGCCTCCTTTTAGGGTGAAACTTGTTAAAGGTCTAGTTGTTGTTGCAACTCAGCTAGATAGGGGTGGTAACACCTTATGGGATTATAGTCTCACTAAATAAAGGATGGTAATTCCTTAATAAATTTAAGTTGGTATAAATTGGTTCTTGTTATTATAAGACATTTTTCAATTATAGGTCCCAATGGGTTTTATTCCCCACGTGGGTTTCCCATGTATGTCATGTGTTATGTGCTTGATCTTACATTATCTTTCTTGTTCATTGTTATGAATGACGTGTATGCCTCATGAATGTATGTATTGAATTTTTAAGTTTTTTAAAGTATTGGAACTAAATTTTAAATATATGGGCTCATTTATTCACCTCTTATAAGTGATTTCAACTCTAACAAGGCCTTCTTCTTATAATTGACTCTTGATTTCACATACCTTTGTTAGAAATAAGCCTTTCCATACTTGTAATACCTATGTAATAGATAAAAAAATAGTTTTCATAGGACAAAAAATCACTACACATGTTAGTAACTAATCACAAAGACCAAAACCACCATTAAGCCTAATAGATACCTAATGCAATTACACCCTCTCAATTCACACATTTCACCTTGACCTCCTTAGAAAAACTTGAGTCTCAAAAAATGGATGAAAGACTTCACACACACTTCAAATATACCCATGATAATATCACCATATGTATCCAACACCATTTATCTCATTTCACTCCTCGAACCACACCATTAGGCCTACTCATAATTAAGCCTTCTTACTACCAAAAAGTCTATCAACTAAAATTGAATCACATAACCAATTTGATCAAATAAAAATACCATTAAATAACATTAATAGAACCTTCATGACCTTAGGTTCATCACCATTTTATTTAAAAACTACAACATAGTGCTTAAAGCCTTTAACTTACTCATGCAACATGACCACTCAGAACTACTGACTAACTCAATACCTAGTCATGATCATTTAACCACCAACATATGTAAAATAAAATTCAATGAATATAAATGAACTAATAAGAATATTAGAGACACTAATAACATATTAATGTTTATTATACTCTTCAACTCTAGGAAAATCACCTCATTATCATCTCTACTAGATGACTACTCAGAACTATCAAAGACTTTAAACCATAGTCATAAAAATAATGACCTAAAACACCTATATAATCATTATCATGAACTTAAAATGGATTTATATGATCCTTTATTATCCTAAAATCAAATTAAAATAAATAAATTTTATGATAAAATATCAATATTGGTCTTACAAACCAATCTCATGGCTTCACTGTACACAAACTTCACCTTGTTAGACAAGTTAGTTTGAGAGAAAAAATTTACTTATATATAGGAATCTCCAAATATTATATCCAATATTTGTTTATGTTATATGTCTTAAAAAATAACCCTATAAAATTGTATCCATACGTAGTCCCTGTTAACACATCCCTAATCTCATTCCCACTTTCACCTAGTTTTCTCATTATCTTCTTGATTAGACCTTTTTAGAGACAGCTCAAATTCCATATTAGTTTAGCATATTATAACTATGTAACCTATTTATAAACAACCATGGTAATAATATATATGTCTCAATATTCAACCTCCATCCACTTATGAACTTTTACTCAGTCAACTTTGCTTTCTATAGCAAATTTTTGAGAAACATGGCTTTTCCTATAGGGTCCACTACTCATCTGACATACCAATGCCACCTAGATGTCCCTAAGAGAGTCCTCTACATGATAAAACCATAAAACTAGGTCATAAAATTCATCATGAGTCATTTATATCAAGATATTCCATATCATCTCATTATTATGTTTAAGAGAGGGTTAAGATCACCTTAAAGTCTTAATGATCATTCATAAATCATGGGGCCTTAATCTATAAAAAAATCTTGAAAACTTGAGATATAAACCTTCACAAAATTCTCTGAACTTATTAATATCTAATGAAAAGTTTTCACATGCCAATGAGAACATGAAAGTCCTTGGGTTGAGAACCCTTCATTTTGTACACATAGGAAACCTCAAAACCATATTTCATGCTTTATTCTTAAACTCAGGACATCAAACATCACTAAAAAAATTGAAACAACCTCTAATACCTTTGGTGGAGAGTACATGATCTATATCACCTTAGAAACTAAACTAGACCCCTCATTAGGTTATACCAAGTCTCTTTTCACACAAGGCATATACTTGTAAGCCACACTTAGATCTTGAACATGCCTTGAAATCTCTTACACTAATATAAAAACCTCATAATCACATAATAAAACCTCATATCATTCTCACACACTAAAAATATTATTCTCACAAGCCTCAAACTTCTCGCCTTAACATGCTACCAATCCTATGCCTTCTCACTAGGTCTTCTTCATGTAATGACTAAGCCTCAAGACTGACCTTCTAACTCTTATGAATACTTATATTCTAAATTATTTTTCTTACACAACTTTATACACTCTCTCATTCCTATAATGACATATTTCATCAAGCTTCACTATTCTTCATGCATACACCTTTTCATAGGGCTAGCCTAGGCTTTTCAAGACACCTATTACTCAAAGATTTGAATTGAAACAAGATAAATCTCAATGATATCAACCAATAAATATCTTATATTAGGATTATAAATACAAAAATACTCTTAACACATTAAATATATGAAAATGCTCTTGTTATATCATCAACTCACACCCTTGGGAGAAGTGGGTTTAAGGCTTCCCCCAATCAAGCTATAAAATGGGAACAACCTTATGATATGGGTATCCCATGATGGGGATAAACCTCTAGATTATGTTGCTTCCTCTTTTATTCTCACATAATATAAAACTAAGCATAGAACTTCATGGGAAAAGGGTTATAATAGGATAAGGGCTCCTAAGAAAACTAACAGGTGATGCACCAAAATTATAGGTTGATCCTCCATGCTTAACCCAAAAAACACTAATGAAATGAGTAGAGGCTAAGTTTATAATATAAATATTTTATATACATCCATGTAGAGGCTTACCAAATTATCTAGGCTAATGGAAACAAAAGGAGAGGTCTAAAATAAGACACTGACTAGTCTCAGTATCCACATATAGGCTTCAATCAAGAGATGTAGAACACAACATATATGAGAAGATGAACTGGTATCTAGGTGAGATAAGTACACACTATACTAAAATTGTGAAATCAAAATGTAACTTTATATTTACTTCAAGAGGTTACAAATTCCTTCTTGTTAGAGTCTGGTCTAACCAAGGGAGGGAACTAAGAGAAAGATAGAGAGAGATCTAATGATCTATCAAAAGAAGTGAGAGATATTTGTTATTAGCCTTAAGTCCTCTATTTATAATAGATAAAGAGAGGTTTAAGTTAGAAAGCTCATTTATTTTGATAATTGATGAGTTTTAAGATTTCAAAAATGTTTTACCATGCTTTTATCCAATCAAGTCATTATGAATGGGATTTTCATAATTTTCTCAGATGGCCTAAAATTCATTCTAATTTTGGAAAAATACATTAGAAGACAAGAGTTTACTAAAGGTGTTAAGCCTAAAGTGAATTCTCCAACTACTTCCCAAATCCCTAAGCTCTAATCCATTGATATTCCACTAGATCTTATCATGAAGGCAATATTTTTGGGTCTTTGAATGCTAAGGACATGTCATGTCTGCAATGAATCGATAGCTTATCAAGGCATGGATTGAAAATATATTTTTTTGGCCATGTATCTAATTATATCTTGGATCTTGGACCAAATTATCTATAGAGGAAAACTAATCTAAAAATATTAGTTTAATTATAGATATAACACTTTGCCTAATAACGGGTCCAATCTAAATATGTTGAGAGATTTCTCCTTATACCATCTCGGGTAAGGATTAAGTTCAAGTTCCTCATCTTATTGAGTCAATATCATCATGTTTCATCATACCTTTTATAAATATCCTATATCATTCATTTGATAGCTTGACCATCTTGCACCATCAGATTTTAAGACCTAGTTAATCATAGACCATGGATATTTGGGACCCATCACCTCAAGCTCTGCTTCTTATTGGTCATCAAGATATCCTGACCTTTTCACTTGATTTAATCTCCCATGGACATGACAATTTTCATCCATGTTTCTGCCCTTATATCTCTATAAAGGACCTTTGAAACATAATGGATAGTTTGCAAAGCTTAAATTTGATGTTCATGTGAACATCATTTGATGCCCACAAGAACATTTTTGATGTCTTGCAGCTCATCAAATTTAAACTCATATGTAATTATATCTAGGCATAAATTTGACACTTGTCCACACATATTTCATATTTTATAAAAATTTACAGACTTGTAACTTGAAGCGTAAAACTCACAAAGGTGCCAAACTTTTAAGAGATGTTTGTAGTGTTATAATGAGTAAAAACATTTGATTTATTGGCCTAAAAGGATTATTAAGTGGAGATATTAGATGGAAAAATTGAATATCCTACTTGATCCTCATCATGTGAGATTTTCCTTCTAATGAGACCAAATATGTGGATAAAATCTAGATGGAGTAAGCAGAGCAGATGAGTTTTACATGTTCCCTAGCTTGTCTCTAGCATTCCTTAAGTGTTTTTATAGTTTTATGACCTCCATGATCTCTTTCCTCTACCCACACCATCCAAAGCTTGTCCAGATAATTTGAATTGATTAATTAATTAGGAACTCTATAAGTAGGCATAGTTTGGTATGTGGAAAAAACATGGCCAACATTTCTAGTGACTCATAGGGAAGCATGCCTACTATACTTAAGAACCCGGTCCATTTGCCACTCTAATCCATTGGGAATGGATTCACCTCTCTATAACTAAGTTGATTTGGAAAATCTCTTTAAATATAAGTATAAAAGGAACAAAACAAGGAAACTAACTACTAAACAAATGTGCACTAAGTCACTTGAAGAAAAGCATGAAACCTAGCCTATTCTAAACTAACTAAATATAAGAGAGATATACAAAACCATTTAATAGTTATATAAAGTAGCTACCTTTTCTCAATAATAAATGATATTTTACATGTTTGAGGGATACCAAATAATTATGGAGTACTATATTTTAAATAAATTGATGGTATGCTTCTCCTATAATAAGAACAATAATAAACTCACCTTTTTATTCTAATTACTTGGTTGTGAAAGATTCATGGAGTGATCAAATAAGCTGGTCTTGCTCTTTTTTAATCTTAAATTTTTTCTCTTAATTGAGCACAACCTGTGATGGCTCTTCCTTAGCATATTTCAATCAATCTAGGTACCTAATAGGGTAGCCTATTATCAACACAAACATTGAGAAATCAGATTTTGGCCTCAATTTTGTGCTTTGTCACAATAAGATCATAGTATCCTTTGAGAGGAATACTTCTTATTTCCTAGATTTCAAATAAGTCTCCTAGACCTTGTTTCTAATGCTCATTCTCCTGTGGAAAGCTCTATCCATCTTCAAGGTCTCTATTTATCATGATAGGTGATGGTCCCTCAAGATGCATCTATTGAGATCCTAAGATGTCTTGCTTGTCAACCTCACTCAAATTTTCTACCTCAGGATTAACTTTGTCTAGATCTAGCTTGTCAATGTCAAAACCATGCTAAGAAGGTTGATCTAAAATTGATCTTCCTTCCTCCCAAAGAAGTGGGCTACTTATTATGATATCCTCATCATAGATACTTGAATTATATTATATAGGCTCAGCTATGACCATAATATCCTCCTCCATATTTTGTAAAATAGGCTTCTAACCCTAAAGGGAGATGGTGGGAGGGTTAAGAAGTTCTCCTTACTCATAACTTATGAGAGTATCCTTTCAGTCTGGGGTTAAGAATTATTTATTTGATAGCTCTTGAGGGAAGGAAAAAGAGTCTCTAAACTCTTGAATACCAATCTCACTAAACTGAGTTATATTTTCTTGATCCATTCCTCATGTGATTCACTCTTCTTCTATTAGAACTAACTCATTTCTTAGTGAAGAGGGGACTTGACTAGGTAGAATATGAGAATATTTTAGGATATTTAGGAGTTGGATTTGAGGATCTATGTAAGACCAATTTAAATGGGCATAAAATCCTTAAAATTATACTAATATACTACCCACATCTTGAATTAATCTTCCTATTACTACTATGTCTTCATTCTCACCAGCTACCCATTATCGACCTTTGAAAATAGACCACTTTTATTAGATCAACTGAAAAGCACTCCTTGATTTATATAGGACATGTATAGGGATGACTAGAGAAAACTCTAAAGATATACCAATATTTCTTATTAACCCCATATAGATTGATAATTCTTGCTTGACCCATGATAAGTATGTAACAGGGTAGGCCTAGTCTCAATGAGGGGTAGGAGGAAGATGAAGGTCATGATAGGTTTGATAGGATTTTGAAGGGCAACTTGGGGAGAATATATGACTATTATCCATCTGATAAAAAGGATACTAAGACATATAATAATCATATAGACCAAAATGTGGTTGATTGTACATATCAGATAATGAGGGTTATGCACTTAGACTACTTAATCTAGATGATAGATGTTTAAAGTTACCATTAAAGTTTTTTGAATGCATGAAAAGGATGATGTGTAGAATAATAACACCAAAAATCCTACTAATTTATACTTTTAGTCCCATTGGGCATGCCATAAACCATTATGGCTTTAACTCACAGCCTTGGGAGAAGTGGTTTTAAGGCTTCCCCTAGTTGAGCTATAAAATGGGAATAACCCTAGGTTATGGGTATCCTATGATGGATATAAACCTTAAAATTAGGTTTTTTTCTCTATTATGCTTATCTAAACTAAAATTAAGCCTAGTGATTCATAGGAAAAGGGTTAGAAGGGGACAAGGGCTCCTAAGATAACTAACAGGTGATGCACCAAAATTATAGGTTGATCCCCCATACATGAATAAAAGAACACTAATATAATTATTATAGGCTAATTTTATAATATAAATATATATTATAAATATATGTATAGACTTACCAAATGATCTAGGCTAAGGGAAATAAAAGGATAGATCTAAAATAAGACACTAACTAGTCTCAGTATCCATATACTAGCTTCGATCAAGAGATGCAAAACACAACATATATGAGTAGATGAACTAGTAGTTAGGTGAGATAAGTACACACTATACCAAAAATATGAAATCAAAGCATAACCTTTTATTTACTTCAACAGGTTACAATTTTTTTCTTGGTAGAGTCTAGTCTAACTAAGGGAGGGAACTGGGAGAAAGACAAAGAGAGATCTAATGATCTATTAGAAGAAGTGAGAAATATTTATTCTTGGCCCTAAGGCCTCTATTTATATTAGAGAAAGAGATATATGGGGGAAGTTATAAATCTCCTTACTTTTGATAAATGATGAGCTATAAGCTTTCAAAAATGTTTTACCATTATTTTGTCTAATCAAGTCATTATGAATGGGATCTTCATCATTTTCTCAGATAGCCTATGAGTCATTATAATTTTCATAATATTTACTATAAGACAAGAGTTTGACAAAGGTGGCTAGCTAGAAGTGAATTATCCAACTACTTATCAAATCCCCAAGCTTTGATCCATTGATCTTCCACCATATCTTATCATGAAGGTAAGATTTTTGGGTCTTTGAATGCCAAGAACATGTATTTTTTGCTTTAAATTAATAGCTTGTTGAAGCAAGGATATAAATGATGTTTTTTGGCCATATATCTACTTCAATATTATATCCTGTACTGAATTATCTATAAAGGAAAACCAATCCAATTATATTGGTTTTCTTATAGATATAGCACTTTGCCTAATCACTAGTCCCATCTAAATCTATAGAGATCTTTCTCCTTCTACCATCTTGGGTTAGGTTTTAGTTTGGGTTCTTATCTTACTGAGTTAGGATCATTGTGCTTGATCATCCCTTGCATAAATATCCTATCTCATTATTTTCATACCTCAACCATTATACACCATTAGATATTTTGCCTTGATTAATCAGGGATTGTGGATCTTTGGGAACCATCACCTCAATCTCTACTGCTTATTGGTCATCAAGATTTTTTGACCTTTTTACTTGGTTTAAGCCCTTTTGGACTTGACACTTTTTATCCATGTGTCTTCCCTTAGATATCCATCAAGGACCTTTTAACCCCAATGGCTAGTTCATGAAGCTTATATTTGATGTTCATGTAAACATCATTTGATGCCCATGAGAACATTTTTTGAAATCCCATAGCCCATCCAATTTAAACTCATATAGAATTCTATTTGGGAATAAATTTGACACTTGCATATATGTATTTCATATTATAACCAAATTTTCATACTTGTAACTTGAAGAACAAAACTCACAAAGGTGCTAAACTTTCAAAAGACATTCTCGGTGTTACAAGGAGCAAACCCATTTGATCCATTGGCATAGAATGATTAATAAGTGGATATATTAGATGTATAATTTGGTTTTCCTACTTGATCCCCATCATGTGATATTTTCCTACTACTAAGACCAAATGTGTGGACAAACTTTTGATGGAGTGAGTGGAATAAATGAGTTCCATGTACTCCCTAGTTTATCCTAATTATTTTGTAATTGTTTATATAGTTTTATGAGTTCCATGATCACATTTCTCCACCCACACCATCTAGATCTTGTCTAGATAATTTGAATTCATCACTTAATTAGTAGCTCTACAAGTAGGCATAGTTTGGTATGTGAGAAAAACATGTCCAAAAACTCCTCAACACTAGTTCTCAATATTATGCTTACTTTGTATCCTGACCTTGAATTTAAAACATGTCATCAACCTTAAAATAATTACAAGGTTACCTTCAAATTCTCTCTCAATAGAGAGACAATAGGTTGCATTTAAATTCCCTCTTATCATAAAAATTCCTTGTCACATACCACTTTACCATGCATGACATAAAATTTGACCTTAACATTAATATCATCCATCTTGACCTTAACATCAATGATAACATCAATGCCGCAACACCAACAACAGGAACATACCTCAACAATCTCCCACATTGTCATTGATGGAAAACACTTAGAAAAAGTTGATCATTATCATCTCCCCAAGCTGGATCTTCTTCAAACTGACCTTAATCCAAAACTATAAATTTATCTCTTTTTGACATTAATGACAAAGGGTCATTTCTTAACAACTATCTAATCCTTAGACCTAGAATAATTAGAAACATACCTTTTCTCTCTAAACAAGATCATTCTCTCTCTTTAAAAAAAACATATAGAAATTCTCCCCCTAAGCTCATGCATAATTGAACATATGAACAACACTCAATTGTCAATAATAGAGGAAGGAATACCCTTTTTGACAAAGCATCTCTAAACCAATAGGAACCACTTCTCAACATAAAGCTTCTTTTTAAACTCATGAACCAACTAAAAAGTTCCCCCTCAGACCAAACATCCTCCATGCTTATGCTCACTAGATGAGTACCTCCATGAAGCCTAATGGAGTCATTTCTTCTATAGGGTACTAAAACAACATAAACTCAAGAGATTCCTAGATCTCCATTTCCTCACTAGACTAAACTTTCATGATGATCTTCTTAAACTTGAATAGCTTATTTGGCTTGATGTCTTTAATCTTCATTTGAATTTTTTTTTGACTTAGTATGTTTGTCTTGAATCCATCTACAACCTAAGATGATAGGGATAATTCTTGGCACCCCTTTACATCTAAACTATGTTCCACCATGGTAAATAGTCCACTTGGACTTTTAGACTGGTCATCATTCACCTTAGCTACATTTTGTTTTACATTCACTATATTATCTTATTTATTTCTCTTTAGGGGCCTCAACCTTATTATTTTCACTTGAAAATACATTCTTTAAAAACTTTTCAATATGACCAAAATTTTGACAATACAAACACACTATTCCTCTTGATGAACACACACCATTACCCATACCTCTTGACTGATGATTTCCTCTTGCTTTACTAGTAAATTATTTTGTAATATATCTTATATGATGACAAATATAATAAATAAACTCATTTATATCCCTTGATTTATGATTCTCCTCATAATTTCATGCATATTCATCTTGGAATGTCCTCTATAATGTCTTGCTTTATGACCACATTAGCTACATGAATAATAATAACCATTAAAAATATTAGCATACCTTATATAATTAGGATACCTAATAGGATTAGTGTTGATTATGAAAACACCATCATTCTTTGATTGACAATCGACCTTTAAGGTATGATTCTCCTTGATCACATTAGTATTCTTTTTTTGGTCTCCATTGAAACCAAGACTTGTTTTTTCATTAGTAGTATTTTGACTAATCAAAATATTATCTAGACCATTAGTAATATTAAAAAACTTCACAAAGGACTTCACCTTACTTGACACCTAATCTAACTTAGCTATTAAGGAATCCACTTAGTTACATACCTGATGCATTCTTCTTCTTTATCCTATATACTTGAAGTCATAATCTTAATTTGAGTCTCCACCTGTTTGATTATTTCTTCTTGTTCCTTGAAGTTGTTGATAAATCTCTCTTCAAATAAAATAATTTTATCCTCATAGTCTTTGACAAGATACCTCATCACCTTATTATTATTATTCTTTAGTTCTTCTAGATCATTCATCAACTCATCCTTAAATTCCAATTCATCTTTTTCTTCATCTAAATCACCAATAGTACCTCCAAACCAAATGGACATCAACCATTAAGAAAACTTCATTAACATCAAGAATAAAAGATTCATAGTCACTCTAAGAATCACTTATCTCACTCTCATAACATTAGATATAGTATTCCTTGGTGTACATGCTTCTTTTTTTCATGAAAAGCTTCTTCTTGTGATAATAATTTATGAAATGTTTCTTGTTCTTATCAAACCTATAAGACTTATTGTCATCATCGTGACCTTCATCATGTTATTAATCATCATTTATCTTATTTTTATGAGGGAAACTCTTATCAAAGTGGCCAATTTATCCATAATTAAATGACTTTAAGGGTAGTTAACCATTGTATTTATGTGAACTAGTTTTTAACTTTCTTGCAAACATAACTATTAACTCATCATCATCAATATTAGAATCATCATTATCTTTAGATTTATTACCTTGTATTCTTCCCCTTTTAATTATTTTATACCTTGAATGTATCTTACTTATTTTTAGGTCTTCCTTCACTTGTCCTCATCTTGTAGGATATTAGGGTGCCATGAAGTCCATCCATCTCTAGCTTTCCTAGATCTTGAATCTCTTCAAAAATAGAAACTTTATAATCAAATTTGGAAGTTAGAGATCTTAATAACTTTAAAAAAAAATTATAATCTTTTACTTCTTTACTTAGGCCTCTTATGATGTTTACCACTTCATCACCCCTCAATAGATAGGCTATAATGGTCTCATCTTCATTCATCCTTAGGTTTTCAAAATATCTTCTATGGGTTTGTAATTTATCCAAATTGACCTTGGAATATCTCTCATATATAGTATTCAACTTGTCCCACATCACTTTTTTAGACACATAGTGCATCACCTTCATAATATCTACCTTTAATAGGCCACAAATAATACCATTCATTTATTTTGAATTATTTTCACTAGCCTTCTTATTTGTTGTATCTATAAGGGAAATAGAGGGTGAAGTATATCCATACAAAAATTATTTCCAAACATCATGACCTTGAGACATCAAATATTATATCATCATAAAACTCTAAAAATCATAATTAGATCCATTGAACAATGAAGCCTTACTTGTAGAGAAACCACCTTGTGCTTAACTATACATTTTCGCTTGCTTAGGATATTATTTAGGCTATTAGGCCTAATTCAAAGGAACTAATATGATACAAATTATTTTAACAAAAAAACTAAGGCGGGGGGGGGGGGGTGAATTAGTTCCCATAAAACAATAATTTAATTTTACTTATCATTCATAAACTAATCTTTCAAACACATACATCAATAGATGCATAAAAAAGCATCAACATAAGCATATGACATATGAACATAAGATATATGTGGTTAAAAATAATGAAGGATAAAACACACTAAAACATATCTTATAATACAATACTATAAATAATTAAAATATTAGTGAGGCACCAACCCCTCACTTGTCAAGCACCAACTCAACTAGGCTTTTAGTAAGCACCAACTTGCAAGGAGGCACCAACCCCCTAGGTTAATCAACACCAAATCACAAAAATAGAACCTATGATCCAATTTTTACACCTATTTCTCACATAGGTGATTAATATCACCTTATTTTTCTCTTCACACTCTTTGATCTATCTCAAATAGCATATTAGGTCTCTTTGCTCAACTAGCCCTTTTCTTGACTAAATTAGGTCATATGACCTTGATCATTATCTATATAATCATTTTTATAATTTAATTAAATACTAAAAACACATTTATAATGGTATAAAATACCTATACCTATTTTATAAAATTCTATTTCATTCATTCATCCCCTCAATATTCTAACTAGTCAAATTATGCCTACTAGACCTTCTTCTTATACTTAACTCTTATTTTCACATAACTTGGTTATCAAAAAACCTCTAAATAATTTTATAAACCTTATAATATATCAAAAAATATGTTTAATATTATAAAAAAACCATTTCATATGTCTTTCACTACTTATAATGACCAAAACCACCATTAGTCCTAATAGAGACCTAATGCAATTAGACCTTCTCAAAGTACTCGTTTCACATTAACCTCATTATAATAGATTGAGTCTCAAAAAATGGATTAAAAAATTAAATAAAACTTTAATTATTCCTATTATAATATCACCTTAGGTCCCAAACACCATTTATCTCATTTCACTCCTTAAACCACAAAATTAGGCCTACTCACAATTAGGCCTTCTTACTACTAGATAGTCTGTCAACTAAAATGGAAGCACACAAAAAAATTAATCTAAAAAACATACCATTAAATAAAATTAATATAACCTACATGACCTTACAATCATCAAAATTTTCTTGAAACACTACAACATAGGGATTAAAGCCTGTAACTTACTCTTGAAACATGACGACTCGGAACTACAAACTAGTTGAAACCCCAATCATGATCATTTGACCACCAACATATATACAAGAATATTTAATGAATATAAATGAACTAATAATAAAATAAAATACCATTTTAAAATATTCATGTGTATTACACTCTTCAAATCTTTTAAAATCACCTCATTCTCATCTCTACTAGATGACTACTTAGAACTATCAAAGACTTCAAAACATAGTCATAAAAAATGACTTAAAACACATATAGAATCAATATAATGAACTTAAAATGGATTTATATGATACTTATTCATCCTAATATAAAATTAATATAAATATATTATAGTCTAAAATAGCAATATTGGTCTTATAGACCAATCTCATGGCTTCACTATACACAGACTTCACTGTGTTAGACAAGTCATTTTGAGAGAAAATTTATAATTATATATATGTATCTCAAAATATTATATATAATATTTATTTATTTTATATTTATTTAAAAAAAATCTTACGAAATTTTATCCATCTCTAATCCATGGCAACACATCCTTAATCTCATTCCCACTTCTACCTATTTTTCTCACTATCTTGCACATTAGACTTTTTTAGTAATAGGTCAAATTCCATGACTAGTTTAAAATATTTGATGTATATAGAATAATTATAAACCACCATGTGTATAATATATAGGTCTAAGGATTCAACCTCCATAAACTTAACAACTTAGACTTGATTAACTCTGCATATTATAGAAAATTTATGAGAAACATGGCTTTTTCTATAGGGTCCACTCACTCATCTGACAAACCAATGTCACATAGAGGTACTTGGGATATTAATATACATTATAAAATCATAAAAATAGTTCTTTAAATTCATTTTGATCCATTTCTATGAATATCTTTCATGTCAGGTCATTGTTAGGGTTTTAGAGAGGGTTAAGACTACCTTACAATCTTAATGATCATTCACAAAGCTTGGGACCTTAATCTAGAAACCAATGATTTTAAACTTGAGATATGAAACTTATAAAACATCCATGAAATTATTAGGATCTCATGCAAAGGTTTCACATGCCAATGAGTACATGAAATTCCTTTTTGGGTTGAGAAACCTTGATTTTGTGTACATATGAAACCTAAAAACCACATTTTTTTATTTAGTCTTTAAATTATGACATAAAAATTTATAAAAACTCTTGAAAAACATATCACACCTATATAAAATATCACACGATCTCTATCACCTTGAAAACTAAACTTGAACCCTCATTAGGTCACACTAGGTCTCTTTGCATACAAAACTTATACCTATAAGCCACACTTAGATCTTGAACACACTTTGAGACCTCTTATACTTATCTCAAAACCTAATACTCATGTAATAAAACCTAATATAATGATCACATAATTCCAATATTCTTCTCAAAATACTTAGAATGCTCACCTCAACATGCTACCAAGCCTATAACTTCTCACTAGATCTTCTTCATGAAATGAGTAAGCCTCAAGACTGACCTTATAACTCTTCTAAATACTTATTTGCCTTATCATAATGATTAGATAATTTTATACACTATATCATGCATGTAATGACATAATTCACCAAGATTCACTATGTTTCATGTATACACCTTCTCACAAGGCTATACTAGGCTTCTCAAGACACCTAGTATTCAAGGACTTGAACTCAAACAAGATAACTCTAAATGATATCAATCAAGAATATGATTTAATAAAAATAATGAAGACAAAAATAATATCATTAGGATCATGATATTATAATGATCCTTAATACTAATTCTCAATAATATGATTACCTTGTATCTTGATCTTGACTTTAAAACATGTCATCAACCTTAGAAGAATTACCAAGTTACCTTCAAATTATCTCTCAACATAGAGACAATAGGTTGCCTTCAAATTATCTGTTGTCATTAAAATTCCTTGTCACATACCACTTTACCATGCATGACATCAACTTTGACCTTGACATTAATGACACCCATCTTGATCTTGACATCAATGCCACAACACCAACAATAGGAACATACATCAATAGGGAAGAGTCATACTATATGTTATGGATACTAAAGCTTCCATAGTAGGTTCCATCTCTTCCTCATTAGTAGATTCTAGTAAATTGGTTTACACCTCTTCCCCAATTGTGCTATCCTTATGTTACATTAGCTATTCTACTAGTTCATGTTTGACTCTGCTTAGTTCAATATTAGATGCTTCAACTAGATGATTACATTCTTCATCTTCTTATCTAATAACTAGTGTTTATTCCAGATCTTGATCTTATTACTGTTCTCTAACAACTAATATTACCCTTACCAATTTATCTTGATCTTGTTGAGATATCATCAAAATATTTATCTATTGGAGATCTTGATGTTAGTTTTATGGGTGTTGGTAAGGCTTACCACTCTGACAAGTTAGAGGATCTCCATCCCTATGGTGGTGGAATCTTGAATTTGGCTTGATTGAGTGTAAGTGAGGGGTCTACTTATATCACCCTCAATAAATTTTCACTTAAACCTACATTATCAACCCTTTCTTTTACTTACTCATCATTTTTGGCATTAAGGAATAAGAAGTCATGGTTGAATGCATCATGTTTGTATGGGATTTCAAGGTTGTGAATATTTTAGTGTATTCTCCTATAGGGGTCCTATTTCCTATGGGGTGGATTAGGTAATGCATAATCCCTCCTTGTATTCCTAGCTTATCTAAAATGTCTCTTAAAAGTATACTACATCCTCCCAATAGTGATATGGGAGCCATGGAAAGTGCATTTCTTACTCTTTTTAAAATATTCATCTATACCATTCCATATTTTAAAATTAATATCTTTCTAAAAAAAAATTTTAAGTATAAACTTAGGGAACTAAATAGGTTATACCCTATGCCTAGTGACTATGATGACTATATAATCTGATTAGAGCTAATAATCACCCAACTTTTCAAGTGTATTATCATTGTTCTTTGAAATACTAGATAGAGGTTGGACACAAATGGCCATCTAAACCTGAGGATATAAGTATTTTTCAATTCCAAAAATGTTCCTTACATATACATATATGTGGATAAAGAAATATAATTCAAACATTTTGTTCTTGATATAATTAGGGCTAGGATTCTACAAAACCCCATTATGTCGATAAATAATCCCCATGACTACATATAGAAGGTATGAGATCATAAATAAATTTACCCCTTGGTTCCTCTTATCCTTGTGTATAATTTATTCATGCAAGCATACAATAATGACCTTCCCCAATGCATAGGTGCACTCTAAAGTAATGAGCAAGTTCATTAGGGTTACCCATTTTAGATGCAGGAAGTGAATTCTTGGGGAGGATAAAGTGTTGATTCAAAAATGCCATACTAATATGAATTCCTATCCTAAAGTGTATGATGTGGATGTGATTCTTGGTATGTTCCTTGATAGTGAAAGTCTCACCTAAGATAAGTCACTTCCCTAATTCTTTCTCCACATTATTGTTTTTTTTTCAAGTGCTTACACTATGTTGTGCATATGGAATGGGTTGTATAAAATAACTCATGAACACATCTATAGATATGTATTAAATTACTATGTTGTTTTTGATGTAGTGTAAATAGACACCATCTATAATTATTCCTTTAAAGGATAAGTCTAATAGAAAGTTGATGCATGGCATGACTTTATGGTTTTGTGGTTACGTAGTGAATTACCTAGAATTTAAATGGAAGCAAGTTAGATGTATGTTATTTATCCTCTAGTGATATGTCCTCTTCTAATTCAAATGGATCAACATTATATATGATCTCCCATATAGCCGATTAATTGGTATGGATCCTGTTAAACATAGTTGCATAAAAAAAGTATGTTTAGGTATTCTATGGAGTCTTTAATAGAAGACCTAGATGGTGTTGGAGTTTCCTTGTATGACTTGGATGAAGATGCCATTTTTACTGGGTTTATGTTGGTTTGATGTAATCTCTTTGAAAATGGTGGTCTAATAAATCTATTATGGAAATTTCAAGTCATTTAAAACATATCTAGGTATTTTGAAATTGTAGATGGCTATGTGAACTTGAGCTATTGAAAATAAAATTAGGTGAACTTGGTTGGGGGATCAATGTTATAAATTTATAAATTCATTATAGTTTTTTCTCCATTAATCACCAATGTTTATGAGCTCATCACCTTCATTCAATTAGAACTTGGCCACTTAGACCTAGAGTTCATGCCACATACGAAGCTTACTCATTCGATGTGCCATAGTGTTACTTATTCCTTTTGACACTTTTCATTTTATGGTTTAGTTAGGGGGTGGACCTTTGCCTTTAGCCTAATGATATAATGTGATGATCCTAGTATTTCACTTGAAATACCCTAAAGAGATAAATGTTCTTTGGAGAGATTTGTTTGAAAATATTTATCTAAAAGTCATCATAGGAAGAGTTCATAAACTAAAGGATCCAAATGAAAGTCATTGAAGTAATATTTCATGAAGACTAAGTGTCTTAAGATATATTATGATTTGAGAGGAAGTCACTAAAGAGAGAGTTCTTGAACATAAACCTTCTAAATTAAATATCATAAAGAGAAAGTTCCTAAAGACAAAAACCTTTAGAAGATCAAAATTTTTGAAGTAAATTTACCACATAAGAAGTTATAAACAAAATAATCTAAGGAGAATTTGTTGAAGACTAAGCTACTGACCAGAAAAAAATCTGAAATAGAGTTCTCAACAAAATAGTTTCTTACTAAAATTTTTCTAAAGACCAAAATATCAAAGATAAAAAGTATCCAAAATGATAAATAAAAAGTTCTTGAATAAGCAACTCCAAATAAAAGAACATGAATATATAGATCTAAACAAAAGAAATCAAATAAGATAACTTGAATACCTTTCATACATATCTTTTCTTTTTAATTTTCCATTAATATGTTAGTTTCAATAAGTCCTTGCAAATGGAAAATATGTGCATGTTATTAAATGTCTCCAAAATAAAATTTATATAAATAATAATAACCAACCCAAACACACCCACACATCCTAAAAAATAAACAAGTCTTATAAAAATAAAGGGGGTCCCCACTTTTCAAAGAAAAATTCAAGGTGGCATGTGTTGAATACAAAAAATGGCAACTCATAGGGGTGAATAATCTTGAGTTTTCAAGAACCCATAATCTTTGGTTTTAGAATCCCAATATAAACCATGAACAATACTAAAAGTTATGATAAAATTAGAAATGAAAAAGAGACTCTTAATAATTCCATGTAACATATTCACTTCACTTTTACCTTAGACTTATGTGTGGGAAAGTGATATTCTTTATTCCTTGTCAAAAGGTTTTAGGTAGAGATGTGAGGTGAGATGTAAGTGTCATTATAATTGGGAATTAGGTGCATATACATTAGGTATATTGAGAATTTATATACTACCATCTAGATGTCCATATCCCTAACATAGATACATTTGATCACCTTTTCTCTCTTCCTTCATATTTTACATGATGTATGATACATTGATCTTATTTCATCATATAGGCTTATAATACTCTTTTATTTTCTTTTAGACATTTTGGATTATTCCTTTTATTTATCTTTTTCCTTTTTTTTTACTTTCTAAATGAAAGAGGGAAGAAGGTGACCACCATGAGCTAGTCTAAGTAAAATTTGGTTAATCAAAATGCCATTGTCAACTTTTACCCATGTCAATGGTTATTACCTCAAAAAAGTATTAGAATTTTATGTTAATTTGACCCAAGGGAATAAGGAGAGTTTTATAAATTTACACAAAACTATGGGAGTAAATTTTACATACCTAATGGAATCATTAGATTTGTGACATAGTCATGGCTAACTCTCTTATTGCTTACCTAGATTAATAATTCTGAACTACAAGATGTAACACCAACCAATTTGAGTTGGATTCAAAAAACATAAAATATTGCTTGATTATACCAAGAATGATCAACCAAATTTACATGAATCAAAGGAAAGTTATTATATAGTGTAAAACAACCTAAAATAAACTATTAAACTAAGAAAATCAAACTACCAAAAGAAAAGTGGCTAATCTAGATAACATGAAGTATTATAATGAAAGTATATAACTAAAATAAGGAAGCTAATTAATAAATAAAATATAATATACAGTTACCTCTACCTAATCATCCATGAAGTAATACTTTAAAAAATTTACATTTATTAGATATGTCAATTCATTACCTTAAAGGTCCTTTAAATACAACACATTATTACCCAAGATCTCAAAGATTTGATAAAGTGATATCCATGGTACGATGAACATGTCATGAATTTTTTAATTCTCATGAGCTTTTTCCCATAGCAACAATAGGTCAAAAATCATAAATCTATATATTTCACTCTTTTATCAAAACATCTCTTTACTAAGTCCTGATGTTTTCTAAAGTTTTGCAATGCTTTATTCCTAGAATATTCTATTTCAATTATATCCAATAATATGAACTATATCTTCTCATTAGGATCCATGTATTTGAGCATATATTTATATGTTTGTATCTTCAACATGATTGGGAATATGAGATGTTCCCCTTAAACTAATAGATATGGTGAGGATTTAAGGGCCTATTTATATCGAGTCCAATTTTCCCAGAGTGCATATTTTAGTAAGAGATGCCACTCTCTAAGATTATCTATGGCTGAGTTCTTTATAACATCAATGAGGTTATTGTTTGTCAACTAATCTAATCCATTCCATTGTGGGTAATGATTTTAAGATGATATAATTTTTGTATAATTATCATGGGCTTATTTGATCAACTTAGCTGATTGAAATGTTGTCCCATTGTCACAAACCAAATAAATAAGTCTGTCAAACCTAGTTGTAATATTTTCTTTAAGTAAATTGATCACATATTAAGCTCCTAATTTCATGGTGGATGACTCCTTAGTCCATCTAGTGCATTAATCTATAGTAGTGGCCACAAACTTATGCCTATTTGAAGAATTTAGGCTTATGGCACTAATGAAATCTAATCCCCATTGGTTGAATGACTTAATTATTGATGCAGTGGATTGCACTTGGGGTGGGAAGTTGAGCTTCTACCTTCCACACATCAAAATGGAAACTCCCCTCTCACCTATGGGATTGGCGAAGCTAGAGGGGAGAGTCTCTAGGTAAGGGCTAGCTCCCTTTGATGCATCTGAGTTTTTCCAATAAGTGCTAATATAGGTATATAGATATATAATGGGGGAGGGGTGAAAAGGGAGAAAAATTACAGGAAAATAAAACTACTATAAAAGGGGTGATGCACCATTTGATTCGACCTATTCACACTCACACTTGAAGCCAGACAAACATATACATACACTTCAAACTGGCAAAAGGACCAGGCTGCATGAAGCTTAACAGGGAGGCTTTAATGGAACACATAGAAAATAGAGACTCACCATAGGTGCTCTAGAAGGGACACACTTTATAGTATATTCTTTCTATCTCTATGCTTCTAGGTATAGCTCTTCTTGTCACCTGCAAGAATGGCACCTTATAGACACCAGGTTTGTTGGTGTTAAACTTGTGGAAGCATTAAGAAGCAATGAATAAACATAAAACTAACACTTAGACACACACAGAGATATCTAACTAGAATAGAGGTAAAAATGCATTTATTGATTCTAGGTGAAAATTTTCTAGGGCTTCGCCTTAAAAATGTGAAAGATCCTTTTTCAAATGACAAGTTTACAATATATAGAGGAAAGAAAGAGGTCTTTTGGCACCCTTTTTTACAAATGACCCATGTGCACCCCCTATCATTGGGATGAGCAAGTTGCTTAAACATCAATGAGAAATTATGAGCCACACCATTTATCTTCTCATTGATGCAAAATGAAGAAAAATGGGTCACACTGTTAGCCATTCGCCCCTCCTAATGATAAATTCATAGACACTATATCACCTACCAGAGTAACTTCTTGAATCAGCACCTCCCTTCACCACTTGGACTATCTGCCTATTCCTACACTTGGCACTTTTCTTTCTTTATTCTCTAGGCTCTTTGTCTTCTTCCTATTTTGTCTTCTTCTAACTCCTTCAGCCCTCAGGGCTATCTTCTAGTGGGTAGCTGCATTCCTTGGGCTCATCTCTATTTGGTGCTTAGGTAATTCAAAAGCAAATAGCTATTTCACTATCGTAAATTTGATGTCCGCACACCCATTGTCATTTGAAAAATAATGGCTAATTCATCTTTTTAAATTTGATAGATTTTAGGATGTCACCATCCTTGGTGAATTCCTTCAGGCCTTGTATGTGTCTTTTTCTTTGTTTCAGACCCTCCTGAAGGGGAAGTGTCCCTTTGGCTCTAAAGAAATACCCTTCATTTGGCTAATCGAGAGCCTCCCATAAGGGCACTTGCCCTTTGGTGGCCTTTTGTCTCTTTGGCCCTTTCTACAGGATTTTTTTTTTGGCTCTTTCATGGACAATTTTCCCATAGACAAAAAGTCTATGAGAATTTGTCCCAGTTGCTCGTTATTCCTTTGGTTTATTTGGCTATAGTCTTCCCTAAATTCCTTCAGATAAAAGTCTGAAGGAATTTGGGACTTTGTCTTAACAAAATTCTGAAAGGTCTTAGCCACTTCTTTGTGGCCTCTTTGAAGTGCTCCCTACCCTTCGTAAGGGCTCTTGAACCCATAAATACCCTTTGTAAGGGCACTTGTCTTCTAAATTTATGATGCTCCCTTGAACCAAGCCATTAAACTGAACAATTGAACCAAAAAATGGCTCAAAAATTCAACATTGTGTGCCACTCACTTGTTGAACCAATCCTTTGAACCTTATGTGATGAACCAAGGCATTGAACCAAGCGATGAACCCGGTGATTGAACCAAGTGATTGAACCAAGCAATGAACCAAGTGATTGAACCAAAGCATTGAACTCACCGATTGAACCAAGTGATTGAACCAAGGCGTTAAAAATATTCAATGGTTCAAAGGTGTTAACTCTTGGAAAGATTATGTCATTGAACCACTCTTCCAACCTTAAGGAAAAGTGTCTTCTAAACCATTTTAGCTCTCTTTCCTTATAAATTTCTTTAGACAAGAGTCCAAAGAAGCTTTGTAAAACCTTGTACTCCCTATACTAGTTCTTCACCTATCAAGAGATTACACCTGTAGAGTTTGTAGAAAAACTCACTGTTGAGTCCATAGAAACCCAAGCCCTGCAGAGTCCATAGAAAATCAAGCCCTGTAGATTCCGTGGAAATATACCTATAGAGTCCATAGAAATAGACCTATAGAGTCCATATAAAATTCCTAGAGAGCCCATAGAAAATTTCTACAGAGTCCATAGAAAATTCTTGCAGAGTCCATAGAAAATTCCTAGACTTGTGAAAAAAATCAAAAAATGAATTGGCCTAAAACAACAGAGGAAGAAGGGGATGGATTTTTGGCCTATTAGACCAAAAAATGGTCAAAAAATTGGTGACTCCTAGGGGAAGCATGTCTGCTATGCTTGGAAGCTGATTGCCTCAAAATCCATTGGGCACAAGGTTAGATTGTAACTCAAAGATCAACAATAGCTCTGATAAATTCTAGAACCAATCATGAAGATTTACCTCAAAAGGAAATGAAAACACACACAAAGCTAAGAAAACTACTAACATGTGTAGAAGGCACTTAGGGAAAGCAAGAGAAAAGCAAGGGAAATATATATATATATATGATGGAGAAGGGGCTCAGTGGTAATGCTTAAGATGTATCCCATTAACTAGGATATACAATTCTTCACCATCCAACTTGGAGAGTTGGAAAGCATTATGCTGCTTGCACTGAGTGATTACATATGGGCCACTCCATAGGGCATCAAACTTTGCATGGTTTCTAGGCTTAGCTCAGCCTTCATCCCATTTCAAGATAATGTCTCCTTCAAAGAAACCTTTTGATGAAGATTTCTTGTCAAAGTGTCTCTTCACTTGATGTTGACAGCTGGTCATAGAAGCCATATCCTAGTCCCTTGCTTTTTAGAGTTTCATCAGCTCACATAGCCTAACCTCCATGATATTTCCTTCTTCTAATTGCAACTGGTGAGTGACATCCAAGGCTAAAAACTCAAGTGAAATGGGGAGCCTAGCTTCACTTCCATAGATGAGTGTGTATGGCGAGTTACCAATTACCCTTTTCAAGGTGACCCTATCTGCTCACAGGGCTATTTTCAACTTGGCATGCCAAGTCCTCTAGTTTTCCTCTATGGCCCACTTAATGATCCTGATCAAGTTCTTATTTTTAGACTCAGCTAGTCCATTCCCTTGCAGGTAGTAATTGGATGAAGTGCTAAGATATATATAGTATCTCAGTGCCCATTCACTTGTTTTGGTTCCCAGAAAAGCTAACACATTATCTAAGATTATGGTTGCTGAAACCTCAAACCTCATCACCAGGTCCTCATAAAAATCTAGGACCACACTTTCATTTGCCTCCTTCAGAGTAATAGCCTCTACCCATCTTGTGAAATAATCCATGGCGGTCAGGACCCACTTGTGTCCAGCACTGGAGGGAGGATTAATCATCCCTATGAAGTATAAGACCCATTACATGAATGGCTGCTCCACCTAAATAGGTTGTGAAGGCATGGCGGCTAGCTATTGCTTCCCATCAAAAAGTGTACACTTCTATCATTTTCGTACCTAGACATGGGTGTCCCTGAAAAGAGTAGGTCAAAAATAGTCAGCTCTCATTATTCTTGCTACTATAGCCCTAGGAGCAAAATGATCACCAGTTGGTCCATCATGGAACTCAGATAGCATATTCTAAATAGTACTCCATCAATCAAGGCATAAAGGAGACACTGGAGTCTGAAATACCTTCTCTTGGTCCTATCAAGTGAGTTTAGGCACTGCCTAGTGAGAAGGAAATGCGTCACGTCTGATATCTAATCCTTCATGATAGTTGGTTCTTCTACTGTAGCTGCATCATGGATTAGCAAACTATCCTCCTTTTGCTATTTAAATTCTATAGTGAGGTGTTCACATAGGCCTCTCCCTCTTATCACTTTGGTGATCTTGATATTTACATCATATTCCATCACCTTAGTGATCCACCCTGCTCTCTTCTCATTTAGGTCTCAGTTGATCAAGAAATATTTGATGCCAGGATGTGGAACCATGAGGAGGATTCTGCTATTGGACAGCATGTGTCTAAATTTCTTTAGACTCCATATGACTGCCAAGACTTACTTTTCCACATATGTGTATCTAAATTCAAAACCTTCTAGGCCTTGGATAAAAAATGCAATTGGATGCTCAAGGTTATCATCACTTGCTTGGGTAAGCATGGCAGAGATTACCTCTTCATTTCCAAAGGTGTAGAGGTTGAAATCTTTGGTGAAGTCAGGGCTGATTAAAGTATGAGCCTGAGCTATGGCCTACTTGATTTCTTTGAAACTATATTTTCTATGTGTTGTCCATGTGAACTCTTCACCCTTCCTTAGAATAGAGGTCAATGGCTTGACCATCTCTGTAAAATTTGGGATAAATCTCCATATGAGATTTATCTTATCGAAGAAGCTTTGCAAGCCTTTCTTGTGATTGGGTAAGGACAGCTCCAGGATGGAGTGAACTCTTTCTGGATTAATAGCTAGACCTTTTGAAGAAATAATGTGACTAAGGAGCTTTCCCTCATGGATAGAAAGCATGAATTTCTTAGGATTGAGAGAGATATCAAACTCTCTACACCTCTCAAAGATTTTCCTGAGGTGTTTCATGTGTTGGCTCACTTCCTTGGAGAAAAATGTCACATCATCAAGATACACCAACACAATCTTATTCATCAGGCCTTGAAAGGCCATGTCCATAGCTTGTTGGAAGGTGGAACCAGCATTAGATAGTTCGAAAGGCATTTTATTGTAAGCAAACATTCCCCACTTGGTTGTGAAGGCTATCTTGTGATGGTCTCAGTCTTACACCAAAATCTAGTTGTATCATAAATACCCATCTAGGAGGAAGAAACACTCACTGCCTGTCACCATTTGAAGGATCTGCTTCATGCTTGGGAGAGGATAATGGTCTTTCAAAGAGACTCTATTGAGGTCTCTAAAATCGATGCACACTCTGATCTCCACATTTTTTTTTGGACAGGAACAAATTTGCCAGCCAATAAGAGTGTTTGATTAGAAATATTATCCTAAACTCAATCAATTTGGTGAGCTCCTTGCACATGATAGGCTCAATCATTGGGTTTATAGGCATCTACTTCTACATGATTGGTTTGGCACTTTATTCTAGCTCAATGGTATGCTGGGCCAAACTTGTCTCAGAACCCTTCAAATCACTATACTCCCAGATGAAGATATCATAAAATTCTTGGCACAACAAGATGAAGGCCTACCTTTCATGCTTTGTGCACACTTTCCCAAGTTTAAGTAGCTTGTCTTTGAATATTTCCACCTTCTCATGGTGTTCCTCCTTTGTTGTAATGCATGCCTTGTCACTTCTCAATTGGTCATCTCCATTGAAGATACTCTTTAGAGTGACCAAACCTTTGGGGAGCTTATTGTTCTTCAATTGAAGAATTTGGCTACCATATTACTACTGCAGCTTAACCTAGTTTTTTGTAGTGAATTCCACTTCTTCTTATAGGAAGAGTGTTATTTGTTGATCACTATTGAAAATCTACCAGTTGGTGATGTTGTTAGGTATAGAGGGCTGGATCACTACTTTCAAGTGATGTGAGCTATGGTCTTGGCCTATTTCCTGAGCAATATCGAACTGTGCACCAACTTCTACTAGCCTGTCTGCTTGCTTGTTCTGTTCTCTAGGAATGGAGGTAATATTGAAAGTGAAGAAATTTTCCACTAAGTCCCATACCCTATGTTTGTAGGACTTTAGTAGAGAATTCTTCATCAAATTCTAGCCTCTTACTTGGTTGACAATTAGCTCACTGTCACCAAACACTTACAACTCTTTGATTCCTCTTTTCCTTGCCCACTCTAAGTCGTGGATGAGGGATTCATATTCTACAACATTTTATGTGTAGGAAAATTGGAAACAAAAGGCTAAAAAATACCTGTCTTTTAAAGGAAGGACCAACACCACTCCACCACCAGCTCCCAACTTACTTTTTGAACCATCAAAGAACAACTACCATAGACCTGAGCTTTCCTAGCTAGCTTTCATCAAATTTAGTACAAAAGTACCCTCTACATGCATGTAATAAATTCCAAGGCCTGCCTCCTCTATGAATTTGTAAGGATCGTGCTCAAAGTTGTCATTTCCTCATTCATCTAAGAGTAGGTCTGAAACTCCTTCAAGGGCAGAGGATGGAGATTGGTCTACTTGGAATTCTACCTAGTCAATGATGGCATAGCTAACATTTGCTGCCTTGAGTGAGTAAGGTTCTAGATGATCTCTATGGAGTGGTTTGGATTCAATGTTGACTTTAGTCCCATACTTGGTTTTAAACACTAAATAAGACCAAATTGCTACTAAGTAACTGCCTATCTTGGATGTAAAATCCCTAGATAAGCAGATGGCAAAGTAGGGAGGGACATCTACCACTACCACATCATGAGGAACTGAGAAAGTTGGGCAAGAATGCAGTGTCAATCTCAAACCTCTTACCACCCCAATTATCTTTGTTGGGGTTCCATCTAACTATAGGACTCCCTTGGTCATTTCTTCATATTTCAAGCCCAACTTGTTAGCTATGCATTTGGGCATCACCGAGGTGATTGCTCTACTATTAATGATGCAATTGTGCACCAAGAAATATCCTATGACTAATGACACATAAAAAGGAGGAACCTTTTCTTCCTTCTAGGTCTGACCTAACATGGAAGGCTATCCATTCATCATTAAAATGTTTTCATCTCTTGTTAAGACAGCCTATTCATCTAGCTCACGCAATTCCTTTTGTAGCATTTCTTTTTGCCCTGGTATTGATAGTGAATCCCACAAAGAGATGTTCATGTGTAGCTTCTTCATCTAGTCAACCACATTGACTCGAGGGTTACCTTCCTTCAAAATTTATTTAGAATTATTTATAGCCTGAGGCATAAGTTGAAGAGCAGAAGGTACAAATGATGATTTAAAACTTGGGACTTTTTGATTTGCATGTGATGAAGAAGGTGTTGCTGATGTTTGGGCAGTAGCCTAAGTTTCTTCCATTGCTCTCCTTTTGAATCTTGTGTTGGCTACAACACGGTTAGCCTGATTGTCCATAGTACCCACATAATTGAATAAATAAAATTCTCCTTCTAAATGATTCATGATGGTAGAATTAAATTAGGCTTGACTGCTACTCGTGCTGGGTTGCATTGGAGCCTCAAAGACTTGGGAATTGGTGGCTGCCTAATTTTATTACACATTTGGGTAATAACCCATCATTTCATTTGTATAAACAGCTTGCTCCTGACCATATCCCATGGTTGAACAACTTGGTTGTTCCTACACTAGATTGTTTTGAACAGGCACCATGACCTTAGATGATGAAGGGGCACCTGGGTTGTATCCTTGAAAGGGTCTAGTTTGAGTAAGCTGACCGTATCCTTGATTGTAATTTTGGAAAGGGGGTTTAGGAGCTTGACCATACTACTGGTACCCTTGGTTTGGTCAGTTGCTTTGATCTTGCTACCTTTAAAGAGCCACAAGTTCCTTTGACATACTTTGCAACAAACTCTTAACTTCATGAAGCTCATTGATGGAGTATTAGTTGGTTTCTCTATGCTAGGTAGAGGAGCTAATGTGGGAGCAACAGTTTTAATTAGAGGTAGCATTTTGGAAAAAAGTGGCATATGGGTTCTAGGGGCTATCTTCCCAACCTGTACTAAGCAATTTTTAGCTACTATGGCTATGTCATAGGTGGCAAGCAGCACATGTCCTCCCATGGATTGTATCATAATAGTGATATTACTATTTAATACTCTTAAGTAGTATATGAAAGCATAGCTAGGAGTAGGTTTTACTAGAATGGGGATTCTATCCCATGTCTTTTGAAATTGAGCATTGAAATATTGCATGTATTCATGTGGTTTTCTTTTCATGGTAGTTAACTTCTCAACAAGTGAGAGATGATCGCTCTTTTCCCAAAAATGGTCCATCAAGTGAGTGCCCAATTCATTCTAGGAATTGATTGAATTTATAGTCAAAGTCCCATACTAGTCAAGGGCTTTGCCCTTGAGAGACAATGCCAACAACCTGATTGTAATATTTTTCTCAGTGACATTGTGGATATTGTAGAGGTTAGCAATATTTCTAACATTGTCGATGACTGTAATGGGCCCCTCTCCATCAAAGGAAGGCATGCTTTTGAGGGCTACTCCTAGAATTGGGTCATAATGTTGGAGATTTAATGGACTCTGACCACAAAAAGTCACAAAGGGAAGTTCCATAGCTATGATGGGATGTAACTACGGCCTTGCTACATATGTGTTCTTTACAATAAGTTTGGGAAAGTGGTTTTCTGAATAAGGATGGGTCCTCTCAAACCTCATTCTTTTTTCTAAGTTTAAAGGCAACTCAATGAAGTTGAAAGGAACACCCTTAGAAGTAGACCGTGTGGTGACTTTAGGCATAGGAAGTCAGACTGGTCTTTGATTAGAAAATGAAGTTCTTACCAATGGAGTTGCCAGATGCTGAAAATAGTTAATTTCCTGTAACAAGACCAACATCAATCCTAAAAATTTATTGAGTGTAAAACTATGTCCCACTAGGTGTGCCAAATTTTTTTGATGTAGTGGATTGCACCCGGGGCAGGAGGCTGAGCTCTTACCTTCCACACGTCAAATGGAAACTCCCCTCTCACCTGTGGGACTGGCAAAGCTAGAGGGGAGAGTATCTAGGTAAGGGCTAGCTCCCTTTGATGCATCTGAGTTGTTCCAATAAGTGCTAATATAGGTATATAGATATATAATGAGGGAGGGGTGAAAAGGGAGAAAGATTACAAGAAAACAAAATTACTCTAAAAGGGGTGATGCACCAAATGATTCAACCTACTCACACTCACACTTGAAGCTAGAGAAACACATACGTACATTTCAAACTTCTAGAAGGATCAGGTTGTAGGAAGCTTAATAGGGAGGCTTTAATGGAACACATATAAAATAGAGACTCACCATAGGTGATGTGGAAGGGACATAATATATAGTAGATTCTTTCTATCTTTTCACTTCTAGGTACAACTCTTCTTGTCACCTATAGGAATGGCACCTTACAGACACTAGGTGTGTTGGTGTTAAACCTGTGGAAGCATTAAGAAGCAATGACTAAACATATAACTAACACTCAGACACACACATATATATCTATCAAAAATAGAGATAAAAATGCATTTATTGATTTCAAGTGAAAATTTGCCAGGGCTTCGCCTTACAAATGTGAAAGATCCTTTTTCAAATGACAAGTCTATAATATATAGAGGAAAGAAGGAGGTCTTTTGGCACCCTTTTTTACAAATGACCCATGTGCACCCCCTATCATTGGGATGAGCAAGCCACTTAAACATCAATGAGAAATTATGAGCCGAACAATTTGTCTGCTCATTAATGCAAAATGAAGAAAAATGGGTCACACCATTAGCTATTTGTGCCTCCTAATGATTAATTCATAGACACTTTATCACCTACTAGAGTAACTTCTTAAATCAGTGCCTCTTTTCACCACTTAGACTATCTGCCTATTCCTACACTTGGCACTTTTCTTTATTTATTCTTTGGGCTCTTTGTCTTCTTCTTGTTTTGTCTTCTTCTAACTCCTTCGGCCCTCGGGGCTATCTTCTAGTGGCTTGCTATGTTCCTTGGGCTCATCTCTAGTTGGTGCTTAGGCAATTCAAAAGTAAACAACTATTTCACCATCCTAAATTTGACGTCTGCACACCCGTCGTCATTTGAAAAACAATAGCTAATCCATCTTTTTAAATTTGATAGCTTCTAGGACATCACCATCCTTGGTGAATTCCTTCGATCCTTTTCTGTGGCTTTTTCTTTGTTTCAGACCATCTCAAAGGGGAAGTGTCCCTTCGGCTATGAAGAAATGCTCTTCATTTGGCTGGATGAGAGCCCCCCACAAAGGCACCTACCCTTCGATGGCCTTTTGTCTCTTCAGCTATTTTTGTGGGCTTTTTGCTTTAAGCTCTTTCACAGACAATTTTCCTATGGACAAAAAGTTAGTGAGAATTTGTCCCAGTTGCTCACTATTCCTTTAGGTTCTTTGGCTGTAGTCTTCTCTGGATTTCTTCAGACTTTTCATCTGAAGGAAATATTCAGACAAAAGTCTAAAGGAATTTGGGACATTACCTTAACAAAATTCCAAAAGGTCTTAGCAACTTCTTTGTGGCCTCTGTGAAGTGTTCCCTGCCCTTTACAAGGGCTCTTAAACCCAAAACTGCCCTCTACAAGGGAACTTGTCTTTCAGCTTTAGGATGCTCCCTTGAACCAAGCCATTAAACCAACTAATTGAACCAAAAAATGGCTCAACGGTTCAATGGTTCAACACTGCATGCCACTCATTCATTGAACCAATCTTTTGAACCTTCCATGATGAACCAAGGTGTTGAACTAAGTGATTGAACCAAGTGATGAACCCACCGTTTGGACCAAGTGATTGAACCAAGCGATGAACCAAGTGATTTAACCAAGTGTTGAACTTGCTGATTGAACCAAGTGATTGAACCAAGGTGTTGAACCGGTTTAATGATTCAAAGGTGCTAACTCTTGGAAAGATTATGTCATTGAACCACTCTTCCAACCTTAAGGAAAAGTGTCTTCTAAACCATTTGAGCTCTCTTTCCTTATGAATTTCTTCAAACAAGAGTACGAAGAAGCTTTGTAAAACCTTACACTCCATAAAATGGTTCTTCATCTGTCAAAAGATTATACCTGCAGAGTTCATAAAAAAACTCACTACTGAGTCCTTAGAAACCCAAGCCCTGTAGAGTTCATAGAAAATCAAGCCCTACAGAATTCATAGAAATAGACCTATAGAGTCCATAGAAATAAACTTGTAGAGTCCATAGAAATAGACCTGCAGAGTCTGTAGAAAATTCATGCAGAGTCCATAGAAAATTCTTGTAGAGTCCATAGAAAATTCTTGGACTTGTGCAAAAAATCAAAAAATAAAATGGCCTAGAACAACAGAGGAAGAAGGGGATGGATTTTTGGCCTGTTAGACCCAAAAATGGTCAACATTACCTTTAATCATAGGATGTAGTTTCATATCTATAGGTACTTCTATTTTTCTTAAGACTTGACATTCATGGCAAATCCTCATATGGAAGTGAACATACTTAAATATCATTGTACAATAATAACCCATTTTGAGTATTTTATGGGTTGTAGTACTAATATGTAGATGTCCACTACCAATATTTTGATATAAATTTTCTAAAATATCATAGACTTCTTCACATGATACACATATTAAATATATGCCTTCATAGTTATTCCTATAGAGGATGCCTTTTTTGATCATATAATGAGCAAATTTTAGCATTATGCCTCTCTTTTTCTCTCTTTTGAGTTCTTAGGGGCATGTTCTAATGAGTAAGAACTGAATAATACATGAATACCAATATTCTTGGGAAACTTGTGTTTAGCAGATTTCTTTGACAGTGATGCACAAGTCTAGTTTAGTCATCAATCGATTAATGGATCATCCTATAACAATCTTGGAAAGTTTAATTTTAATATAAAACTCCTATAATTTCACCATATATTTACCTATGTGCTCTCCATATTCATTATGTTATAGTATAAGCTTGATAATATGGTCTGGTACAATGGTGATGGACTTGTTCTAGAGGATGTAGTGACTAAACTTCTTAACTACCTTGACAAGAGTGAAGATTTGATTTTAAATTAAGGATTATCTAAGATCTACATATTTCAATTTAGTGCTCATAAAAGAGCTATGATGTTCACTTTCTTCCATATTCTGTGTAAGTATGGTAATAATGGTCTGCTTTGAAGTAAATGAGTATAAGAAAGTCTTTACTAAAATATATACTTACCAATACTGAAGCCTATGAAATAGCCTTTTTATTTCTTGGAAATACTTCTTAGCTTTAGGTGTCTACTCCACTTTGGCATCTTATTTTAACATTATGTTCAAGGTTCTAAAAATCTCTACATATCCTAATATGAATTTATTTAGTTAATTAATCTTTGGAAAAAAGGGCTTAAACTCCTTTTTGCTATTTAGGAAGATTACTTTTGAAACCCACTAAATTTTGTATAGGTCAATAGTGATCCCATATTAGTGATAATGTATCCCAATATCTTGCCTTTAGTAAAGCTAAATATACTATTCATGGCGTTTAATGAGATATCAAACTTCCTACATCTCTAAAAATGGACTCAAGATGGTTGTTATGATAAGCTCCAATTTTTAAAAAATAGTGATATCATCCATATATCTAATTATTCACTTTCCTATCAGTCCTTATAATGCATGATCCATCACTCTTTGAGAAGTATCTCTAGTTTTGATCAACCCAATTGGCATTCACTTGTATGCATATGTTCCCCATTTTATAGTAAACACAATTTTCATACTATCCTCTTATTTGATTAGTACTTGATTATATTTTAAAAATTTGTATATGAAAGACATCATTATGAAACCACTCATAGTTTATATCACCTCATTTAAGGAGGATAAAGGATATTTTTCTTTCTTAGAATCTTTATTCAGATTCCTAAAGTTGATAAATATTTTGATTTCATTGATCTTTTTCCTAATATGAACTAGATTAGCCACCCATGTTGAATGCCTAATAGGAAAAACTATCTTTGCATTTATTATCTTCTCTACTTATTTTTGGATCAATGGTTCTAGGATAAGATTAATTAGCCTCTGCCTTTGCCTAAATGGTTTATTATCAAGATTGAGTGGAATTGTATGGGTGATGACCTTAGGATAGAATATCCTTAAATCATCATAGGTACATGAGATTATGTCTTTATACCTGATAATCAATTCTTTGACTTTTTACCTTTCATCTGGGGTACATCTTAATCCAATATTAATGAGGTGTGTGTTTATTTCATTACCAAATTTTTTTGAGATAAACTCAAATTCATTAACCTTGAGTTGCCTCTATTTTTTTTTCTTATAGATCTATATTAAATGTCATTTCAAGCCAACCATTCCTAATGGGTGAAAATTCTCTTTTAGTTGGATACCATCCTTTTTATCCAATTCTTTATGGCACCCATGGTTCCTTTCCTCATCATCAATTATCTGAGACTCAAATTATCTTGTATTTGTTAAAAACTAGATGATCTATTGATCATCATCAAATACTTGAAAATTTTCAACATTGTCTAGTATTGAGGGATAAGGTACCAATTCAATAAAGAACTTCAAAAAATTTGACTCATACATAGGGGCCAAATTTTTTGTTGAAGTGATAAATGAATTATGAGTTTAGTTTTTTATCTTAGGATAACCACTATATTGAACACTTTGATTGACTTGATTAGATCCTAAGATCTATGCTTGTACTTATTAAAATATGACAATTTGAATTGGTCTTTACTATTGATCTAATTATTCACCAACTCTAATACTTTATATACCAATAGCTCCTTGACATTATTCTTGAGGGAAAACTATAATCAATGAATCATAGTCATCTCTATTTTTGGTGCATGTTAATTAGAGCATGTATGTTACTAAAATTTTATTTCCTTATGGATTGACTAGATTGATACCAACACTTGATCCTTATTTATATATTGCTATATTCAAATAGAGGTTCCATAATTAGGAAGGGACCTAAATTTATTATTGAATTTCATGCCTCATAGTAAATGTATAAATTACTAGACTAGGGGACTTATAACTTAATTATTCATTAACAATGTTATATTCTGTAATAAGATACTTCATCCTAGGATCTCAATCAATCCTGATCTGGTTGGCAATGTCTCTCCATGGTAGCTAAAAATGAGAGACTTTCATTGAAAGATATCCATTTAACATATTTTACTAATCTCTACTCAATAATAACCCATATCCTTCAATAATATCCACTACCAAAATGTTGATAGTCATATGTACTCAAGGTTTTAAAGCAACCTAAATTCTTACATCATTCAGTTCTCCCAACATAGGCACTACTATCTTATCCAACTGTGACACTATCCTCTTGGATGGATTTGGGCTCAAACCAAGCTTTTGATAAATGTAATTTGTCAGTACCATTTTTGAATCTATTAAATCTACTAAATAATTGTGTATGTTATTTATAAATGATTTAATGGTTAGTAAGAAATGGGGAACCTGAATCTTGATTTTGTATATAATGTTTTTGTTTGTTGTCTTGTAATTTTTTGGAATATATTTACCCATGATAGACTTCCATAATATCTCCTTATGTTCTATGATTTATGCTAGTTCATGGAGATGAATATTGGCATTGATCTTGTTCATATCCTCAATAGTGTAGTATCCTCCTTTATTCTATTATTCTCTATGTTGAGGCTGATCATTCCCTTTTGGGGAGGATGTTTATTTTTAGCTTTAGGATTTGGGAGAATAAATATATTATTGGGAGGAGTAGAAGTGGTGAGGGTTTGTATGTTCCTTATATTTTAATTATTCATATTGAACTACTAGAATGCTTATACCTCATCATAATTATCCTCTAAAACATTATCATATTCATTAGGAAAGGGAGACTCATAGGTTTAAAAGACCATATCTGAACTTGAAGGATTAGATTCATGAGGGAGATCTAGAGGATTCATCATTTTATATTTTCTAATCATTTCCCTCTATAAGATTTCAAATGTTGCATAGGACTCTATATATTCCAACTCACCATGTTGTGATGTGTTGGCAACCCTACACTAATTGGGTAAAGATGTCTCCATGATATTGATTCATGACAACTTATTACACCATTATTATTATACACTATTGGTGTGCTTATAGTAAGACATGTTATATCTTGAAAATTTAGAATTATAATTGTAATTCTGATTATTAGTATTACTAGTGGATCCTTTTTTTCATTTTCAAGAAATTATTGATGTGTTTATAGACCATTGATTGCATAAAAATAAATTCAAATTTAGTAGATTCAAAACCCTATGTGAATATTATGTTGGTGTGAGCTTGATGTTGGTTTTAATGATGGTCAATCCCTTGTGTTTAATTATTCAAGAACCCATAATATTGTTTTATTTTTTATTGTATCATAGGAGGTAGAGTGTACAATTAATTTTGGTTGAATGTAGGGGCATTTTGATTAGCATGTGAAATTGGATTCAAATATGGGAGTCCATTATTGAACATTTGGCCTACTGAATTTTCAGGATTGAGCTATGGATTGAGATGCTTGTTGATATTAATAGCTTCTTGGAATGCCAAAGCGAAAGTACTGGAAGTGGCATATATTTATAACAACACTATAGGAATGAGATCCAAAGCATTTTTTTCTATCTAAACCATCAAATCCACATCTATCTTGTATTTGGAATTCAATCAAGTGTACATATTTTGTAATATTGCATCAAAGGCCTAGATTGACTCATTGGGTTCCCTCTTCATGCTAGTGAAATGATGATACACCATAATTAGATTAGTCACTTGCCCAGATTGTGAAATAAATGTACGTTGACACTCATTTATGAGGTAATATAATTTTCCTACAAATCAAGATATCAATCATAAGAAGAATCTTATAGATTAAATGAGAAAATCATGTATGCAACACTATCTTTGGAGACATTCATTAGGCTAAGGTTAGACTTGAAATATTTGATGTGTTCTTCTACCATCTTCCATTTGAGGGGGAAAAGCTAGGAAAATAATTTTCTAAGTTCCTTGGTAGATCATGATGGTCTCTAGGGATGGAAATAATAGATCTAACTAACCAAGGTTAAGACATATAAGGATTGATAAGCAAGATTTTTATTATAGGAAAAGGTAACCTAGATCATTGTATCTTATGAAAGATAGGTATTAGTTTAGGCCTCTAAGGATTTGACAATGGTGAAACCAAAAGGATATCTTTGGCCCTAAACCTTGTTAATATCTTAGGTGTCTCTAGTGAAACTCTACGTAGTGACTAATCTCTACTATTCAGAAAACACACAAATGTTCCCTCCTTATAGTGCCAAGTTTTTGTCTATTGATGTGGGTTTTATGTACATCATAAATGGTTAAGTAATTTAGCCACTAATTTTTTTGGATCTCTATGAAAAAAAGTTCTATTTTTGGGCATGAGTTCCAAGTATGCAATTAAAACAACTAAGTGATTGGATAGTAGGTTGAGCTTGTGGGTTTTTTAACTAGGTTTTTATTGATGAATGTGTGGAATCTAACATAAAGTAATCATAAGGTTATTTGTAAGGGTGGAGGATTATTATATAGTGGGTATATCTCAAAGAAACTCATACAGGGAAATAATGGTAAGGTAAAAAATAAATCTTTGTGTTCCAAAAATGTCACTTCTAAGGATGTTTATTTGGTGGATAAGTATCTCTAAGACCAATGTTTGTCATTTATAACTATTGCACACACAAAAAAACATAGTTATCAGTATGGGAAAAAAGTATAGGATTCTCAATGATCTCAACTAAAGGTTTCTCTCCTTATGAATATTTTTTCACATCCCTATTTGAAATATTAAAGCTTGGACCAAAAATTTATCTAAGATAGTTATGGCTCATGAGTAATTTAATATACTAAAATAAATACCTTTTCACACTTCAAATTATCAATTTAAGTTGTAATAATATCTTAACCTAATTAAACTTAGCAATCCTTAATTGTTTTTATACATATAAGATCAATATTCACTTATTGAAACAATCAGTTTCATCCATAACATTAGCACACATTAGAATTATTGAATTGATATAGATAAAGAAACCTAAAGTAAATTAACATAAAAAAGGAAGAAGAAAGAACAAACATAGTTGTATGACAATCAATCTCTTGATCTCTTCTTTTATATTTATCAAAATTTAGACACTTTAAAAAGAAGGTTTTACATGTATATAAAGGACTTGGGGAAGGGGTCACCTTATCCTAAAACTATATAAAAAATATGATTACATCATGATAAATAGACCATAAGTTCTATTTTGGTACAAAAATGCATGTTTTAACTTATAAATTACTTTAGACATGTAATGTGTGCATACTAGAAAAAATAATTTGTTTCATTACAACATGGATGTAAGAAGACTTAACTAGTAATTTGTAAACATTAGATGTAAAATTGTACAAAAAACTTCTTAGACTAAGGATAACTCAGTTCCTTCTTGACTCTTTTCAAAGTTGTTGTTGGAACTACATTTTTAATTAGATATATGCTAGCAATTAGAGTTGAACTTATTGTTGTATCTGAGGTGACTAGAGTTGTGGCTAGGGACACACTTATATCTTAGAATACTATTATAATTAGAGATGAAATAAGAGGTGGTGTTAAGGCACTCCCTAAGCTAGGAGGAACCTCTATTTAACACTATAGGTGGGGTCTGAGTAGGTGGAACTAGCAAATAGTGCTAAGGATGCTTTATTATTGGCTTATGAATCTTATACTTAGTCAGAGGATCCCCATACTTAGTGAGATCCTAATTTTTTTTGACTAAGTATAAGGGAGGGGTTTGTTTATATCACCCTCAATAATTCCTCACTTAAACCTATAGTCTCATCCCTTTCTTTTACTTCCTCATCATCTTTAAAATTAAGGAATATGAAGTCATAGTTGAATGGCTCAAATTTGTATGGGATGCCAAGGTTGTGTAATCTCCTATGAAGGTCCCAATCCATGTGGGGTAGATTATCCAATGTATAATCCTTCATTACATTCCCATCTTCTCTAAAATGTCTCTTGAATGTATACTGCATCCTCCCAATAGTGAAATGGGAATCATGTACATTGCCTTTCTTACTCTTTAAAAAATATTCATCTATACCATTATATATTTGAAAATAAATATATTGATTAGCATATTTTTTAGGGACAAACTTGGGGAGCTCAAGAGGGTCTACCCTATGCCCATCAACCATGATGACTTTATAATTCAGGTAGAGCCAATAATCACCCAATTTTGTAAGTGTATTAGAAATTCTCTTTGAAATCCTAGCCAAAGGTTGTCCATCAATGCCCATCTAGACCTAAGGATATAGGTCATCTACAATTCTATAAAATTTCTTTACATATGAACATATTTGGATTAAATAATGGAAGTCACATATTCTATTCTTGTTATAATCAGGGTTGGGATTCTAAAAAACCCCATTATGTCTGTAAACAATCCCCCTAATTGCATCTATGAGGTATGAAATCATATATAAATTTCCCCTTGGGGCCTCTTATCCTATTGTATAATTTTTTCATGTAAAAAGGCACCAATGACCTCTATTAATGCATAGGTGCACTTTGAAGTAATGAGCAGGTCTAATAGGGGTACCCATTTTAGATACAGGAAGTAAATGCTCAGGTGGTTAAAGCATCAATTTAGAAATTCCATAATAATATGAATTACCATCCTAAATTGGGTGATGGGGATAGAATTATTGGTATGTTCCTTTATATTAAAATCTTTTCTAGGAGAAACCACTTCCAAAATGTTCATTCCTTATTATTGTTTTTCTTCCAAGTGACCACACTATGTAAATCAAATGTTACATCTAGAATGGGTAGACTTAAATACCTCATGAATGTATCTCTAGAGATTTAGGAAAAAATTATTTTATTTTTTAAATAGTTTAGATAGCCACCACATGTAATTTTTCCTTTGAAGAATAAATCTTACAAAAAGTCGATGCATGGCATGACTTCTAGTTTGGTAGTTACATAGTGAAGTGTCTAAAATTTAAATGTCATGAAGTCATCTAAAATTTATTTCTCTTCTACTTATATGTTCTCCTCTAATGAAAATTAATAAAAATTCTATATTATTTCTCAGAGAATTGAGTAATTGGCATGGAGACCATTGAACACAATTACATCAAAGACCATGTCTAGGTATTTTGTGGAGTCTATGATGGAAAACCTAGATGGTGGTGGAGCTCCCTTATATGACCTAGATGAAGAAGCCATTATTTTTGGTTAATGTTGGTTTGATTCAATCTCTTTTAAAATGTTGGTATAAGAACACTATTTCATAAATTTAAACCCATTTTAAATGTAGTTAAGGATTTTAAAATTATAGTTGGCTATGTGCACTCAAGATCTTGAAAATCAAATAAGGTAAACTTAGTTGGGGGCTCAATGTTATAGTTTTATGTATTCATTCTAATTCATGTTCCAATAATTTCCAACCTCTACAATTTCTTCACCTTCATTTAATTCAAACCTGACCACTTAGGCCTGGTGGGCATGTCATGTAGGATGCTTACTCATTTAGGGTGTCATGATGTTACTTATTCCTTTTGAAACTTGTCATTATATGGTTTATTCATGGGGTTGACCTTTACCTTTGGGCCCAATTATATAATATGGTGAGCCTAGTATTTATGTGAAATACCTCAAAGATTAAAATGCTCTTTGGAGAGACTCATTTAGAAAGATTTATTTTAAAGTCACCATACGAAAAATTCCCTAACTAAAGGATCCAAATGAAAGTCCCTGAAGGAATAGTTTCAAAAGATTAAGTGTCTTTAGAGAGATTATATTTTAGGATGAAGTCACCACAAATAAAGTTCTTGAATGTAAACCTTTTGAATGAAATTTGATGAAGAGAAAGTTCTTAAAGACCAAAACCCTCCAAAGATCAAAGTTTCCAAATCAAAGTTGTCCCATGTTGGCTAGATATTTTACATTAAATCAAAATTACCTAGGAAGTCATGGAATTAAATCCCCTTCATAGAATGGTGAAGCTCCCATGTTTTTATGTATATCTATTTTATTTACTTACAACTTATAGTTATTCACAAAGTTGCTTGAGTTATTCTAATTGGGGGTATTGCTTTAATCACTTCATTCATGAGCTATAACAAAGGTATTTTGCAATAAGTAAGTAGTTGATTCTAGGAATGTGACTAGAGTTTTGCACATAGATTTAAGGATAAATAAAAGACTATAATGCTCAACAAAGAAAATAAGAATAAGAAATGCACTTTATAAAAAATAGTTTAAAAAATTTATTGCATTCATGCAAATAGATAACATATGATTGTGAAAATATCTTAGCAAATGACTAAGAAAGTAATGAATTAAATTTAGATAATTAGATAATGCAAATTTTACCATTTTATCTTCATGAAACATATAGAATGATTCATGTTAGGTTGTGGAGCTAAAAGCTTCACTAATGCAAACATGGAGGAGGTTATTGGGTTACTGAGTTGCAGAGTGAGTTGCAGAGTGAGTTACAGAGGAACTGGTGTCAGTCAGGCCAATCGACATCAGTCATAATACAGTGCAGAAGCAATTGACGTTAGTTATAAGTCGGCTGACATCGGTCAGAAAGGAGCCGATGTTGGTAACCTGTGTGTGCATGCAATTTGCATGTGGGTTCTGGACTGGTCTATTTTTGGACAGTCAGTTTACATGTAAAGACTTAATTTTGTCTTGGAGTTGCGAGTCTAATTATTATAATTAAGAATGTCTAATTATTGTATGCATGAGATCTATATAATAGACTCATGGGTTGTATTTTAAAGGTGTACTAGAGTGAGAGAGCAAAGATTAGCTCCTTCAGAAGAGACAGAGTAAGAGTGCTAGATAGCAAAGAGGGCTTGTAGAAGAGATCAGGGATTAGCTCTCCTAGTTCCAAAGGGGTGCTGAGTGTGTATGATCTAAGAGAGTTGTAGGTTGTGCAAGTTTTGGTTGAAGATCCACTGGGGTACTAGTTAAAGAATCATAAGGACTTAGGGCAGTAAGGACAAGGGTTCTTCAGAGTGTAGAGACATCTGTATGGTAAGTAAGATCATTGATCTGCAAGTGTATGTGTGTGCAATGTCTAAGGTTTGAAGGTGTGTAGAACCAAGTTGATCTATAGGTGGCAGCAGAATCAAGGTGACAACAACACAATAGGGAGCAAGATCAGGTGGTATCTACCTGGAGTACAGTGTGTACTCGGTTATTGAGCAAAGAGGAAGGCAAGGGAGTTCCTTCCATAAGTAAGAGCATTTAAGTTGGAGGTTGTTGTAAGTTCATGGGAGATCTACTTGGAGTACCTTGAGTACTTAGAGTGCATGGAGCACTTGTTGAGTGTGTGGAGCACTTGTGTACTGGCAGTAGTGGATACTGACTGGTTGGAGGTGAACACCATCTTTGTGTTTGAGTTGTGTGTTGGGACCGTAAGAGAGAGAGAGAGAACTCTTGAAGGTGAATTACTATACACTTGAGGTGTGGGAAGCCTTTGTAAGGTGAAGAAGAGCTATGGCATCTTCTTGGTTTTAATTCTTTTATGGAAGAGTATTAATACAAGTTGTGTATTGTCTCTCATATTCTGTGTTGTTTTTGAATTCTAGTTACTTATGATTCTGGTTTAATTCTGCATGTAATTTGCTTGTATATGGTAATTAATGGTGCTTCCTTAGGTTCCTAACAGTTGGTATCAGAGCTAAGGTTGTAGGGAGCAGGTTTGTGTTTGGTTACAGGTCACTCTCAGGGGTTTTTGATTGAGTGGGAGTATATCAATGACAAAATAAAGTATGCTACAAATGGAGAAATTGAATAACACGAATGGTCAATTATGGTGTTATGGAAAGAAAGAGCAGGTAAAAAAATATTGTTGGTTGGCAGAAGATCAGCATGAAGAAATTAAAGAAGCAGATGTTATAGGTGTTGTTGCACAAGATGCTCTGGGATGTTTCTTGGATAAAGTTGAATCTTGGTTAATAGATTCTGTTGCCTCTTTCCATGTAGCCCCAAGTAGAGGGGTTGGTGAGCCTTGTCATAGTATTGGCAAAGGGGAAGTGAAGCTGAAATTGCAGGTGGCCAACACATGGGTGTTGAAGGAGGTCATGTAGGTCCCAGTCTTGAAGATATCGCTAATTTCTTCAGGAAATTTGGGTGATGAGAGATGCACAAGAACTCTCATAGCAGATGCACTTGAATTAGCATGTGGTAAAAAAGCAGGTACTCTTTATCTACTTGCTTGTATTACTATTTCCACTTATATTGCATAGGTGTGGCTTTGTAGGCTTGGTCACATAAGTGAGAAGGGAATGGATGTTCTTAAGTCAAAAGGGAAGAGATAAGCTTCAGAGAGCATAGACTGAGATTTTTGTGAGCAGTGGGTTGCTACAAGAAAGGATTGTGTTTATTGCAGGAAAAGGAAGACTGATGTATTTGATAAACTTAAGAACTAGAAAGCCTTGGTGTTCTTGGAGGAGATGATAGATAGAGATCAGTGGATGGGGCTGAACATCTCTAAGCAGGGTGGTTTAGATAGTGATTTGATCCATGGAGAGCTCGCAAGTAAAAAGTCATCACTCATAGGCATACATAAGTACCAGCGTCAATTAAGGGTAATCAATGTCAAACAGATAGGTGTCAACATCAGTCATGTGTAGACTAGAGGATTCATTGGTGTCGAGTAGGTGGAGACCGACGTCGGTAGGATAACTGACATTAGTGACCTAGATAGTCACATGGAACCGATGTCGGTCTGATGCAGATTATGTAGTGACCAAGGTCAGTCACTGAGATGGATTTTGGGTAGACAAAAAGCTGTCAAGGAGTCTCAAATGCCCATGTGGAGGACTGAAAGGGTAAGTAAGCCTCAAATTCATTGTTCCTCTTCTTTATACTTGTTGCTCACTATAGAGCAGGAAGGATCTAGGAAATAGTGGGAGCATGGCATGAACAGGATGTAGAACCAAATGAGAGATTTGGTAGGATTTCTAGCCGGTATGAAAGCACTGAGATGAATGGATACCTTAGTTAAAGAATAAAGAGAATGGATACGTGAGATAGAAGGCTAGGTTATATGGTCTTGAGGAAGCTGTAGGGTAATGGAGGTTTGATAGGGATATGACTAAGCATGGCTTTAGTCAAGGTCAATGTGACCATTATGTATTTTCTTTACCAGGTTCGATGATGATTGCAACATTATCCTATTACTGTATGTGGTGTGGTTGCTTGTTGTAGGGTTACACATGCAAGGAGTTTCTAAGCTAAAGGTAAAGTTAGTTCAGAGGTATGTCATGAAGAATTTGGGAGTAGCAAAATTCTTTGGCATAAGAGACATGGAAGATCATAGGTTGATTTTGTCTCCAGTGGGAGCTGATGTGAAGAAGGTGTTGGTGAGGTTCAAGATGCAGGATGTAGAATCGGTAAGCACACCAAGGGCTAGACAGTTCAAGTTGAGCTTAGAATAGTGTTTGAAATCACATGAGGTCTGGTGTAGACTTGAGTTTTCCCAAGTAGTGGGAGTTGTCAGAGAGTTTGGAGCCAATTCGAGGAAGGTGGATTCTTAGGTATCTGAGAGGGATTATCAGTAGGGATTCATGTTATGCAGGGTCAAGGACTTCACTACATGGATATGTAGGTTTGGATGTGGCAAGTTACTTAGATGACAGGTGATGCATCATAGGTTGTGTGGTGGTTGGTCTTCAAGATTGAGCTTGAAGAGGGATACAAGCTAGGAAATGAATTAGATGAAGGTACAAGTACAAGTACAAGTGCAGCAATTTATCTCCAAGTGGGAGATTGTTAGGTTGTGGAGCTAAAAGCTTCACTGATGCAAACATGGAGGAGGTTGCTAGGTTGCTGAGTTGTAGAGTGAGTTATAGAGTGAGTTACAGAGGAATTAGCGTCAGTCAGGCCAATCGACATTGGTCATAATATAGTGCAGAAGCAACTGACATCAGTTATAAGTCGGCCGACATCAGTCAGAAAGGAGCTAACATCGGCAACCTATGTGTGCATGTGGGTTTCAGACTGGTCTATTTTTGGATAGTCAATTTGCATGTAAAGACTTAATTTAGTCTTGGACTTATGAGTCTAATTATTGTAATTAAGAATGTCTAATTATTGTACACATGAGATCTATATAATACACTCATGGGATGTATTGTAAAGGTGTACTAGAGTGAGAGAGCAAAGATTAGCTCCTTCAGAAGAGAGAGAGCAAGAGTGATAGATAGCCAAGAGGGCTTGTGGAAGAGAGCAGGGATAAGCTTTTCTTAGTTCTAAAGGGGTGCTGAGTGTGTATGATCTGAGAGAGTTGCAGGTTGTGCAAGTTCTGGTAGAAGATCCACCAGGGTACTGATTGAAGAATCATAAGGACTTAGGGTTGTAAGGACAAGGGTTCTTTAGAGTGTAGAGACATTTGCATGGTAAGTAAGATCATTGATCTGTAGGTGTATGTATGTGTAAGGTCTAAGGTTTACAGGTGTGTAGAACAAGGTTAATCTATAGGTGGTAGTAGAATCAAGGTGATAGCAACACAACAGGGAGCAAGATCAGGTGGGATCTACTTGAAGTACAGTGTGTACTCAATTATTGAGCAAAGAGGAAGTCAAGGGAGTTCCTTCCATAAGTAAGATCATTTGAGTTGCAGGTTATTGCAAGTTCATGGGAGATCTACTTGGAGTACGTTGAGTACTTGGAGTGCGTGGAGCACTTGTGGAGTGCATGGAGCACTTGTGTATTGGCAGTAGTGGATACTAACTGGTTAGAGGTGAACACCAACTCTGTGTTTGAGTTGTGTGTTGGGACCGTAAGAGAGAGAGAACTCTTGAAGGTGAATTAATATACACTTGAGGTGTGGGAAGCATCTGTAAGGTGAAGAAGAACTATGGCATCTTCTTGGTTGTAATTCTTTTCTATAAGATTATTAATACAAGTTGTGTATTGTCTCTCATATTCTGTGTTGCTTCTAAATTCTAGTTACTTTTGATTCTGGTTTAATTCCGCATGTAAGTTGCTTGTATATGGTAATCAATGGTGCTTCCTTAGGTTCCTAATAGTTGGTATCAGAGCTAAGGTTAAAGGGAGTAGGTTTGTGTTTGGTTACAGGTCACTCTCAGGGGTTTTTTATTGAGTGGGAGTATTGCAATGTTAGAAGAAAGTATGCTATGAATGGAGAAACTGAATAGCACAAATGGTCAATTACAGTGTTATGGAAATAAAGAGCAGGTAAAGAAATATTGTTGGTTGGCAGAAGATCAGCATGAAGAAACTAAAGAAGCAAATGTTGTAGGTGTTGTTGCACAAGATGCTCTGGGATGTTTCTTGGATAAAGTTGAATCTTGGTTAATATATTATGTTGCCTCTTTCCATGCAGCCCCAAGTAAAGGGGTTGGTGAGCCTTGTCATAGTATTGGCAAAGGGGAAGTGAAGCTAAAATTGCAGGCGGCCAACACATGGGTGTTGAAGGAGGTCATGCAAGTCCCAGTATTGAAGATGTGGCTAATTGCTTCAAGAAAGTTGGGTGATGAGAGATGAAAAAGAACTCTCACAGTGGATGCACTTGAATTAACATGTGGTAAGAAAGTAGGTACTCTTTATCTACTTACTTGTATTACTGTTTCCACTTCTATTACATAGGTGTGGCTTTGCAAGCTTGGTCACATAAGTGAGAAGGGAATGGATGTTCTTATTTCAAAAGGGAAGAGATCAACTTCAGAGAGCATAGACTGAGATTTCTATGAGCAGTGGGTTGCTAAAAGAAAGGATTATGTTTATTGTAGGAAAAGGAGGACTGATGTATTTGATAAACTTAAGAACTAGAAAGCCTTGGTGTTCTTGGAGGAGATGATAGAAAGAGATCAATGGATGGGGCTAGACATCTTTGAGTAAGGTAGTTTGGATAGGGTTTTGATCCATGGAGAGCTCACAGGTAAAAAGTCATCACTCACAGGCATACACAGGTACCGACATCGATTAAGGGTAACTGACATAGAATAGACAGGTGTCGACATCAGTCATGTGCAGACCAGAGGATTTGGTGGTGTTGGGTAGGTGGAGACTGATGTCGGTAAGATAACTGGCATCAGTGACCTAGATAGTCACATGGAACTGACGTCGGTCGGATGCAGACTGTGTAGTGACTGAGGTCGGTCACTGAGATGGATTTTGGGCAAAAAACAAGTTATCAAGGAGTCTCAAATGCCCATGTGGAGGAATGAAAGGGTAAGCAAGCCTCAAATTTTTTGTTCCTCTTTTTGTACTCATTGCTCATTGTAGAGCAAGAAGGATCTAAGAAATAGTGGGAGCATGGCATGAACAGGATGCAGAACCAAATGGGAGATTTGGTAGGGTTGTCAGCTGGTATGAAAGCACTAAGATGAATGGATACCTTAGTTAAAGAATAGAGAGAATGGATATGTGAGATGGAAGGCCAAGTCATATGGTCTTGAGGAAGTTGCAGGGCAATGGAGGTTTGACAAGGATATGACTAAGCATGGCTTTAGTTAATGTCAATGTGACCATTGCGTTTTTTCTTTATCGGGTTGGATGATGATTGCAAAATTATCCTGCTACTGTACGTGGTGTGGTTTCTTGTTGTAGGGTTACACATGCAGGGAGTTTTTGAGCTAAAGGTAAAGTTAGTATAGAGGTATGTCATGAAGAATTTGGGAGTAGTGAAATTCTTTGGCATAAGAGACATGGAAGATCATAGGTTGATTTTACCTCTAGTGGGAGCTGATGTGAAGGTGTTGGTGAGTTTCAAGATGTAGGATGCAGAATCGATAAGCACACCAAGGGCTGGAAAATTCAAGTTGAGCTTAGAACAATGTTTAAAATCACATGAGGTCTGGTGTAGACCTGAGTTTTCCCAAGCAATGGTAGTTGTCAGAGAGTTTGGAGCCAATTCGGGGAAGGTGGATTCTCAGGTATTTGAGAGGGATAAGCAAGAGTGATTCATGCTATGCAGGGTCAAGGACTTCACTATATGGATATGTAGGTTCAGATGTGGCAGGTTACTTAGATGACAGGTGATGCATCACAGGTTGTGTGGTGGTTGGTCTTCAGGATTGAGCTTGAAGAGGGATACAAGCCAGGAAATGAATTAGATGAATTTACAAGTATAGGTACAAGTGCAGCTATTTATCTCCAAGTGGGATATTGTTAGGTTATGGATCTAAAAGCTTCACTGATGCAAACATGGAGGAGGTTACTGGGTTGCTGAGTTGTAGAGTGAGTTGCAGAGGAACTAGCATTAGTTAGGCCAATTGACATCGGTCATAATACAGTGTAGAAGCAACTGATGTTGGTTATAAGTCGGCTGACATCGGTCATAAAGGAGCTGACATCGACAACTTGTGTGTGCATGTAGTTTGCATGCGGGTTCTAGACTGGTCTATTTTTGGACAGTCAGTTTGCATGTAAAGACTTAATTTAGTCTTGGAGTTGTGAGTCTAATTATCGTAATTAAGAATGTCTAATTATTGTATGCATGAGATCTATATAATAGACTCATGGGCTGTATTGTAAAGGTGTACTAGAGTGAGAGAGCAAAGATTAGCTCCTTCAGAAGAGAGAGAGCAAGAGTGCTAGATAGCCAAGAGGGCTTGTAAAAGAGATCAGGGATTAGCTTCTCCTAGTTCTAAAGGGGTGCTGAGTGTGTATGATCTGAGAGAGTTGCAGGTTGTGCAATTTTTGGTAGAAGATCCACCAGGGTACTAGTTGAAGAATCATAAGGACTTAGGGCAGTAAGGACAAGGGTTATTCAAGGTGTAGAGACATTTGCATGGTAAGTAAGATCATTGATCTGTAGGTGTATGTGTGTGCAAGGTCTAAGGTTTGCAGATGTGTATAACTAGGTTAATTTGTAGGTGGTAGTAGAATCAAGGTGACAACGACACAACAGGGAGCAAGATCAGGTGGGATCTACTTGGAGTACATTGTGTACTTAGTTATTGAGCAAAGAGGAAGGCAAGGGAGTTCCTTCCATAAGTAAGATCATTTGAGTTGCAAGTTGTTGCAAGTTCATGGGAGATCTACTTGGAGTACATTGAGTACTTGGAGTGTGTAGAGCACTTGTGGTGTGTGTGGAGCACTTGTGTACTGGTAGTAGTGGATACTGACTGGTTGGAGGTGAACACCAACTCTGTGTTTGAGTTGTTTGTTGGGACTGTAAGAGAGAGAGAACTCTTGAAGGTGAATTACTGTACACTTGAGGTGTGGGAAGCCTCTGTAAGGTGAAGAAGAACTGTGGCATCTTCTTGGTTGTAATTCTTTTCTGGAAGAGTATTAATACAAGTTGTGTATTGTCTCTCATAGTCTGTGTTGTTTCTAAATTCTATTTACTTGTGATTCTGGTTTAATTCCACATGTAAGTTGCTTATATGTGGTAATAAATGGTGCTTCCTTGGGTTCCTAACAATTCCCATAAATGAAAAATTCCCAAGAAAACAATCCTCCTTATTCACTCTCAGTTGCATTCATACAAAATAATCCTATTATCTTAAACACAAAGTTTTGGATTTTTTAAACTTATTTTACAAAGATTATAATTGTTTATTTTTACAAAATTATCATCCCCCAAGCATGAAGGCCTACACTTATATTTATACAAATACAGAGGTAAAAAACAAATAATATTAGACTTATCTAATTCCCATGTGCTACATAAAAACTTGAAGGTTATTGAGAAACATCTTCCTTAGATATCTATTTTATGTCATGAAATAGTTGATGACAAGTGGTGATGTTTAGTCTCATTTTTTGTATCAAACACCAACTCCTTGCATGTGGTGTATAAGTAGCTTCTAGTAATCCTATCTTTTAAAAATACTTTAAGTAACAACACTTAACCAAATTACTTAAGTTTTACACTTTCACAATGTAATTTTAATTTACAAATAAATTGTCCAATAACATATTTTTATGAATTAATTACTTGAAACAAGATTAATTTTAATATACTTGAGAAAATAAAAGAAGAAAATAGAAGAAAAAGAAAAGAAGTCTCATAACAGACTTGAAGTAAACATCTAGTCCAATTCATGAACTTGTTATCTACATTTCTCCCTATATTTGATGTGTTGAGCCATCATTAGTTGTATAGATTCATCATTAGGCTTGGAAAGTTCTTGTATCTCTATTTCAAATCTTATCTTTTCTCTCTCTAATATTTTATGATGAACTTTCACCCCTTCAATCCTTGCTTCAAGTATTTTTATTTCTTGTTTATATTTGATTAACTCCTTGATGGATTTAGTTGTAAAAGGAATTGTGACCTTGTCCATAAGTTGATTGAATTATTCATATAACTATTTTTATGTCCTTAGAACATTATCAGACCAAACACCATTAAGACAATTACAAATAATCTTCCAAACTTGACTTTGTACTGCATGCTTCTTCTTCTAGATTCTTTATTTCCTCACTCATTGCTTACAGAATATTCATACAAAAGATAGGATATATTCCTCTTATTTTATTTTTTTTATGTATCCATCAAGTACAATCTTCTCTTTAATCATAATTTTATCACCTAAATTACCTATTGTTTGTAGGCTTTCTTGTTTCAAATCACAAATCCCATTTTCAAGCTCAATTTGTTTCATTACTATCTTTATTTTTGTCAATTTCTTTAAAATTATAGCATGAACATCTGGGGCACTATGGAGTAGCTTCTAAGCATATTTATGCATGTTCTCTATCCACTTATTAACTGCCTTCACTTTGTCTCTAGTCTCTTCCACTTATGTGACAACTTACTACTCAATTGATTTTCCTAAAATAATAGCTTGTTATGGAACAAATTTCTCAAACTTAGCTATTATTTCATATAATTATAAGTTTTCTTCTTTCAATTTAGATTTGGTAGCTTTTTCTTCATCCATCTTCTTGAAAAGAGTGTTGATTAAAGTCTAAGTATCTTGTTTTAGGCATTTGATGGTAACTTATCTAAGAGATACCTTCATGACTACTAAATCCTTCTCAATAAATTGTTCCTTACTTAATCCCTGAAGAGGAACTATTATTTATACAAACATTTACCTTGAAGGTTCAATTATCAATTTTAAATTTGCTTTTGTAGACTTCAACATCTTCCCTTTCTTGTCTAGACTTTTCAACAATTATAAGTCTATCTCTTTGAGATTAATCACTTCCTTGGATTCTATAATTTCCTACATTGCCAACTAGGATGAAAAGTCTATGATGGTGGAAGTACTTGAATTATAACCATTTATTGCTAGTTATCTATGATTACTAGTTACTGAGAAGGAATTTCTTGTGCCATAGACTCTTTTTAAATTTCTTTTGTTGAATCCTTCTCAATTTATTTTACCTTCTCTACCACTACTTCTACCTCCTTTTATTTCTCAACTTATTTTACTTTTTTAGCTACTGCCTCCTCTATGGCTTCCTTCTCAAGTTCAATTACTTATTTTTACTATAGCTCTTCCTAGGATGAGCTTATATTTTTAGTAGTTACCTTTTTAGGATCTTTTTCAATGGTGGGCTAATCTTTTAAAGGATGTGGTGGTGGTGAAGAAGGTATAGAAGATGGAGGAGGAGGACTTGCCTCTTTTTAGGTGGATTTCTTAGGATTTTTAGTACTATAAAACATAGGAGGTGTCATTAATGTTGATGGGTCTATGGTGGGTCTAGTGGAAATGGGAATGGTAGTAGAAGAAACCAATGGGGATATTAAAATTGATGATGGCATTGGCTCTTTATCCTTTATCATAGAATATTTATCATAAATATTTCTTTTTAGTTTTATCTTCTTTATGAGCACTTGGTTGATTTCCCCCTATACTATCTATTTTCTTTTCTAACCTACATGTGTGGTTTCACTTATCAAATCCTTAATATGGTAACCTTTTTCAAGGATCCAAGTGGAATTCATTACCAAAACGTTTCAATTTCTATCAAAAATTATTTTATCATGATCACCACCAAAAATTATTTTTTGGAATGGGATATTATCTCCTCCATCTTCATGAAAATCATTACTTGTGACAATCCTATCATCTTCCATGTTCTCAAGGATGGTGGCCAAGTTAAAGGTATGGATTTTCATAATAGACAACATACTTTTATCCCTCATTCTAACCTTAAATTCATCTTTTAAGTCAATATAAAAATATTCAAGTGTTGGGATATGCATGTATTCTAAAGAAACTATATTTTTGGCTACCCCTTGATAATCAAAGTTAATTTTGGACTCCAAATGTGCTTAAGTTTAATGATGATACATCCTTCTCTATACATTCCTAGCCTTATAAATGGTTGGAAAATGGTAGTGACCAATGAAAATGAGAAAATTAATGGCTACATAGTGTGATTTTGACTATAAGTCATGTAGTTCAATCAGTTTTTTGCACTATTCCATGAGAATCCACTTATCACTTGGATAACTAGGAAATTTGACAAGTGCCCATGATAAACCTCCTATTTTGATGTATGTAAAATCAAGGAACTAAATGAAAATACATTCATACTAGGAAACCATTTCCCAAGTCTCATCTCATACTCTTTAGTGCTTTAAGGCTATATCTAACTTTCAAATAATTTCATAGAAAAATCCATCATTTAATATAATATAATGTTTGTACTATTGTGAAAGAACCAGTTGAGGATAGTATTCATATATGGGCATAGTTGATAGTGTGAATTTTGTCCTCATCCTTGATAAAAATCCACTTGAAGTATTTTTATATACAATGTATGATTCCATTTTAAAATCAAAAGTCTATAATACATTCCTCAACTATCAATCTATATTGTCACTGATCATTCTTGTATAATCAATCTTAGAAGAGCTTGAAGTCACATCAATAATTTTAATATAAGCATAAATCCAAGGTGAGAACCATTTGACATTATTCTCTCCATTGAGTCTACATAACAACTAAATGATGCCATAAAATTCTTGAACAAAATGTGATCTTAGTCCCCCAATGGTTATTAGCTTTATCCATATTCATATCAATTACTTTTGGGGATGTTGGGATATTTAGATAGTAATTAAGTTATTAAACATCCAACATTATGATTACATAACTCAAAAAATATCTTATAGTCCTAGTAATTTAATCATAATATTTAGAACATGTTAGAACAAATGAGGGGAATAGGATGAGCTAGGGAAAGTTGTAGCTGGCAAAATTCCACTAGTGTTCATTGCATGCATGAGTGGGGTCTTGGATATGGCCTTGGATATTTATAGTAATTATTATATGGATACATTTTCCATGTATGTATCACTCACCTTTATCATCTTATAATCAATGCTTGATTCAATGAGATATCCTTTGTATTCATACTTTATCTTCGGCTCTTGTGATTTGACCTTCTTAACTTTTGCTTTACCTTTCCTACTTAACTCTGGGATATCCTCAAGTGACAATGATAGGTATTCTTCAATTTAATTTATTTTAAATCCCACATTAGATAATTATTCCTCTAATCCCCTTGATCCTTTTGATCTAGAAATTGGCTCTTGCTAACTCTTGCTAAGTGCTTTCAAACACTTCCTGATTGCTCCAACTAATTTAGAAAGTTTGAGAAAAGAGTTAACTTTTTGATATTTTCATACCTCTAAGTAAGATTTAAGTTTTGATTAATTTAAATTATTAAGAAAATAATTATCTTTATTTTAATTAATAGGTTTGTATAACTCTAAGTGATTCATTTGAAGAAAATGGACAAGATCAAGTTTTTGCTAGTTGAAGACTTTAGGTTTTTAATACCAAGTTACTTAGAGTCAAAACCAAAAAGTAAATAAGTGTAGGGAAGGAATTGAAGCTAGTATTAAATAGTTTTATGTGGGATTCTCTGAGATCAAGACTTTTGGGTCTCATGGGTAAGTAACTTTACTTAAAAAACCCAAAGTCAATTCAAGAGAAGGGAAAACCTAGGTAAATTAGTTCTTTGAAGGTCAAGGTTTCCTAGGTCAGTTAATTGGGATTGAAAACCTAAAGTATTTAAGATTTTAAAGTTTGAATATTTGGGGCCTTTGGGAGTTAGGTTTCTCAATGTTTATTAATTTTCTATGAGAATATAAAGGAGTAAAGAAGGCTGTGAAACTTGAGTTAATAGGGAGGACTAGTAAACCCTCTTATGATAAGTTAATAGGGAGGACTAGTTTTTGATCTAGTTTGATTTATCAAGAACTTTTGTGAGAAAAATATTATGATAAGTGCTTTTAAAAAAATAAAAATGATTTTTTATTAAAAACTCTTAACCATACTTGGAAAACAACATCTGAAATGAGCAAAAAGAAACCATAGAGAAAGAAAATCCATGGTAGTGCAAGGAAAAACTTACATGGATAAAATACAAAGGAAGATACAAATAATAAACTAAAAAAACAACATGAAGGATATCCACCTACCTTGAATACAGATGGGTTGAAGAGAAAATACTTGAAGACACTCTAGATGATCGAATCACATAACTTGAGGTTCATTGGTGTGATTACTTGATCAAATAGCTTGGATGCCAGGTAGAAATGAGGTGGATTTCCCTAATTTATATAAAAAATATCTCATTAATGATGAGAATGTAAATCCACATAAGCCCTTTTAAATCAAGTTTTTTGAACTACTTAGATTGTGTTAGTCTTTTGAATAAAGCACCTTGATAAACCTGAGTGGTTCTAGGCTAATGAGTAGCTCAGCTTTGGGAACTTGAATTAATTTTGCTTATAACATTATACAAGTAAAGTTATTTCAAAAACCTGAGTATGTCTTGATAATAAAGTTAAGTTACTTGGCAACTATGATTTGAACTGTGGGGAATAATCTAGGTTTATGGGGTGACTTTACTTCTTTTCAAACAAGTAAAGTAATATGGAGAACCTAATTTACATTATGAATAATCCAAAGAATTTCAAATTCTTTGATCTAATAGTGGATCATTAAGTGGATTTTTATGCTGACTTTTAATCAATTGTTCTCAATCCTCTAGAGTGACTAGGAGCAACTAGGGAAATTAAGTAATTAGACATAAAAACTATTAAAAACTAAAGGTTTTATTAAGTAGACTAGATCAACAAGTAAATCTAACTCAAATAAGACAAGGATACAAAAAATTTAAATAGGGGTACCAAAATTTGAAGTGTAAAATTTTGGGGACATCACCGTATAAGAAGTGCCAAAAAAAATGATCTAAAGAAAAGTTACTAAAGACTAAGTTGTTGACTGAAACAAAATTTGAAATAAAGTCCCTGACCAAATAGTTTTTGAATAAAAATTTTACAAAGAAAAAAATACCAAAGACTAAAAGTATCATAAATGTCAAATAAAAATTTCCAGAATAAGCAACTCTAAATAAAATAACCTAAATAAGTAACTCAAAATAAAATAATCTGAATAAGCCAACTTGAATACCTATCATACATAACAATTATTTCTAATTTGATATTAATAGGTTAGTTTCAATTAGTCCTTTTAAATGGAAAATAGGTGAATGTGATTTAATGTCCCAAACATCAAGCTACCATAGATAATAATAACCAGTCCAAACATAACCACACAACACAAATAATAAACAAGTCATCTTAAAACAAAGTTGTCCCCACTTTTCAAAGAAAAATTCAAGGTGGGGTGTGTTGAATACAACAAGGTTATACATATATCCCATATTAATAAGCCTATAGGGACTATTTTAGATAATTTGGACTTATCTATAATCCAACTAAAATACAAATATCAATATTATGTCTACATTAATCAAAATTTTATAATTTTAAATTATCTCCAATCTAATAATTGGGGAATAGATCCAAATTGTTACCATTCTCTCTATGTGTAACTTTCATAAAACCCAAAAACTATTCATTTTCAAAGATTATCTCCCATCCAATTTGGGGACATAAGTCCAAATTATCTAAAATAGTCTTTCTATCAACATCAACATTTTACGTTCTTGACACACCATGGATGCTGAAGGCATCAAATCCTTCAACAATATCCCACATTGTATGTTTTTATACATTTAATAATTTGTTCTTGACTACATTTTTGCCTATAACCTGATATACAAATATCTCACTATAATAAAACAATTGAAGTACATTTATTCCTCTTTTTTAAGTCAACTAGAGGCCTTAGACCAATGCCTCATATTCAACTAGATTATTAGTATAATTAAGTTATGGCCTATATGGAAAAATTAATTATCCTTTTGAAGGAATATCAACACAATACTTACACTAAAACCATTTATGTTCCTTGAACCATCAAAAAATAGATGCCATGTACCTCCAAGATCCTCTTATTGTCTCACAATATTTGATAAAATAGAGTCCTATTCAAGGATGCAATAGGTACATAATCATGTCTCTTCTACCTAATCATATGGATCAAATTTATAGTGCTCATTTTACCACTCATTAAGTAATATATCTAGGACCTCCTCCAAATGTGTGGTACTATCATTAAGTAAAACATTCTCCTCTTGATCATACACAATGAAATTCATAAGGGTTACACTAGGGGAATATGTCTCAATATGGTATCTATAAATGGGCTTAGCTTTGATAATTACTTTGGTACCATACCAAGTCCTAAACAACATGTGTGACTAATATAAGGATATATATCCACCTATCTTTGTAATGAAGTCCCTAAAAAGGCATATAGAAAATTAGGGAGGGAGTTATATGAATGAAACATCTTGGAAGATGGAAAGACTTGGGAAATCATGCAAGGTAAGATTCAGGTTCTCAGTGATGTCAACCATTTTAATAACTATAAAATTTAACTAGATAATTGTCTTTTTTATTATATTATACTCTAAACCTAGTAGGTCAGTAATCTTATTAGGTATAACTAAGCTAATTCCCTCAAAATAACCTAGAATTGTGCTTGTTTATGTACTACTTCTCTTTGTAAATATGGTTTAATTGATTGTTATCATGGAAATGACACACTTTGGACCATCAAGGCTTGATTTATCACCCCATTTTGACACATGGTTTTGTTGTGAGGTTGGTTGCATGGGTATCACCACTCATAATCTTGAACCATATTATTTTTCATAGGTACAATGGATGTTTATGTGTTTGCAACATTATGATTTTGATTAATAAAGGCCATAACATGTGTAATTTTTCCTTGAGGTTGTGTATTATGTTATTAGACTAATATTATTCATTGAGATGTTGATATGGTTGATTAAAATAATGATATTGTCTGGTATCTTTTTAAGGCCACCAATTCATTTCTAAAGCTTTTTAACAATGTCTTAAATTCATGTAACTCATTGGAAGGGATAGTAGGTTGAGCTAATTAGTTGGTCATTACAAGAACGGATGCCAAATTATGTTGGATAGGTTTAGGTTTAGGACATAAGGGCATTAGAGGTCTAGTGGCTATCTTTCCCACTTAAATTAGGATATTTTTATCCCTTATGTCAATGTCATATGAAACTAGTAATAAAATACCTCCCATGGACTAGACCATGATAGGAATATCACCATTCAAAGACCTCAAGTAGTAAAATTATGCAATATTTGGAATATGCTTCACTAAGGTTGGGATTCTATCCCAAGTTTGTTAGAACTTGGAGTTAAAATCCACTGTATATTCATACGGAGATATCTTTATGGTAGTGATTTAATCCATTATATAAATATGATCACTCTTGTTTGAAGTAGAAATGAGATGGAAGTTTTTTCCCAACAATTCTCACTATCCCTTTGTAAAAAGGTCATATGTATGATAACAAAGTGTTTGTGTTGTTAATTCCCACATGTAATGCTTTTTCCCATAGCGTGCCTATCAAATAGGTCTAAAACCTATTACGTAAATAGGTATAACCTTTCCCTTGATACTATAATATCATAAGATCAAAGCATATAAGGCTCCATCAATTAGGGATATATGATTGAAAGAATTTTTTTAATTTATAAACCTCACTTTCACTAAGCATAAGTTTTCTTTGACTCAATATCTTGCCATTCCTTGAAATGAGAAAAATTATTGGCAAAATCTCTCTCCTAGATCATCTAAGCTATGTATTATTCCAAGTTATAACCCCCTATACTACTGAAGAGACTTTACTTTCAATGATGTAGCAATGATTGTCATGGCCACATTATCTTGAGTGATGTTGTGGACTAAACATATGTTGGAAATGTCTTGTATGTAATCTATTGGAGTGGTAGCATTATCACTAGTGAAAGAAGGTATTATTTTTAGAGATAAAACTGGGATATCAACATTTTACTTAAGGACCAAAGGACTACCTACATCAAAGTCATCAAATAATTTATTTCTTTGGGATTGTATATGAAGAATAAGATTTAGCCTCCCTCTTGGTCTAGAAAACCTACCAAAAAGAGGTGTGCGTTAAGCCCTTGGGGAAGGATATCTATAACTTCTATCTCTTCTTTTATAATACCTTAATTATGTGGTTCTTCTTCTTTTATGAAATAATAATAATTCAAGAAACTAAAAACTAGTACCTTTTTTAGAAGGCGTTATTTGCTTTGGCATGAAAATGTAGGACTAATCTGAGACCAAAAATTTGTGGATTTACCAAGTTCCTCTAAAATGTTTTCAATTATATAGCTTGATAAGTAACAACACTAAGTCCTCACTTAAACTCTTCAATTCTATGGAACTTGTCTTATCAGGCATGTCAAAAACTATTATCACTTGGATATTGCACCCATTTTTTCAATCAACTGATCAAATGAAATAATGGGATTATCCCCAAGATATGGGACCTTAAATCCTTGGTATGAACCTATCAATAAGGTTGAATTCCTTAATAAACTATATGCATCTAATATAATAACATCTATAGGCCTAAAAGAATGCTCAAATAGACATATTTACAACTAAGATTATGCTTTCATCAAGGAAAAGGGAATACAGATGACTAGAATTCATAAAAATGGTGATGCACCAAGTCTAGATAGTTTTTTACTCGCTTAAACAACATAAATAATATTAATAACTAATGGTAAATTATATAAATTCTACATAACTACAACTTTCCTATCCTTTACATCAATATTTCATATGAAGCTAGGGATCTACACAAAATACAATCTATTGAGTGCAAATATGATAGGACAATAACAAAATGGATTGAAACATCCATAAATGAAGATAAACAATTAAAATATACATAATACTCAAGAAAATTGATAGTTTAGGAGAGGAAAAAATCAAATTTTTATTAGATTCAAGGTCTATGCCAACATTATAAGACTCAAAATGAGTAGATTTTTATCATACCAAAGAGAGGGCTAATGAAAAAAAGTTTCTTTTCATCATATATATATATATATATATATATATATTAAGTAAAGATGATAAATGAGATAATAACAATAATGAGGCCTAATAATGTGGTTATTACTCCATTAATAAGCCAATACAAGAAGAGAAACAAGGAAAATGGTGTCATTAATCCCTCCCCAACACACTAGGTATACCTCATGAAGATATCCAAGGAAGGTTGGTGTATTGGTGAAAGTGGAGACCCTATCTTAATGTCTTTATCCTTATGAAGTGTTGTACATGGTGGATATGCTTCTTAGATTCTACTAAATTATTAGAAAACTTCTATCTTAATAACATTAACTCACCCATATTCTCCTCTCATACATGCATTCTAGCGATAATCTAGCCCAATTTTGACTTTCCTTCTTAATTTCCATGCTTGATGAATGCTTGACCTAAAAATAGACCTCATACACCCATTAGAGTGTTGGGTTGGCTTTCCATGAATTCCACTCCCTAGGTAGAGTTACACATTTCTAGGGGTAGTTTTCCAATGCCTCCATACCTCTCCCATGGTCTTCATGACCACTTACTCCATTCATGGTGGTGATAGACATGTTGTATAAGTATGGAATGATTGATATTTGCCTTTAAGTTTAGATAAAGGTCTCTTGGAGAGGTTGAGAAGCTAGTGTATCATCCTATTTTCCCATGAGAACTATTGGAGAAGCTAAGAAAACATGTATTTCCATTCTTTAAAACCCCATCATATCTCATCATCCTCCTTACAAATTAATTTTTCCCTTAAAAATAAAGTTACAAGCCTATAACCTCCTCATTTGGTCATGATTACCTTGATATCTTGACTAATTTCACCCTATCAAACTTTTAAACATGATTTTAGGCTTGGAAATCTACTCTAAACTTATTCAACTTTAGAATCTTATAGCCTACAAATTTCAAGGTTAGGTAACCTTGAGAAATATTTGATAATAATTACATCATTGATAAAATCTCTAAGATGTTTGCAAGCCTAATTCTAATCTTGTAAATCATAATTATTGTGAAGCTTCAAAACCTTCATTGCTAGACCCTTGAATAGGATGCAAGAACATCAAAGGGTTTATGTAATCCTGCATCAACTAAAAATAGAGTGGTGTGTGTTCATGTGTTCTTGTTTGTGTGAGACTATAATGTTTGGGGAATAATTAGAGAAAATCACATGAGCTGATTTATTTTTTAACTATAGGTGAATGATGAGGATAAATAAATCACTATTCATGTTGATGAGTGGCAGGTCACTATTCATGGTGATGAGGTGGCAATCACTATTTATACTAGTGAGGTGGCATCTGTGGCATAGTTCTCCATCAAGTCACATGGGACATATAATTCTATTTTATATGGATTAGTGTGGGGTGAATTTTTATTGGGGATCCATAATTATGAAGTTTTCTCTTATAAAAAATGAGATTCTTTACCTTCTTTTGCTCATGTTCAAGTTGGAGACCAAGACCACAATTTCAGATTGATCACCCATGTGAAGTGGGATGCCATATCTTAGTGAAATATGATGATGGAGAGTTAGTCAAAATTATAATCCATGATTTTGACCCATTAACACAAATGTAAGACATCCTAGACTATTCCTCACTATTCCAAAATGTGTAAGGTAGCACATTTTCCTACCTCCTTTTGTGATTTCTATCTATTGTCTTCTCCTTGTATTTCTATAAATGGATTGCGATCCATGGAATTGATAGGCTAGATTATACTAGTGGTAGAAGGCTAGAGGTGGTGAAGAGTGTGAGCTTAGTTTGTAATATTTATAGACCTTCCTTAGTGTCTATTACCAATTTTTGTTTAGTTTTAAGCTTGTTGAAGCTTTTAAGAATAAGTTTATTATATGATTTATTGATATTAATGAGAAGGATGAAGAGTATAACACATCATTTGGTATTATAGCAACAAATGTAAAGCTATGTGTTTACATCATTTGGTATTAGAGATCTATTATGTGATGAGGAGATGAAATTTAATTTCAATCATTTGGTATTATATCATGCATTTATCAAAGCGAGTTTTCATCTTTTGGTATCAAATTAAGTTCAAATTATATTGCCTTATTTTCCAAATTATTTTGGGTAAAAAAAAGAGGATGCATCTTCCAAAAAGCAGAGTGTTGGGTAAAAGATGTCAAAGTGATTTTTTTTTACAAGTGTCATAGATAGATAAGAGACCAACCAATACTATGGTGGAGAAAGGAGGTCCATCTTTAAATGGACAACAGAATTCAAAAGAGCTCATGACTTGGATAGTTGAGCTATGATGTATTTTGAGTAAGATAATGTTAAAGACCCCACAAGAGTAAAGGTTTAAAGTAATATTATGAGATGAGTTGTAACCATGTGTTTGAATTATATCCAAGTGAGGAGACAATGGATAGGTAAGAGGAAATTTTGTGAGTGGGAACATATGATTTCCATGTTGATGAGTCAATTTTTGCACCCAAAATTTTAGCCAAGATCAATGAATAAGATTCATGAATTAAGGCTTGAGATAGATTAAAATATGGTTATCTTGAAGGAAAATAAGAGAGTGAGGTTCTCATGTGAAGATCCCAAATCTTATTTTGTAATCATAAATGAAGAAGAAAATTGTGAGAAGCACATGGAGGATGGAATCCTTGTAAAATATGATAAAAAGGATAATGAAGAATGCAACAATGTAGAGTTTTAGGTGGATGAAAGTTTTATCCATGAATATTTTCATGTGAAGGATTATTTTATCCTTGTAGAGTTTAAAAGGGATTAAATTTATATCCATGTAGAGTTATAGATATAAGAAAAGATAAATCAAGAAGAGTTACATGTTTCTTTTGAAGAAACATTAGATGTAGAGGTTTTTCAATCTAGTACACATAAGGAGATAATTGAGAAGGTTTAGGAATGTGATAGAGGTAAAAGAAAAGGTATATTTGATGAGAGGAAATTTTTTGAGGTGGATGATATATATCTTTTGGTATTTCATTGTGAGAGTTAATAGCATGAGAATCATGATAACATTGGAGAGGAGTTGGACAACATGCCTTTGGAGCATGATGAAACGATTGAAGAATTGATTGTGAGAACTCTTGATTTCCTCAATGTGTTAGTTCAATCTATAGTTTCATATATGGAAAATATGGAAAAGAGGATGACAAATAATGGTTCAATCTAACATGTCCATATGTATTAGAGGTGGAGTGAAGAAGTTGTCTAGGAGATGGATATGATAGCAGTGATAAAGGAGCTAGTTGGTGATGGTATTCCATATATAGAGTAATTTATTCAAAATAATTTAAATATAAGTGAGTATGATATCACATGGGAACATGGTGGTTGTCAATTAGTTTTGTATATGAATGCTAAAATGTAACATTTGGATGAAGAAGAGTTGCCCCTAGAAAATATGAAATTTTTTAGAGAAGGATTTGAGAAGCTTGTGTTTATTGTGGAGAAAAATTGTAGCATGGGGATAAATTAGAATATAAATTTGAGTTTTATATTATATATAACATGTGTTTAAGAACATGAATTTATAGGTGTGGATAGTTAGTTTTTTAAGCTCACCAAAGTCATAGAGGAGTGTCTAATTTGTATGGCAACCATAACATATGTGGAGGATGATGTTGCATCCATGACAGAGGAGATACATAAATGGATATGTGATAATGTGATTGATACAATAATATGTGAAAAAATACAAATTGTATTTAGGTGTAAGTGGATGGATAGTGGTGGGTTTGAGCCCACATGAGAAAATGAGATGTAGGAAATAGCATCTTGGTGGTGGTGGATGGATGAGAGTGGGTTTAAAACCATAAGTGATTGGAATAAGATATGTATAATACTTTGGAAGAGGAATATAGGTTATTTTTAGTCTAATTTAATAAAGAGAGAGAAGAGAAAAAATGATGAGAGGAGAGGATAACCAACAAGTAGGAGTTAGAAATGGAGAAGGAAGAAACATTTGTGCTACTTGGTGTGTTGGAATGGGATGTCATGGTTATTATGATACATGACCAGAATAATGGTTCTACCACTTACTCCAACCATGTGATCAGGAGCTCACATTTGAGAAAACTTAGGTGTCTGATGTAGGAACATCTAAGGGTTCGTGCAATCTTTCATCAACCAAAAATAGAGTGGTGTGTGTTCATGTGTTCACAGTTTCATGTTTGTGTGAGTCTAAAATTTTTAGGGAAAAATAAAATAAACTCATAGTATCTAATTTATTTTCAAGTAGAGGAGAATGGAATGAAAAATTAAATCAATATTCATGTTGATCACTATTCATGCTGATAAGGTGATAGGTCACTATTCATGTTGATGAGATGGAAGACACTATTCATACTAGTGAGGTGGCATGTGGGGTGTAATTATCCATAAAGTCACATGGTGCATCTAATTTTATTTGATATGGATGGGTAGGGAAAATTTGTAGTGGGGATCCATAATTATGAAGTGTTCTCTTGTCAAAAAAGATATTATTTACCTTTTTTAACTCATGTTCAAGTGGGAGACTAAGACCACTATTTCATATTGATCAAATATATGAAGTGGGATGTCATATCTTGGTGGAACATGATGATGGAGAATTATTCAAAATAATAATCCATGCTTGAGACACATTAGAACATGTGGGAGACATATTCCACTATTCCTCACTATTTCAGAATGTGGAGGGTGGGAAATTTTTATACCTCCTTGGTGTTTTTTATATATTGTATTATTGTATTTATATAAATGGATATTAATCCATGGATTTGGTAGTCTTTATTAGACTAATGGTAGAAGGCTATAGGTGGTGAAGAATATGAGATTTGTATGTCAGTTTTGTAGGTCCTCCTTAGTGTGTATTTCCAAGTTTTGTGGAGTGTTAAGCTTGTTGAATATTATTAGAAAAAGTATATTGTATGATTTATTGATATAAATGAGAATTATGAAGAATCAAAATATCATTTTGTATTATAGAATCAAACATGAAGTTATGTGTTTACATCAGAATGCTATGCATTTATCTAAGATACTTGCCCAACCATTATCCTTATTTAATGTTTGTAGACCTTGAAAGAGAATTAGAGGTTATGAGAACATATTTTAGATGATAAAAATTTCAAATAATTCTTTTGAAACATGTTGAAAATCCCCAAAAAAATTCTTATAAGAGTTATAAAGCTTAATTGGGACTCTATTTAATGTCTTTAGACTTATAGGCATTTAGGTGTTTGAACTCTCATCCATATAGACCTAAAAACATGTTTGTATTCTTGTTATTTTCATGGAACCTTATGAAAATCTTGATGTATAAATTTAACATACCTTAATGGCTCAAAAATATTGAAAACCCCTATAATTAAAAAAAACTACTATCTAGACTGCCTTGCCAATCCTACAACTTATATAAGGTCTAGATCAAAGAAAAATATATTTATAGAATTAGAACCCTACATGAGTAGTAAAAAACCATAGATTTTATTTATATAGGTTTTTACCCTTATTTATATCTCCTTGGATAGTCTTATAATGCTTTGGGAACACATTGTAAGCTTGTGAGGAGCTTGAAACTTTCTTAGAAACCTCTCTATTTCATTATTTAACATGAGATACATTCTTATAAACATGCCAAGAGACCTTGAAGACTGACTTAAAAAAAATTTGGACCTACATCCAATAATTTTCATACTTTTTAATTGGCCTACAAAGATGTTTTTAGGATTGTAAATATGTTTGGACATTTATTTATCATTCTACAGGCCTGTTATGTTCTTGACCATGCCTGAGTCTCCTCGAAACCCTATAACTCTATCTTAAAAGTTATACAAACTTATTTCAACTTCTTGAATTATTCTTGAAATATCATAATGGCATGAGAAAAACTTAGGAACATGAGCTAAGCCTTGGAAACCATCATGGAAGTATATATAACTACAACATTATTGAATTAAAATGAATCATTATAAGGAATATTTAGTCTTATATTTTGTATTAGAAGTTTTTGGAACCCTATTCTCAATACATATTTATGAATACTTGATCACTTCATTTCTCACCTTGTGTCCTCTTTAGGAGACCTTGAGATATTTCAATCTCATTGTATACCTCTTCTTTATCATTGATTAGGTCATGAAGAACAATCTAGGAAGTCTAAAGGCTTTAAAACAATCATGAAACCTTAAAAAACTAGCATTCATACCCCTATTTACCTTTTATAACAGTCAAAGACCTTGAAAACCTATAGGTTCTAGTAATATAAGTCCTCTAAGAGGTTTTCATGAGGTTTTATAGGTGCCTTCACAATACTTTAATCTTCTTATAAGACATCATAGGCCTATTTATAAACCTAAAATATTGGAAGCATGGTTAGAAGCTTAGATGCAAACTTTAAAATCATGAAAACCCATAAATTTTATGAATGTAAGTGAGACATTTGGGATAAAACCTCCCTAACTTGGCATAATATATTTGAGAAATAAGACTTTGCATGAATTAAATCATTTTTTTCTTCTTAAAACTTTCTTGGAACTCTTAAATATTGATTTCTAGACTTGTTTGAGGACTCTGAGACTAATTTTCCATCTTGATCATCAAGAAAACCCCTCTTAAAGTCTATAACTCTAGAAGATTTCTTCAAACTTATTTGGAATCCTTCATGAGAGTTATTTAAATGATATAAAATATTAAAATGTAGTTATATATATATATATATATATGATAATATCTTAAGCAGGTTTGAATATATTTATACACCTTGGCAATTATCCTTGAAAACATGTTACAGGTCTTGGTTTGTAGATTATGGTCATAAAAATTTGGTCTATTCAACTTGTAGACATCTCAAAACCATATATCCTTATTTTAATACCTTAAAATATTGTTTGAAGGGTTTGGATCAAATGAGGGATGTTTCAAAGCCTTGATCATGCTTTGGAACCTCACCATCTTCATTTTCAAACTTGTATATGCTAGAGGAAGTCATGTAGGATTGTAAACACCTCTTTGAGTGAAAACACCCCTAAAAACATGCCACTACCTATATGAATACTACATTCTATATCTCACAGAGATTTTACAAGCATGAAAACTTAATGAAATGATTTGGATCCACATGAATAAATTTTAACATGATTAAAACCTTCTTACTTAGTTTGTAGACTTGTAGATGAGTTCTTGACAACACAAAAGCCTTGAAAACTACCTAAAAGATTTCATTTTTTTTTAGTATGATATGAGATCCTAAAATTTCATCACCACCCTTATGAAAACCTCAGAAATTATATATAATGTTATTTAGATGCTTCTCAAGTTTGAAAACCATTCAAAATGTAAAGACATGACCTTAGTTTTTTAGTAAGGTTTTAGTTACCTACCATCTTCTTGGTGAAATGACATTCTTATTTCCTCTTCCATTGATCTAAACATCACTTTTATAATCCTTTAAACCCACTTAATTCTCCCTAGGACTTGTTTTGGGCCGTACACTTTTAGGATGAAGATAAAATGTGATTATTCTCTACAAACAACCCTACAAACATGCTTTATTGGATATGTTCTCTAATTTTAAACATAATATTATATCCTGAGGGTCTTCACTTGAAAATGGATGATATTATTACCTTATCCAAACTTTTTTATGATTTTGGATCCTTTGAATGGGTCTATAAATATATTATAAACCGACAACCTTGTGTCATTAGCTTGTTTTCAAAGTTTTCTTCCTCTTAAAAAAACTTAAGACATTTATAAACCTATATTAAATATTCAAGAAGAATTTACTATCTATTTTCCTTGATTTAAAAAAGGTCCTAAATACCTCTTGAAGACCTTAAAACCTATTTTTTTCATGGAGAGTCTTTTATCTGACATTGTCACTTCCTAAAAACATTATAAACATATTTAGAAAGCATGGAAACTAGCATAGTTATGTGATAAAAAGATTGAGAAGGATTAGAAAGACCTAAATCATGTCTTAAATCAACCTCTTCCATGTGGAATAATTTAAATAATCGTTAAGGAGGTAGAAATAAGTGGTAAATAACTAAGTCAATCAAGTGTTTGCACACCACACATGGAATTTAAGGCACTATGAGGAGTTTGTAGGCCTCTTAATGACCCAAATGAATGAATTTTATGCCTTTTATCTATTTTATGACCTTAAGAGTGATTTTTTAAGACCCTTTTACTTTTTTTCATTCTTAAGAGTACTTAAGTAGGCTTATACAAGGATAACATGACCCTAGGACTCAAAAATGTTTATTATGCCTCTTATAAGATTTTGCATTGACAGGCATTTTGAATATCTTTAGTCATAATATATGACTTGAAAAGGTTGAAATGACTTTATATAAGTATTTTATCACAAATTTACATTGAAAACCATCCCAATAAGAATAATATATGACTAATCCCAACCCATGAGCTTAGAAAATGATTGTTAGACCTCATCTAATGGAAAAAAATGTTGGAAGAGCCTCAATTACTCCTAACATACCTATCATTAGGCCATAATAGTCATCATGAAGAAGCATATCAGGTGTCAAGAGACCAAGGTGACTTGAATAGTCAAAAATAATATCAATTTACTATTAAAGGGGAAAATACTTAAGGTTAGAGGGTGTTATATACACAAAATAATTATTCAATACACTTTGAAGTAGTGTATAGAGTCTCTCATATTGAAATGACTCTTGGTCTTGAGAGATTAGGCACTACTTAAAATAAAAGCTCAATTAGCTAGTGAATACTTTCAAATTTTGAAGGGTGAACTAAAATAAGTAATCCAATTTTAGTATTGGTATTCCACTTCTAATTATATAAATAATCTTACCATGGCCCATAATCAGGGTAAATATTATTACATAAATCCAAGTTAATGCTTATTGAGGATAAGTCTTCCAAACAACCAATATACAATATTGTTTGCCCTAATCACTTTAATAGTGGATAAAACAAGACTCATTTAATCATGTAATATTTATCCATATATCAATAGTTGATAATTAATAACATAGAATAGGCATACCGCCCAACATACATGTAGATTAACAATTTTCCATAGACAAACAAATAGATGTACATGCTTATCTTGTTTGTTTCTAAATCAATAAAAAAATATTATAAAAATTCCATATATTACTAAAGATGTTATAAATATAACTATACCCTAGTATGATTTATGCATAACACAATTGCTTAATGGAATATAAGCCAATTTTTTGGATTGATTTATAACAAGATAGTCACACAACTTAAGAGTACAAATTTGATAGCCATAATACAATTTAACATTATAATTAGAAACATGAAATATATGTAAGATAAGATTCATATCACAATTATTATTCATCACTTTTATAGTATATATTTTATCCAATTTCATGTATTAAGGTAAATAACTATTCTAGTGTATTATAATGATATCACCAAATACAATAATATAAAATAACCAAATAATATCCAAAAATATTTGTTAAAATGGATTTTTACATGGAAACCCATGAAATTAGTTATTTTAATACATCCAAAAAATACAAGGAAAATAATGGTTTTATAAATATAATAACTACTTAGAGACTAAGATGATTCAAAATAAGTTCAAACTTATATCAAAAAAATTAGAAAAATTAAATATGTCTCTAGTACCTTGACTAATTAACATCCCATTACATAACATCAAATGAGTCATAAATTTTAGACATGCTATAAAACCAAAAAAAGGACTCTTATAACACATGAATTTTAGTATTAAAATAATGTAATTCAATGTAAAGTTGGCAATGTTTCATATCTCCTCTAGGTAATCAACTAACAATATTTATTTTCCACCCAAGAAAATCAAGTTATATAGGTTACTCAAAAAACAAACACATGTGTTTAGTGTAAAACTTGTCAAAAATTAAAACATATAGTTGAACATTATTCAATATACCTTATACTTTTAATAACATAATGATTAGCTATAAAATAAGCATATTTTCAATGTAAGTAAAATATGTACTATTAGGAAAGAGATTTTCAGCAAACTCATGCTGAGTTTTATCTTAGATTAATTAATAATTACAATATTTTTTTCATATTTAAAACAAGGAGAAAATTCATATTTAAAACACATTTATTGCAAGTAATTAAATCTCGAATCAACCCAATATAACTCAATATGCATAGTTTCCATCTAACTAAAGTCACCAAGTCAATTTATAGATCTAGGTAAAAATTATAAGATACAAGATCACTCCATTTATATATAAAACATATTGCATAATAATTAGCATGTTACAATAGTCATAGAATATTCTCTGAACCTTAACTCAAGGTCATAACTACAAAATTTATTCCATTACCAAAAAAGGTACATCTAATCAAGTTTTATACAACCAAGTGTAATAATTTAATAAGTAATTCATTTCAACACTTACATAAATACAATTATTATACCAATTAAAATAATTAATTCATTCCATCACACTAAAAAACATGCATGTTTAACTATTTACAGCCATAGTAAAAAAACAATACATACTAAGATTCAACATAGTCATAAAATAATATGAGATAATCAAATGATCCATATATTTACCTATTACATGTATTCCATTAGAATGAATTTTAATTAATCATAATTGTGCCAACAAGGATAATTTTAGTTTTCAAAGATAACTCTACAACTAGTGAGGAAACCATTCATAATTGAGTGTAAATCAATATCACCACATGATTTATTTAGCTCCTGTCAAGATATACATAGTAAATTATCATCCATAACAAAATTAATAGGGGATGAGGGTATCCCTATGAATAAATAATATCAAAAGACACCAAAAAAAAAATATAATTAATAATTTTATTAATAAAAAAAAATTGTACTTAATTTATACATATAAGAGAAAAACATTGTAGACACCCCATTCTAACCACAACTAGCTTCTGACTAGACTTTAGACTAATTTCTACCCAACATTGAAAATTAAGATTAGTAATAATTTAATGTCTCAACTTAATTTTCACATCATTCATTAGTTCTCATAATCATGTTGACGAATCCCTATTTGGGGTATTATCCCAATCACCTTGTGACCTAAAAACTAGGAGTTTGATGTATGGACCCATTAAGTGAAACACTTGAATAATTATTAAAAGAGATAAAATTATAATCAAAATAAATAAAATAATTAAAATAAATTATATTTATAGATAAATAATCCATTTGAAATTAATGAAAATTTATAAATGAAAATTTAAAAACTCAAAATATCAAGTTTCTTCATCATTGACTTTATGTGTTATCAAGCTCTCCCAAATATCTATAAAATATATAATTTGAGATCCATGCCTATTAATTGAAAATAATAATTACATGTACCCTCATTAACTCAATTATAGTCAACTTTAGCTCACCTAGGGTTAGTTTAACCTCATTCCATGATTAAATCCTAACCTAACTCAACTTGGGTAAGAATTAACTTTGGAGGCTATAAATATAGGCTTTAACTATCAATCAACAAGTTATTTTAATGTAAAGTTATTATTCTCAAATAGATACAAGATGATTTATTAATGAAATTCTATTATGCTAAAATACCTACAAAAAGCTTCATAATAGTGTTACCATGCCAATTTCATAATCCAAGTCAAGATAAGCAAATTAGGCAAACCAAGGTGCCAAGGAGAGGTGGAGAAAATAGATATCCATTGATAAAGATTTATTTATGTATATAGACAATAAATCCACTTCAATAAGACATTTTGGAGCTACAATGAAGGTAAAATATGTTTTATTTTATTTTTTAGTTGTGTTTTCATTGTATGTTTGTGATATATGCTCTCCCTAGTGTCTAGACTAGAGGTGTTAATGTTTGGTGTGTTACTTTTGATTTTTTTTTATTGACTAACACTATAATAATCTCAACTCTATGGAATCATTATTCACATGATGGCATGCCCAGTGGGACCCACTCCCCACAAAGTTCTTTCCATGGCATTTTAGGACCTCTTTCTAACATTTTTCATGTCAAAATCCTAATTTTTTGGCCAAAAAAGTGGAATTTTAAAGCTCATAGACATATTATAGGAAATCACATTTTTTTTCTATATAGTTATAATTTTGATCTCTGTAGTTACAATATTTCACTATGGAGTAGTGATATTGCACTATAAATTTGTAATATTATAATTGCAATTTTTATTTGATAAGTCATGTTATTGCTTGATAAGTAGTGATTATGTCTAATAAGTTGTGTTATTATTTTTATAGTCATAATTTTATCCCAAAATATGTGATATTGCCTTCACATTCATAATATTTACATTATAATCTATGATATTACACTATATAATTTGATTTTACATTAACCATTTTTTTGGTAAGAAATCATGATATTGCACTTTAAACTTTTTTTCTTGCACTTATAATTGCATTTTTGTAATGGAGATTCATAACTTTGCACTAAAACTTTATTCTATAGGAAGTTGCAGTTTTGTACTAACTAGTTATGGTTTTACAAGAAAAGTTGTGGTATTACTCTGTGTATCTGTAATTTTTCACTATGTGAAAAACATTGAAAACCCAATATCTAAATTTTTAAATTAATTTTCTTAATTTATTTTATATTCTAATAAAAAGTATCTCCCTAACATCTTCTACATGATCCAAATACTAAGGAAATATGTTTTTGACGCTCTAAGATTCAAACTCACATTTACATTTGGTTTTTGAAAGTTATCAAACAACACCAAGGGAATAAATTTCATATCATAGTTTTTTTAGTGCTCTAAAAATGATCTCACACTCTAGTTAATTGATTATAAGATCTCTTTTATTTTTGGGTTGTTATTGTGTGTTTTTGTTAACTAAGTGTAGTGTGTATGCTCTCCCCCTCATCCCCCATAAGGAAATTGGATGATAAACAAAGATTAACTTTTTACCTTTGTATATTTATCAAAATAATGGAAGGAAAGTCATTAAGTCACTCCCTATAATCTGAGTGATTTGGGTGATCCAAAAATGGTCCTAAAATCCTTAAAAAATTATTTCATGCATCTTAGCTTATGGGTGGGAGTTCATAACCTCCCCATGAGTTATATAGGGAAGATTTGACCTATAATTCATCTCCCAACATAATTTAATTACCACTCCATGATAGGGGTATATAAATTGAGGTCTACTTATTAGGACACTTTTTTTAGTGGTTAAACAAGTTCTGTTAGTAAGACACTACCTCAAAATATAGGTTTAACTTGAACATCACACTACATTGAGAAATTGATAGATGTAGTGGTTATGAAAATGAAAAGACATTTTCAAAAAAAGTTAGTTAAAATAAATCCAAATTGTGAATAAGTATTGCAATAGAGGGGAGGTTAGTCTTGTGTTAGTCTCATAAAACTAATGAAATGAACACAATAAAATCCTAACACCTCTAGCCTATACACTAGGGAGAGCTTAGGAAACAAAAATAATGAATACACAAAAAATAAAATAAAATAAACAATTATTTTACCTTAATTAGAGATCCAAATGTATTTTTTAATGGTTTGCTTGACTTGTGCATCAAGAAGTCTTTGACGATGGAGGTTTCTTAGCTCCTTCTCACCTTGGCACCTTGGATTTGATGTTGCTTATCTTAAGATTTGGGAATTGTAAAACTAATTGCATGATTCTTATGGACTAAATACTACGTAATAACTCTACAATATCCAATATTAGAAATGAAGATGTATATTCTTGTAATTATAGTCTTAGGAATTAACTCTCACCCAAGGTGAGTTAAGGTTAAGTTTAGGCTTGCAATGGGTTCAAACTAACCCTAGGTGAGATAAAACTAAATCTAGTTGAGCTAATATTTGTCAAATAATTATGATTTACAATTACTAAGCATGGTTTTCAAATAATATATTTTAGGATATTTTCAAAGAGCTTGACAAATAATAAAGGCAATGATGAAAGGCTTGGATATTTTGAATTTTGGAATTTCAATTTTAGATATTCATTAATTGTAAATGGATAATTCAACTAGGCATTTAATATTATTTATATTGTTAATTGATTTTGATTAACCTTTTTTCTCTTTCAATATTTGATTAAGTTTAAAAGTGGCCCACTTAATAGGTCCATAGGCTAAACTTAAAATAGTGATGTTGCAAGGTGATTAGGAATGAATTCATGAGAGGTTATTGTTGTATATGAGTTAGTATCAGAAATAGGGATGCCTCAACATGATTCTAAGATTTTATGAATGACGTGAAAGAAAATTTGGGACATTTAGTGATTCTTATCCTTAATTTTCAATGGTTTTTAAGAATCATTTTGAAGTCCAGTCAAAGGCTAGTTGTGGCTAGTTTTAGGTGTCTATAATTTTCCCCTATTTAGGAAGGAAATATAATCTATAGTCATAGTAACATCTTCTCAAATAATGAAAAGGTCCTATATGCCTAATGCTTTAGTGAAAATGGATGAGATTTATATGCTCCCTCGAGGGAATGGATGGAAACAAAGGTTGGTGATGAGTACCTCAAAAAAAGCAAAATGATGGGACCAAAAAATGTAAAATGGGTTAAAAAAGATTGATTTACCCATAGGTGGTTATAATTAGTGGCATGGTGAGATACACTTATTGGGAAGATAAATAGAATGATTTACCCATAGGTATTTATAATCATTGGCATAGGTAGGACAAAAAATATAATTATTTTACTAAAGGTGGTTGTAATCATTTTTAAAAAAAAACTATGATTTGCCCATAGGTGATTATGATCATTGGTAGGATAAAAACATGCCCTAGTTGGACAAATAGAGATAATGTTTTACCCAAAGGTGGTTAAAATCATTATCACAATTAAAACATGCCTTGATTGGGTAGAAGAAAGAGAATTATTTTTCCAAAGGAAATTATAATCATTAACCTCCAGATAGATCCAAACATAATGATTTTACCATAGGAAATTATAATCATTGGCTCTTCAGGTGGGATGATACATAATGATTTGCCCAAAAGAAGTTATAATCATTGGTAAAATGATGGGAGTAATATGGAAAATTGGAATAGAGGGTTGAATTACTAATTCCATACTCATAGAATAAGATTAAAGTGGTACAGAGGAGAAATATGAATTTAGGAAAACTATTATTATGGAGATGCTCATCCTAACAAGCAAGGATTAAAATTCTCTCAGGATGTAATTGCTCTATATATGGGGAATGATTTTGATAGATTGGAAATTTTTTTAGGTGCTAAGGAGAATTATCTTGGCCACATTACTTGTAATATCTATTAAGATGATATTTAATACACCACATGATGGTAAGCATCATGATATAAAACACCATGGTAATTGAGCTGAAATATACATAAGGACTGATATGTGATGTAATAAACAATTCAAAACAATGCACCAATGATAAAAACAATGATAATGTGGACATACGAATATGGATGGACTTAAGTGTTGTACACAAGGAATCATCTAAATAATGAAAAAATACTAAGTCAAGGAACAACCAAAAAGAAAATAAATAGGTAAATACATAAACAAATAAAAAGACACACAGATGAATAAATAATAATAAACAAAAAGTGAATAAAACAACATAAAACAACTTGACAAAGATAAAAACAATGGTTAATCATAATGTTAGTGAAAATAATATGACATAAATAATAAGATATACATATAGTTACCCCTAGGATATAGGGAAGAAACAACACAAATAAACAATATTGGGGAATAAAATAAAAGGAAGGGGGTGGTTGAGTTGACTCTAAATACACTAGGTAAGTAGACATTGCCTCCATAGTTATATGGATGCAAGATCCAATATAAACTTTAGTAAAAATGTGGTTTCTCATAGGAAATGGGATAGAAAAAAATGATAATAATGAAAACATAATGGATGTATAGGAAATATGGGAATGGAATCATAAAATGGTAAGAGCATGGCACGTTAGACTAGTAAGGATAGATAAACTAAATGATAAGTGGTTTCTGATGAAGTAGATAGGGTTCCCAAAATCATTAGAGCAAATAAGTCATAAATTATTAGGATTTTAAAGATTAATTTTCAAAAGTTTTTGTATTTTTATATGTATCTCAACTTGATTGAGGATGATAAGATACTAAATTATCCAACTCCCAAAGTGGAAAGAGAGTTATAAACTTGAAAGTGCTTGTAAAATAACAAGAGCATGGTAAAAAGGTGATGAAAATAACTTCAACTTGAATTAAATGTTGCCTACATATTACTAGGATGGGATTTCAAGTAATTATAGTTGTACCTTATAGTGAAAAAATTAGACTAGGTAGCAACAAGTTTGTAAAAATAGGTAAAATAGGCAAATGACATAGTATGACATAGGAATGGTAAGGTGGTAATTCAAGGTATGAAAAAATATGTTGTTTCTAATTTTCCCATAGGTAGTTAGAATTAGGAAACAATGTCATAGGTAAATGATACTAATGTGCCCATAGGTGGTTATAATTAACATCACGATGGTGTGAATCTAATTTTCTCAAAGGAAGTTATAGTCAAAGATACCTAAAATCAAATAAAACAAGAAATGAAGGATGTAACTACCAAACCACTATCATACTACTCCAAAATATATCATTTATGTATAATGTTAAATCAACTATTAAAAATTGATCTAAAACCCCTCACTGAAGGTTACCAAAGAACTAATAGAATGGAACCAAGGTCAAAGGGGTTGGGTGGGAGGATAAAAATGACTTTGGTCGATAGGAATAGTATGGTGGAATGGTATAAGGTATGGTAAAAATAATAATGTTGATATTATGGTTTAAAAAAAATGGTCATCATAGAAAAAATTTTAGGTCTCTCAAGTGAAGTAATGCTTGAGGTGTATAATGTTCATTCAGTTCATCAAGATCATCCCTGTCTAGTGTAGCAATCCTTTATGCTCAAGATCCATAATTTGAAACAATTATATAGGGGCCTATCTAGTTAGGTTTGAAATTGTCTTTGTGCTTCTTCTTATCCATGGTATTTTGTTAGTTTTATTTGAGAACAAGATCACCAATCTCAAAATATTTGTGTTTGACCTATCGGTTATAGTGGCCATAAAGTCAGTTCTAATATAATTGAAGGTTTTTTATAGTAGACATGCATTTCTCATCAAGTAAATATAGATATTGCAAGCGATAAACTATGTAATCTTCATCATCCAAAATATGTTTGAGTGATATGTGAAAAGAAGGTAACTCAACCTCGATGGGAAAAATGGCCTCAGTTCCATAAAGAAGGGAATATGGACTGGCTCTTATTAGGGTATGGTAATTGGTGTAGTATGCCTAGAAGGCATTTAATATTTGGAGGTGCCAATCATGGCCAACATCATTGAAAATATTTTTAAGGATGTTGAAAATTTTTTTGTTGGATGTTTTAGCTTAGCTATTACCTTGTGGGTAATATGCAGTAGAAAAATGTTGAGTAATATTGTTCTCAAAACATAGAATTTTGACATGCTTGTTATTAAATGGTCCTCCATTATAAAATATAATGTTAGATGGGGTACCATAATGGTAGATGAGATGATTGAAGATGAACTCGTAAATTATATTTCCAATCATGTAAGTGATGGGTATAGCATCAACGCATTTAATAAAATATTTAGTAGTGGTAAGGATGTGTTTATGGCCATCATAAGAGGTTGGGTTAATATTCACAATGAGATAAATGCCCCATATTGAAAATGGCCATGAAGTAAGCATTGATTTTATAGTTTTGTCTAAGTCTTGAATCATATTGGTATATCTTTGACATTTATCACACCTTTTGATCTAAGTAGTTGCATTTGCATCTATAGTTCACCAACAATAACCAATACATAGGAGCTTTTTGGCAAGAATAGCCCCACTTGTGTGGGATTCACATACTCCTTCATGAGCTTCACATAACAATAATATTGTTTTTGTCAAGGTTAAACAATGAAGTAGAATTCCATAAAATCTACAATGGTAAAGGGTTGGTCTAAGTTAGATATATCATGTAGATTGGTGGATAAAGGATTTTATATATTTGTGTGATAGGCCATGTCTCATAATGTGGTCATGAAGGTAATTAAAAAGGTATAAACACCATATAAATATGGAACCATTAATATCACAAATCATTATGATGATTGAAGGTTCATAAGTAGGCATTATAATATTTTCAATGAGGAATTGACATTCTCTTGCCTTTTTAGTGTGAAAAATCAAAGAGCCAATGGTTTCCATAACATCCACTATTTTATTACTAGACTTTGGCATGTGTTCAAACTTGTTGGCTAATAGATTTGTCCTTATCTAAAAATGTTTTATTTTGACTCAATACCCTTCTTCTTTCAAGAACAAATAAGTTAAACAACAAATGGGTGAACCATCAAGAATAGTTCCCCTCTAAATTAAGGTATAACTCCATTTAAAAAATTTAATGAATTTAAATTATTCTAATCATCATGATACACTTTTAACCAAAAAGTGCTTAAAGGATAACTAACATCCATACATATTTATGCTATGAATGCGATATCTTTTTCTATAATAATAGTAAGTAATAGAATACATAGATTCTATCTTCAATAACAATCAAATAGATTAACATATATATATTACTAAACCAATAAATGATAAAACACATACAATGAATTGGCTAATGAAAGATTAATTACCATATGAAAGAAGATTTCACACAAAAAATCCAATTTCAAATACTCAAACACAAAGATCTAAGTATGCAGTAATTGATATCCTTTTCATTCATAGATGAAAAATATTTCATAAAAACATCATATATATTGTAAAAATCTCATTAGTTCCATTTTAAAATTTCTTATCTCCTCCTTTTCTATTCTCCATCTCATTTTTAACAACCAAACATGCATGCACGTGCGCGTGTGCGCGCGCGCGCGCACACACACACACACACACACACACACACACACACACACACACACACACACACACACAGTTTCCCTAATTATCTAATCTTTGAAACCAAACTAGAATTTAAGTAACTCTAACTCATATGGGATTTAGTTTTTATAAATTCATTTAAAGATCAAGTTTTTGAAAATAATTTAACTAAAAAATTGAATAAAGAAACTGTGTAAGTAAGATCATGGAAAAAGTGACAAATTAGAATCTCTAGATTTTTTATGTTTGGTTGAGAAGGAACATTGAGCTTTCCACTCCTGAAATGTGAAAACAAACTCCTAGATTTTTAGGAGATTGGGAATATTGATGTGTTTTACCATTGCCTTCTAGATGTTTACTTCCCTTCAAATTTTCCCCATCTTCTCCATGTGCTTCGAGAGTGTGTCGACACAGTGATAAAGAAGTGACTCTACCTTTGAAATCCAAGATAAATTTTTAGTTAATAAGTTGTCACTTTCTTTAGTGATGTTGGTCTTTTCCCTGAAGGATTGAATCATAGTATCGATGTCTTCTTCTAGTTTTCCATCATCCTTTATATATTTTACATCAATACATTGTAGATCATGTTGTAACAATTTAATAATTTCTTTGATCATTTTTTTGAGTTCAATTCACCCTTATCAGGATACTGAATTCCTCCATTCGATGTTTTTCTTACTTACATACAATACATCCTCATCTAGACCTATCAAATTCTTTTTTGACAAAAAATTTTCTATTCCATACTTTTGTACCTCATCAATTTGGTCCATCACACTCATCCATTTTCCTTCATCTTCTATCCATAGAGCATTTTGCATCTTCAATTCTTCAATAGTAATTATGGTTAGATCATACACATTCTTCAGTTTATGAATGTATTACATACCTTTTTGAATGATGCAATACAAACAATCATCAAATAGTCTGGCAATCATTTTGTTTCTATGTATCTAGTCAAACATCTTATGATTGACTAGAAATTTTAGAACAAAATATAGGGGTATTTGGGCAATAGGTTGTGGATCTAGGATATTAATGGTGTCAATGTACTCTACCATTGACCAAAATGTCTATTTTTAATCTCTTTTATCTTTGTTATCTTTCTAGGTTTGGATGACTATCCTTTTGGTGGATGCTTCAAGGTGATGCACATTTGCAGCACGTGATGCAATCCCAAGATCTATTTTTTCAATTGTAAAATCATAAATTGTAGGATTTTAAACTTACTCATTAGTTCTTGGTTAGGTTATTTCTACACTCTAATTCCCTGTGTTAGGGTTAACATCTACCCTGGATGTTGTTTTTAATTTCTTAGATTTAGGAGTTTTTCCTAAACACTTACTCACCTGTCTTCCAATGGCAAATAAAATGGTACTATTTTCCTTTTGTCACTGATTTATATTTCTACCCATTTGGGTGTAGAGGCCAAGACTTCTTTAACAAGATTTGATTGATCAGAAGGCACATTTGAAATAATCATCAGGTTAATAGAATCAAAAGCAATCTCTGTCTGTTGATTTTCACTAACCTCCTCTACCATTAGTGAATCAGATTCTTTATCACCTATTAATTCTCCTAAATCCTCTTTAGAATTTAAATCCATAATTATTTTTTTAGAAATATGACTCTTTCTCTTGCTTTTAGTCCTTGATCTAGTGGTACAAGGAGACATAATAGTTGTAAGGGCCTTCTTGGATTATTTGGTAATAGGATCTCTTCCAATTTTTGACTTGGAAGTACCTACATCATAGATAGAAATAATCTGGTTAGAGGAGCTTATTGGAGATGGTGATTCAACTATTGATGTACATTGCTATGAAACTTTATTTTGAGCTCCCTCCATTTTTTATTCCCTCAACCATTTATTGGTTCTCGTTATCACCAATAGGGTCTTAACCTCAATCCTATCTTCTTGATTTTTATCCCAGTCAATTTTTGGAATAGGTGATTGTTTTATCTATTTAAATTGTAGATCAATCACCTTCTCTTCATTATCAAAAATTCTAGAAATGTCTATATTTAAATTGAGGGTAATTATTTGTCATAAGGAGAACCTAGACCACAATCTTCTTCTGACCTCAAATTCATCTGAATAATCCTCCTAATAATCCTCTAATTGAGGAATATGTGAAAACCCTATTCCAAAATCCAAGTTATCCCTGGCAAAACCTTTCCTATCAAATTGGGATCTGGTAGTGAAGTACTAAAAATTGAATTTTTTTAAGATCCAATTTTAAATTCAAAGCATCAGATACTGACTAGCATGAATAACATAAAATTTCAATAGGAAAATATATACAAAATTTATTTTTCATTAGGAATTGTTTATCCACATGTGCTAATTATTTACAGACTTCTATCAACACAAAATGGTCAAAAACATACCTAGGTAACCTTAAAGGTTCACCATCAAAACCCTCAACTCTAATATAAGTGAACTTGGAAAAATAAATAAAGAAACTACCATAAATGTTGATCAGGAGTATAGCCTCATCAGATAACCTTTTATTGATGTTGTTTTCTAATTCATACATCATTTTCCCAATAAAAACATCATTAACCCTCTTATAATTCTCATAAGAATTATGCATCTGTAATTGTGAATAATAGTCATAAATTTTGCTATCTTCAACTAAGGGCACATGAGGTATCCCTACCCATTATCTTGTAGATGCTAGGCAATAGAAGAGGTATAAAGACATAAAAATATTTATTCCCCAAATAATTACTTAGACCCAGATGTAAACATTCAGCTGCAATTTTTGCCCAATCCAGATATTATTCTCCTTAGGGGATCACCTGTATGAAAAATTACATCTAGTCTTCCCAATAATATGCTTCACCATTTCCCTTTAGCCTATGTAGTAACACCACAATATCTTTCATTTCTAAAATCATGTGATTTCTTGTCAATGGTCTAGGCAGTCTTGAACCCCCTTTTTGAAATTTCAATAACCAATTCCTTGTGATCACGCTCTTGTAAATTACTTTCTTTAGTGAAAAATAACCATAGGAAGAAGTAATATTAAGGTCAAAATATGTTTCCTTGGGTAGAATTCTCATTATAGACATTAGGGTTTATCTATTGATATGAAGCAAAACATTACCATCTATAGTTTTGATGCACCTATTTTGATGTTCATGTATATTCATGCATTCTAGAATTAATTTTAGGTATTGTACATCCATGGGAAAGGCTACAACTTTGACCAAACCTATTTCTACTATCATCTACATCATAATATTTGGCACAAGATTTCTATCTCTCTCTTTAAAATCTTCTAAGTCATATTGAACCAGAGAGGTGTCCCCAATTTTTGGAAGAGAATAGATGAGACCAGAACCATGCTTGTAACCAAGACATGCAGATTTTATGGCTACAAGCTAGAGGATATAATGAAACAAAATGTTTTTAACTTCTTAAACAATTCCAAAAACTCAAAAGGATTCTTCTTTCCAACTAAGTAATGGAAACAACTTATACTAAGAGTAGAAGTCACCTTAAATGTATCTAAAATCACTGTGAATTTGGGAAAAAAAATCTTATACCACTTGAGCTATTCTCCTTTGCATCATCTAGTATGTTTGTTTGCTAAATTTAGCCTATTCTCTCTTGATATAGACATTAACCAGATCGAATAATTAAACTGAAACAATACATGCTAAAAATGCTTGATAAAACATGAACTCTGACATATGCATTAATGGCAAGAATTTTTTTATGCATGATTAATTATTATCTATAACCTCACAAAAGTTAAAAATTTCTACTCTATAATGAGTTTCAAATATATTTTCCTCTAAATCTCCCACTAATTTTGACTTAGAGAAAGCCTTAGGGTGAGATAAGAGTATAGTCACTAAACCTTTGGACCATTGAACCATTAAAATTTTGGGAATGTGGTTCAACTTCAAGGTTTAAAGATACAAGATGAACTATAGAGATTGACTAATAGTCACATGAATTTTCAATAAACTTTGAATTTTGAAAAAATGAACCATTAAACTATTGAACTTTGCTATGAGGTTCAAGCGGTAGGTTTAATGGTACATTAATTTAAATAAGGGAATTGAGTGAACATGACTCCTTACAAAGCATTTGGTATTGAACTATTGAACTATTAAACCTTGAGAAAAGGTTCAAGTTCAACTAAAAGGTTCAAAAACATAATTGAAATGTACAAAAGGACAAACAATTCACTTTGAGAAACATTGAATCATTGAACCTATTGAACCATTGAACTCTTGAACTTTGATATGAGGTTCAAGTTCAAAGGTTCAATTCTTTAGAAATTTTACACATAAAATATGATAGGTGGGTGGACTTTTTAAAATAAAGAGCTGACTTAATAAACAAAGATATAACCAATAAGGGGAAAATGATAAGTTGACTCTTTCTTAAGGAAAATTCATGAAAATTTGAATAAGAGTGACTCAAAAAGTAACATTGGCTCTGACTAGGGACTACATTTTATGGAAAAATGTAGAGAATTTAGAAACTCTGGTTATGCGTAAACTGAGATGTAGAGATGAAAGAAAATAAGTAAGACAAACCAAAACTAGGAAAGGAAAACATAACATGCAACAACAAAGGAAAGGCTATGTATAAAATAGAGAACACCTATTTCATAATAGATACAACTTAAGATCCTATCCATTATAGGATAGGGGTAAAATAGCTCCATCCATATATTCTAATTTAAAAGAATTAGGACCTACTTCTTGATGAATTTTGAAAGGCCCTCTCCAAAGTGAATCAAATTGTCCATGTGCTCCTTTAGGTTCTCTCCTTCTATCCCATAGCAATAATTCATCTCCTTCCATGAACTTTCTAGGTCTAGCTTTTTGATGAAAAATCTTTTTAACCCTAGCTTGATGATTAGTAATCTGATCAACTAGTTCATTCCTCTCCTCTTCAATATTAGTTAAATACATAATTATTTTATCTAAAGAATTTTAAAAGTACTGATCTTCAATAACATTTTGTAATTTAGCTACAAATAATTCTAGAGGTAATGATAATTGTTCTCCTATCCCATAAACTAGCTCAAAAGGTGCCATTCCTATTGCTCTTTTTAGGATTAGCCTATTAGCCTAGAGTGCTTCATATGGTTTTTCACGCTAATCATTGGGGTTATCACTCACTAATTTTTTCATGATGGCTATCAAATTTTTATTACTACACTTTGCTTATCCATTCCCTTGAAGGTAATAATTTGATGAGTGAGAAAGAGAGATACTATGTTCATAGTAGAATGAAGTAAGATCTATTGAATAAAAATTGGTAGTATTATCTTCCACAAGTTTTGTAGGAATACCAAAATGTACCAATATATTTTCTTTGAGAAAATTACATACCACTTATGAAGTGGTTCTCTTCACAGGGGTTGATTCAACCCATTTCATAAAATAGGCCTTTATTGTTAAAATGTGTGTATGTCTAGCACTTGAAGGAGGTGAAAGAGGCCAAATGAAGTCTAATCCCCATTGTTTTAAGTGTTCTTCAATAATGATAGGCCTTAGAGGAAATGTTTCAAGTTGTGGTCTTCCTAAAAATATCTTGCATTTTTCATAGTTAGCCACCCATTTATATGCATCTTTGAACATACCTGGCCTATAATAACAATTTCTAAGGATTTTGAATGTTGTGACCGAAGAAGAGAAATGTCCACCATAGGCTTCATTATGAAAAACTTCCAACAATTTTTATTGTTGTTCCTTAAATACACACCTTAGAAAGGTTCCATCTAGTCCCTTTTGATATAAAACATCATCCCAAATGACATATTTTGTTGCTTTTTAACTTCAGATTCCTTTTCTCCTTTGGAGATAGGTGATTAGGATAGTTTCCATAAGTAAGATAGTGTGTTACATCTAGGAACCATGGATCTTGTAAACTTACCAATAGAATAGTGGGGAGTTCTTTTTCTTTTTCTTCCTTACTTTCAGTAATCAATTTGCATACACCTTGACCTCTAACCAATTTGGTTGGTCTAATCTCCAAGTCATATTATTGAATTTTAACAACCCATGTTGCTCTATTGTTCACCCCAACATCTTGTTGAGTGAGAATGCTTTTTACAGCTAAACTAGGAATAAATACAACTAAATGAGAATGAAGTATATAATATTTGAATTGTTTAATAACCTTTACTAAAAAAAAATCTTATTTCTCAACCAAGGAATATTTAAGTTCATGTTTCTTGAGTGGAACACTCATAAAGACTATTTTGGCTTATACATTTAATTCATTCTTCTGTAACAAGATACCATACATGATATGTTTTGAAGCATAACAATAAATAGACAATCTTTTTGTAAATCAAGGTTTACCAAAGTAAGTTTTTGTGAAATTGCTTCTTTAATATCCTCAAATGCTTTCTTAGCAGCTTCATTCCATCTGAATTCTTATTTATCACTCATCATCCCCACAATATGTTTTGTAATCTTAGCAAAATTAGGAATGGACCTTTTAAGAAAATTAATGTGGCCAAAGAAAGACTTAACTCCAATCCTATTAGAAGGAAGACATAGATTTTGTATTGCTCTAACCCTTTCTAAAGCAATCTTGATTCCATCCTTTGAAACTAACTTCTAAGGGTCAAGAGATATCCCATGACTCTGACGCCTTTGTAAAATAGTCTCCAAATCCTTCAGATGATCCTCCACTTTGTAGATAAAATAGTCAAATAATTAAGATAAATGAAAATAATTCTATCTTTCAAATCTTTATAGGATGAATCCATCACCTATTGAAAATTTGCACCAGAATTAATCTAACCAAAGGGCATATAGCTATAAGCAAAAATTCCTTGAGGTGTAGTGAAATTAGTTTTATGTTGGTTAACTGTAGCCATACTTATCTGATTATAACTTGAGAACCCATCTAACATGGACATCATTTTCGACCCAATAATAGTTTGCAAGATGTGATCCATCATAGGGAAGGGATAATTATCTTTTAAACTGGCTTGGTTCAAATTCCTAAAGTCAACACAGATACTTATTTCTCCATTCTTTTTGCGTACTAGAAAAAATATTTTCCACCCAAGTGGAGTGATGAATTAGATAAATAATCCTAGCCTTCAACATCTTGTCAATCTATTTAAATATGGCTTCAACAAATTTTGGGATATAATTTCTCAGCTTCTACCTGAATGGAGTTGCATTTGCTTTTAAAGGAATATGATGCTGAAACTACCCACATCTAAAATCTTTAAGATCATCATAACACCAAGCAAATATATCCTTATACTTAATCAATAGATTAATTAACTCATTTTTCTCCTCTAACAAACAACACCTACTAATGGAGATCCATTTGGGATCAGTCTCACTCCTAATGTTGATTTTCTCATAATCCTCCACTTTGTTAGGATTTTGGGCAAGTTTTCCTTTAGTATATTCATCTTGTCAAGTGAAAAAATGTTCTAGAGAGACCAATCCTTTAGGGATTTTATTTCCCTTCAACTGAATTACATCATATTTTGAATTGATCCCTGGGTCAGGACTAAATTCATTACATCTTGCTTCAGAACCTTCAAAAACATTTCCTAGGAACATCTCAATATTCTCTAAGAATCTTTTGATTTACCTATCATTCTCAAGCACTTTCCAATTTTTAGCATTATCTCAGACATTAAGATGGTAGACCAATTCTATTCTATATGAATCCATTTTGAAATCAGGATGTGGGAGGAGAAGGGAAAATGACACTACTAGAGAATATACCCATGTATTTAGATATCTGGGAATTGCCTCAATAGAAAAGGCATCAAAACATTCTATCTCATCCAAAACTCTATTTATATAATGTCTCAATTATCATTTTTAACTAAAAAAATGCCTCTCACCTATTTGGCAATTAATTCAGCATCTCCTCTTGCCTTGAGCATCTTTACACCTTTTGCTTTAGCTTCATTTAACCCAAGAAACAAAGCCTCATACTCTATAGTGTTATTAGTGTTTTTAAATTCTAGCTTGAAAGAGTAAGGAAAATTTTTACCTTCAAGTGAGATCAACACAACCCTTACTCCTGAACTAGCAATAGTACAACTATCATCAAATTCCATGGTCCATAGATCATCTGAATGAATAGACTTTGGGATAGATTCTTCCTTTAAGTCTATAGAGGAGAGAAAATAGTTATCAAATTCACATCCTTCAAATATAATATGAGACTTAGGATCATCAAAAGGGTATACAGTAAACTTGCATTTAGGTTTAGGTTCTAGTTTAACTTTCTACTTTCCCACTAGAATTGTAGCTTTTGACCAATCCAATTTAATTTTCCCACCCAAATCTTTGCAAAAAGTCCTACTCAACAACATCCCATAACTAGCAAGTATAACCGCTACCAATATAGTCAACTTCACCTTTTTCTCAGGATAGGCTGCAAGAGCAACTCATGCATCTTTAATTTGTTCAAGCAAAGAAATCTATTTTCCATCTATAGAGTAACATCTACCAAATGTTTTTTAAAGGATAAGCCTAGGGCTTTGGTTATAGAAGAAGGCATTATATTATCAGAAGCACCTGAGTCTATGATACAATTACTATGTTTATGACCATTTATGAAAAAAAAATATAAAATGGGTTAGGATTCATATTAGCTATACAAGGAGTATCATTAGATGAATTGAGGGTTATTCTAGGAGTATGAGTGGGTGATTCAGGTGGAGAAGTAAATAATTGGGTAATGGGAGACTCAGTATTAACATTTATTTGACTTTCAAGTTTGACTTGTGTAGGGCCATTTTTGACATATTTAAATAATTTATCAAGTTCTTTGGGTTTCAACCTGAGGTATTCAACAGGGGATATTTAAATTTTTGTAGATTTACAAAATTCTAAAATATCAAAAGAAGTCTCACGATCATTTCTATGTAACAATTTACTTTATAGGGTCTTTAGATTAGCATTAGAGGCTTTAGTAAAAGGTTCCTTACCTTTAATGGACACTTCTTGAGTATTAGAAAATCTTAGATTCTTTTGACTTCTGGTAAGCATAACACATGAAGGATCTTCAAGAGTAATAAATATTTCACCTCCTCTTTCTAAATCTGACTCATATTCTAAGAAATGTATTTTAGAGTCACCAAGTTCCTCAAAGTACCTTTATTCTTGAGTAATCTCTCCTAACACATCTTGAGTACCAGTCATTTGAGCATATATAAGCATCTCTGGACAAGAATTTCTATCATGATCAATAGTCAAATGAAAGGCACACATGTTACCTCTTCCAGGAGAAGCTTCAATAGTCAACCTTGGTTGTGCTGATGTAAGTGGTCATGTCTTACCAACATTTGCTTATTGATTAAAATTAATCCTAACAATATCTTGATATGGTTGTCAAAATGAAGCATTAGTCTTAGGTAATTGTCTTTTTAGGGCAATCATATCATTACATAGCCTTTGAAATACAAGATCCATAGAGGATGAGGGATGAGCATTAGGTACTTGGACTTATTTCTTCCATTTTCTAGCCATAATAAGATCATCTTCTAACCCAACCACCAAGGATTGTGTAGCTGCTACATTGACAATTACACCTCTTTTGAGATGAAAACTTATATCAAGAGGCATATAATTAATAAAGAAACATTTTTTATTCTCTACAATCAGCCTTTTAGCGGTATGAATCGTGTACATAATTCTATTGAATTTGGCTATAAATTCCCGCATGGGTTCATGTATCTCCTTTTTGAGCTGAGTAAATTGAACAAGGAGGGAATGTTCATCCTCTACACTTTTGAACCTATTTTTAAACATAGTTTCCATATCATTCTAGTTTCTGATTAAGGAATCAGTTAGATGATAAAACCATTGTGCTATAGTATCAAGTAGAGTTTGCATAAAAAGTCTTATGGCTACATCTTTATGTTGAATGCCTAACACACCACATGATACTGCAAAGGCACTTAGATGCTCCTCTGGTGATTATCTTCCATCTCCATTAAACTTGGGTAAATTTTCTCTTACATTTTTAGGAAAAGGATTCAGGTTAGCCCCTAGATTTAGATGTCTTATATTTGCTCCCCAAGGTTGGCAAATTGAAATAAAACTTATGTCAGAAAGAAAGATAGTACTAGAAAGAGTTAAGGCTTTTCAGACAGAGCATGTATAGTGTTTAGGAGGGATATGAGGTCTACTTATAGCTTTCCTAACAAGGGTAGGAATATAAGGAAAATTTTGATTTTGCAATGTTTGAAAAGTAGAATTTTCAATTCCCTCTCTTCTCAAAGACCTTGTGTATCTTCTGGAATCCAGTTTATGATATTATAATTATTAATTTATATGTTGTTCTTAATCTCTTCACACTTTAATGGGCTATATTTCTTGATGCATTTTATGCTTGCCTCATTCTTTGCCTAAGTAACACCAATCTCAAATTATCAGCTAATTCTTTTTCTTTTTCTTAAATTCCACTTGCTCTTGTATAATCATCAATATTTTGATGAGTATGCCAAGAAAGAGTATTTAACTTACCAATTATATCTTTTTGCTCATCTTAAAAACTAAGATTAGGTTTTAAAATAGGAATTATATTTTCATGTGGAAGCACCATTGTTGCCTCATATTAAGGTGACTAATCTTTCAGTAAAGATTTCAATTTTGGTCCCTAATGGATTCGCCAAAAACTATTGGCTAACAGATTTGTCCTTATCTAAAAATGTTTTATTTTGACTCAATACCCTTCTTTTTTCAAGAACAAATAAGTTAAACAACAAATGGGTCAACCATCAAGAATAGTTCCCCTCTGAATTAAGGTACAACTCCGTTTAATATTTTCAATAAATTCAAATTATTCTAATCATCATGATACACTTTTTCCTGAAAGTGCTTAAAGGCTAACTAGCATCCATGTATAAGTATGCTATGAATGTGATATCCTTTTATATAATAGTAGTGAGTAATATAATACATAGATTCTATCTTAAATAAAAATTAAATAGATAAACATATATATATATATATATATATATATATATATATATATATATATATATATATATTACTGAACCAATAAATGATAAAACACATACAATGAATTGTCTAATGAAAGAGTAATTACCATATCAAATAAGATTTCACATAGAAAACCCAATTTTAAATACTCAAATGGATAGATCTAAGTATGTAGTAATTGATTCTCCTTTTCATTCATAGATGAAAAATATTTCAAACAAACATCATATATATTTTAAAAATCTTAGTAGTTATATTCTAAAATTTCTTATCTCCTCCTCCTTTTCTATTCTATATCTCATTTTTAACAACTCAAAACATATAGATAGTTTCCCTAATTATCTAATCTTTCAAACCAAACTAGATTTAAAGTAACTCTGACCCATATGGGATTTAGTTTTTACAAATTCATTTAAAGATCAAGTTTTTGAAAATAATTTAATTGAAAAAATAAATAAATAAACTATTTAAGATCATGGGTGAAGTGACGGATTAGAATCTCCAAATTTTTTGTGTTCATTTGAGAAGGCGCATTGAGGTTTCCACTCCTAAAATATTGTAACAAACTCCTAGTTTTTTGGGAGATTGGGAATATTGATGTGTTTTACCATTGCCTTCCAGATGTTTTCTTCCCTTCAATTTTTCCCCATCTTCTCCATGTGCTTTAGGAGTGTGTCCAAGTAGTGATAAAGAAGTGACTCTACCTTTGAAATCTAAGAGAATTTTTTGGTTAATAAGTTGTCACTTTCTTTAATGATGCTGAGCTTTTCCCTAAAGGATTGAATCATAGTATCAATATATTTTTCTAGTTTTCCATCATCCTTTATATCTTTTACATCACTACACTGTAGATCATGTTGTAATGATTCATTAATTTCTTTGATCATTTTTGTGAGTTCAATTCACCCTTGTCATAATACTAAATTCCTCCATTCAATGTTTTTCTTACTTACATATAGTACATCCTCATCCAAACCTATCAAATTCTTTTCTAACAAAAACTTTTCTATCCCATACTTTTGTACCTCATCAATTTGGTTCATCACACTCATCCATTTGCCTTCATCTTTTATCCACAGAGCATTTTGTGTCTTCAAGTATTCAATAGTAATTATGGTTAGATCATATACATTCTTTAGTTTATGAATGTATTATGTACCTTTTTGAATGATGTCATCCAACCAATCATTAAATACCCTAGAAATCATTTTGTTTTTGTGTATCTAGTCCACCATCTTTTGATTGACTGGTGATTTTGGATTAAAAGATAAGGGAAGTTGGGTAATAGGTTGTGGATCTAGGTTATGAATGGCATTGATGTACTCTACCATTGACTACAAGGTTTATTTTAACTCCCTTTTATCTTTCTCATCATTCCAAGTTTGGCTAACTATCATTTTGGTGGGTGCTTCAAGGTGATGCACATCTGTGGCACGTGATATAGTCCCAAGATCTATTTTTTCAATTGCAAAATTCTAAACTATAATATCTTTTACTTCTGCATTAGTTCTTGGTTAGGCTATTTATGCACTCTAGTTCCTTATGTTAGGGTCAACATCAACCCTGGATGTTGTTTTTAATTTCTTAGATTTAGGAGTTTTTCCTAAACACTTACTCATCATGTCTTCCAATGGAAAATAAAATGGTACTATTTTTCTTTTGTCACTTATTGAACTTTCTAGCCATTTGGGTGTAAAGGCTGAGACTTATTTAACAGGATTTGATTGATCAAAAGGCACATTTGAAATAATCATCAGGTTAGAAGAATTAGAAGCAATCTCTATCTATTTATTTTCACTAACCTCCTCCACCATTAGTGAATCAGATTCTTTATCACTTATTGCTTCTCCTAAATCCTATTTAGAATATAAATACACAATTATTTTTTCATAAATCTGACTCTTTCTCTTACTTTTAGTCCTTGAGTCGGTGGCACGAGGAGGAAGAATAGTTATAAGGGCCTTCTTGGATTCTTTGATGACAAGATCTCTTCCAATTTTTGAGTTGGAAGTACCTACATCATAAATAGAAATAATCTGGTTAGAGAAGCTAATTGGGGATGGTGATTCAACTATTAATGTACATTATTGGGAAACTTTATTTTGAGATCCCTCTAGTTTTTTTTCCCTCAACCATTTCTTAGTTCTCCTTATCACCTAGAGGGTCTTAACCTCAATCTTATCTTCTTCATTTTTATCCCAATCAATTTCTAGAATAGGTGATTGTTTTATCTATTCAAATTGCAAATTAATCACCTATTCTTCATTATCAAAAATTATAGAAATGTCCATATTTAAATTAAGGGTAATTATTTTTCCTAGGGAGAACCTAGACCATAGTCTTCTTTTGACCTCAAATTCATCTGAACAATCTTCCCAATAATCCTCTAACTGAGGAATATGTGAAAACTCTATTATAAAATCCAAGTTATCATTGGCAAAACCTTTGCTATCAAATTGGGATCTAGTAGTTCAGTACTAAAAATTGAACTTTTTAAGATCCAATTTTAAATTCAAAGCATCAAATACTAACTAGGATGAATAATGTCCAAGTTAAATAAGAAAAGATATACCAGATTTCTTTTTCATTAGGAATTGTTTATCCACATGTGCTAATTTATTTTAGACTTATATCAACACAAAATGGTAACAAACATACCTGGATAACCTTAAAGGTTCACCATTAAAACCCCCAACTCTGATATAAGTGAACTTGGAAAACTGAATAAAGAAACTACCATAAATGTTGATCAGCTACATAGCCTCATCAAACAACCTCTTATTGATGTTGTTTACTAATTCATAAGTCATTCTCCTAGTAAAAACATCATTAACCCTCCTGTAATTCTCATAGCAATTATGCATCTATAATTATGAATAATAGTCATAAATTTTACTATCTTCAACTAAGGTCACATGAGGTATCCGTACCCATTGTCTTGTACATGCCAAGCAATAGAAGGGGTATGAAGACATAAAAATATTTATTCCCCAAATAATTACTTAGACTGATATGCAAAAATTCATCTATAATGTCTACCCAATCCAAATATTATTCTCCTTGGAGGATCACCTATATGAAAAAGTACATCTAGTCTTCCCAATTATATACTTGAGCATTGCCCTTTAGCCTATGTAGTAACACCATAATATATTTTATTTCAAGAATCATGTGATTTCTTGTTAATTATTTGGGCAGTTTTGAACCCCCTTTTTTGAATTTCAATAACCAATTCCTTGTGATCACGCTCTTGTAAATTGCTTTATTTAGTGAAAAATAACCATAGGAAGAAGTAATATTAAGGTTAGAATATGGTTCCTTGGGAAGAATTCTCGTTATAGACATTAGGGTTTGTCTATTGATATGAAGTAAAATATTACCATATACAGTTTTGGTGTACCTATTTTGAGGTTCATATATATTCATACATTCTAGAACTAATTCAAGGCATTGTACAACCATGGGAAAGGCTGAAGCTTTGACCAAACAACTTTCTACTATCTTCTACATCATAGGATTTGGCATAGGATTAATAGCTCTCTCCCTAAAATCTTCTAACCCATATTGAACCAGACTTGTGTCCCCAATTTTAGGAAGAGAATAGATGAGACCAAAACCATCCTCATAACCAAGACATGTAGATTTCATGGCTACAGGTTGGAGGATATAATGAAAAAAATGTTTTGAACTTCTTAAACAATGCCAGAAACTCAAAAGGATTCTTCTTTCCAACCAAGTAATGGAAATAGATTATAGTAAGAGTATAACTCACCTTAAATGTATCTAAAATAAATATGAATTTGGGAAACAAAAATCTTATACCACTTGTGTTATTCTCCTTTGCATCATCTAGTATGTTTATTTGCTAAATTTGTCTTGTTCTCTCTTGATACAGAGATTAACTAGATCAAATAATTAAACTAAAACAATACATGATAAAAATTCTTGATAAGACATGAACTCTGACATATGCATTAATGGAAAGCATTTTTTTATGCATAATTTTGTTGAGTAATGATTATATATAACCTCATGAAAGTTAAAACTTTCTTCTTTATAATGAGTTTTGGATATATTCTCCTCTAAATATCCCACTAATTTTGACTTAGAGAAATCCTCGGGGCGAGATGAGAGTATAGTCACTGAAACTTTGAACCATTGAACCATTAAACTTTTGAAATCATGGTTTAACTTTGAGTTTCAAAGATATGAGATGAACTATATAAACTGACCAATAGTCCCACGACTTTTCAAGAAAAATTGAACTTTGAAACAGTGAACCATTGAACTATTGAACTCTACTATGAGGTTCAAGTGGTAGGTTCAATGGTACATTAATTTATATAAGGGAACTGAGTGAACATGACTCCTTACAAAGCATCAGGTATTAAACTACTGAACTGTTGAACTATTGAACCTTGAGAAAAAGGTTCGAGTTTAACAGAAATGTTCAAAAACATAATTGAAATGTACAAAGGGACAAATAGTTTGCTTTGAGAAACATTGAATCATTGAACCTATTAAACCATTAAACTCCACTATGAGATTCAAGTTCAAAGGTTTAATTTTTTATAAATTTCACACATAAAAGATGATAGGTAGGTGGACTTTTAAAAATAAAGAGCTAACTTAATAAACAAAGATATAACCAATAAGGGGAAAATGATAAGTTGACTCTTGCTTAAGGAAAATTCATGAAAAATTGAATAAGAGTGACTCAAAAGGTAACAAATCTATACATCATTAATCTACTATTTAAGACTAGCAATTAAGACCTTATATGATACCATCTTGTCATCTTTGGTCTAAAAGTGGTTTGTAACTTGATTGATGATTAATTGAGAATTACCATAAACCTTAAGATGTTTAATATTCAATTACAATGCTTGAAAAAGACCTATAATAAGTGATTCATACTTGGACATGTTGTTAGTGTAAGCAAAGATGATATGGAATTATTTAGGGTAAGATCCCCCTATGGTGTAATAAATAATAGGCCTACCCATAATACATGTGAGGTAAATGATCCATCAAAATACATCTTCCAGTGCTACTCCTCAAGAGGTGTTTCAATTATTATCATAATGAACTCATCTAGGAATTAGAATGTAATAGTTTTGGTATCAACAAGGGAGATTCATCAAGTTTATCTATAATAACCTATCTTTTGATGACTTTTTAGTTAATGTATTTGATCTTTAAATCAATTGGAAACATGATCCAATTGGGCATGCAACCTTGTAAAGTTGTCTTCGATAGTAGATACTTGAGTGGATATACTTTGGAAATAACTATGGTCTTTTTTTTTATCATGTAATTTCATAGTTTTTAATCTAAAAAGACCATAACTAAACAATATTTTTTAATAGGCATATAATTTCATTCATATGCAACTAGTGTATGGATGAGATAGTACATAGCATGTTATTTTTCACTATCATAATGTTGATCTATAAGTGCCCCTAGGGATTTGTAAGTGTCAGATATATACATTAAGAATGGCTTTCCTGGCATAGGTGGCAACAAAATAGGTGGATTGGAAATATAGTCCTTGAGGTGCTAAATAGCCTTTTGGTATTCATCATCCCAATAAATGTGACCCTTTTCTTTAGTAAGTGTGTAAATCAATGGAATTTATTGGCAAATTGATAAATGAAGCATCTGATAGACTAGATCTTAACCTATAAATTATGGAGCTACTTCAAATTAGATGGTGATGGAATCTTTATAATAGATCATACTTTTGCAGGATCAACTTCAATGCCTCAAAGGGATATAATGAAGACTATAAATTTTCCTAAATTAACTCCAAACACACACCTTTTAGTATTGAGTTAGACCTTGTATTCATGAAGCTTCTCAAATATTTTTCTTATTATAACTAGATAATCAGCCTTAGTCTTGGATTTGCCCAATATGTCATGGAAATAGTCTTCAACAATGTCAAGTATCATATCATGAAATATGATGATCATATATTATCGGTATGTGGTCTCAACATTCTTTAGACCAAATGGCATAACTTTATAACAAAATGTTCCCCAAAGAGTGGTGAATGTTATTTTTTGTTGGTCTTTTAGTGCAATTAGGATCTAGTTGTACCCTAGAAATCCATCTATTACTAAAAGCATGTTGTACCCATATATGGAGTCAACTATCATGTCAATTTTTGGTAGAGGAAAGTCATCCTTGGGGCAATCCTTATTTATATCTTTGAAATGAGTGTAGATTCTAATTCCTTCTAGATTCTTACTAACTATAATAATATTAAAGATCCACTCTAAATAGTTGATCAGTCGACTACATCTCACTTTTAAGTGTTTTTCCAATTCTTTATTTAATACTAAAACAATGTAAGGATGAATTTTACATAATTTATAATTCACATCTTTGGCATCAAGATATACAATAAGGTGGTGTATAACTAAGGTAGGGTCTAAACCTAGCATGTTAGAATAGGCCCAAGTAAATATGCCAACAAATTCTCTCAAAAGGGTTGTAAATATTTCATGTTCATCTTCAATGATGGATGTACCTAATTTGATCCATTTTGGGTCATATAGAGTCTTGATGTTGACTTTTCTAGTGTCTTCTATGAGGAGAGTCGAATCATTGGATAGAATAGTTGGCAATGATTTGAATTGACCTACAATGGCAAAGTCCTTTATTTAAATTGGATCTTCAACTTCTCCTAGGAAATATATGAACTAAATTTATATATTCAAAGAAATTAAAATAATCATAATCTAATATAAAATTCAACTATGCTAGATAAATAAATAAAAATAATAATAATCAAAACTTCACACTTTATATACAATATTTCTCCATTGTGATGTATATCTAATTTACTCTTTGAAGTAGGTGGTGTTCACTCCTCTAATGCGAAGAGAGAACATGAAACATTTTAGTGTAAAAGGGAGACTTTCATTCATTTTGGTTTGAATTTATTTTCTTTTATTCACTTATATGTAATAGCTCTAGATTTCTTGATTTCAAAAGATATGATTTACAATTATGATTGTGATCGTGATTGTGATGCTTGAAAATAGAGATTTTCAAGATTATTTATAGATAATTGGAAAAGTATCAAATAGTGGATGATTATTTAGAATTTTATAATGTTTTAAATGATCAATACTGGCTAATTATTCCTCACCCATGAGGATGGAGACATTTTCAATTTGGTTGAGAAAAGAGTGGGGTTGGTTAGCTAACTCAATAAGATTAAGTTAATTTCCTTGAAAAATCAAGGGAAGAGTCATAAGAGGTGGAGAAATTTATGGATTTGGGTGGGATGAGGGAGAAAAAGGCGGGAGATGGTTTGGATAGGTAGAAAATCTAGATGTTATTATTTAAAATATGTATTTAATGATGCATAATTGACTTATTCAATATGTTGAATTATTCAATTATTTGAATTTTGGAGGAAATGTGATTTATTAATTTAATAATAATTATTAATAGATTTAGGTACATTTTGACGCTAAATGAAATTTAGGTGTCTAAATTTTCCCCTCTTTGAAATAGTGTTGCAAAGTAATAATGGTAATACTATTTCAAAGAATAGAAGAAGTAGAGTGTTAATGATAGAAAAGGAAAAATTTTGCCTCAAATGAATGAAAATGAGTGTGATGATGCACCCTCAAGATTTTGTACAAGAAGATAGACAAATGCTCAAAATTGATGAAAAGAGAAAATGGTTAAAATTATGTGGTGAACTATAAATCAATGTATGTCAGAATTGATGCTAAATTTGCAAGATGTTAGTTGTGTAAAAAAGTTGCCCCTAGTTAATGAAAACTAGAGTATGGATTTGACAAAAAATAGTTTGAATACTCATAGATTGAATTACTATTGTTATTTTTAATAATTTAGGGTTAAATTGATTAGGTGTGGAAATGATATATCTCAACAATAATAAATTGTGGATCTATAAAAATAAAAAAATATGTATTTATATTTCAAATGATTTTGTTGATTTCACATTGAAAGATTATTACAAAATTTTGAATACAAATTCAAAATAATGTTTTTTTATTTTTTAAAATGGATTATGAATGAGAATTATGGAGGGATGGAAATGAGAAAACTATCATTAATAATATATAACCTTGTCTCAATACTAATGTTTGCAAAATTGTAGAGGGTACATGTAAAACTATCTACCCTTAGCTATTAAATGTTAAAGAAGACATTGCAAAAAGTATATTTTTTAACTTTATATACTAAACACTTGGATTATGATAAAACTCAAGGGTCTCACAAGTATATTTGGGAATGATATATCTCAATGATGGTAATCCACATGCTATAAAATATAGTTTGTCTAATTTATGATAAAGATTTACAAAATTGATATTTGAAAGCATTGATAATGAGCTAAAATAATTTGATTAAATGATAGTAGAAAATATGGATGAAATGGCTTGGATGAATGATGGTAACCACACTTATCCTAGAGACCTTGTGTCTCTAAGCATTTCCTACATAATCCACCATGGACAAAGTCTGAGTGTGGATATCAAGCCAAATGTAGTTCTCCCAATACGGGAAGAGAAATAATGATGTAATGTAAGATTGACCCATGAATGATTATTAACATACTTAAGTTAATGATTTCACATTTTGATTAGATGATGGAGAAAGTATGTATAATGTGATTCATCAGTCCCAATCGAGAAGTGTGGGAGATTGAATGGAAATATGAATAAATGATTGTGTATGTTTGATATGTAATCATTAACAAGGAAAGAAAATGACTAAATGGATTAATGATGATGTATTTAAATTATTTGAAAACATAGATGAGATAAATATGGATGGAAGAAAGAGATGACAAATAAATTCTTTATTTGAGAACATGATATAGTTTGATAGTTTCCTTCTATTTATTTTATTCTTTGCATTGGATTTACAATAATAATTCTAACCAAGTAAGAGTTGAGAAATCTATATTTTGATATTGTGCATGAAAATATGCACCAATGGTATATAAAAACCATGATGATTATTTTTCAATACACATAATGACTAATAGATTCACAAGGATAAAACTTAGTGCGTCATGATATGGATGATAATAATAACACCATTAGTAATGCACTAGTGATCTAGACACAAGAAATGATAATAAAGATAAGATAAAAAGAGATGTTTGTAACAATGAAAATGATGTAAGTAAAAAAAACATGGAAGTAAACAAATACTATAGAATAAATTAAACACCCATGATGTAAAATAAAGTAAATGACTATAAAAAACAAGAAATCAAATGACTATATAAAACAAGTAAACAAATGAATTTTTTAGATGTCCTTGGCTAGAGTAAAACCCTTTGGCATATGCAATTTTTTACTATGTTAAACTGTTTGATGAGTAATTCATATAAGGGATGATTAGGGTACATAACTAAGGACAAGGGATTCTTTTTATTTTTGCTTGGATTTTAATTTTGTATTTTTTTGGATTCTCTAATTTTTTGGATTTTGTTAGATATTTGTAATGTTTTGCTTCTTTTTTGGGGTTTGTAATATTTTCAATTTTTTTGAGTTTGTAATGTTTTGGATTTATAGGTATATATATAGGAAATACTAGCAAATGGAAAACCATATTCTAGCACCAACAAGTGAGTGGTATGGGATAGAAGGAATACATTACATATGTACTTTGGATGAATAGGAATGGATTGGAATTAAGATGATAACTCTATGGAAAATATGAGGTAAGAACCAAGTGTCTAGATATTAAAATAACATTTCAAGGATATACCAAGATGTTTCTATGTACATGTATCAAGATGTTTCTACTTCCTTATAAAATTCAAAACAAGAATAAGGATGGTTTTATGATGGCAAGGATTGGATGAGTTTCAATAGGTTTTGTGTTAAATGGATAAGGATGGGTTTGGATAGATAAGGGTAGTCAAAGATGGTGTGTGATGGTTAAGGATAAGTTTAGGATGGATTAGATAGGTGTAGGATGGGTAAGTATGTTTTAGTATAATTTAGGATAAGTAAGGATGCTTTAGGGTAAGCGTATGATGGTAAAGGATGGGTTTCGAAAATTTGTAAGATGGGTAAAGATGGAGGGATGGTTTAGAATATATAGGATTGAAATGGAATGAGCTTGCCCCAAAGTGTAGGGTACTTGTAGATAACTGATTATTTTTACTCATGATGCCAAAAATTTCCTTTAATCACGTTACTTTACCAATGCACAATATAAATGTTTTTAACATTTAGATGAATTTATTTCTCTTTATCTTTCTGATTTTTCTTTTTTTGTTTGTTTTTTTAATTTGTTTTTAGTTTTTTTATTTTTTTTGGGTTTTTGGGATCTCAATTATAAAAGTGTTCAAGATGCATGATTATTACCACAAGTGATCCTTTTAGGTATGCACTCTTAGGATATATTTAGTAACTTAATTGACTTATAAGTTGGCTTCTTCCAAATTTACTAGGAGACTGTTATATCCCCTACAATAGCGGGTGTTGCCATACAAGGTGAAATAAAAAGCATGTTGTCTAAAGGATATGTTAAGTGCATGAAGGATTTGGATGGATGGAATTATAGTGGGGATGAGTATATGTTTAATGATGTAAAGGTTGAATGGGACCAACAATCTTACATTTGGCAGGATTAGGACTAACTACAAGCTAGATGATTTGGGAATTCAATGCTTCTTCACTGATATCTTCAATTTGTGAAGGGGATACATCTTGTAAATATGCTAATGCAAAGTATATATTAATTTTATCATCCATTGTTGAGATAGAAAGGTTTTCACCAAAGAATTCCTCTATATTTTTTTGATTGGGATTTAGATTTGGATTGTCTAATAGCACCTCAAAGAGGTTTTCACTAAGGGGCTCATATTTTTGATTTTCTATATTTTGATTTGGATTTTGACTAAAATTTGTATTTTGATCATCTAATAGTGCCTTAAGAATATTTTCACTATGGGGTGTGGATTTTATATTTGGATTTTATTATTTATTTAAATTGTGGTATACTTTTTGTTCCTCATAATATGCAAATTTTTCTTGATACTCTTCTAGTAGGAAACCAACTAGGATGTTTAAAACTATTTTATTATCATGGAAGGAAGTTAACTATATGTAAAATCATTTATCCCAATAAAAATGTGTAGGATAATGGCTTCAAATATGGAAGGTAGGACTAGTGATGTTTATGAAAAGAGGTATGGCATAAATGTCTTGTAGAGACTATGAATGAATCATGTTTTAATTATGGATGAAATTACCTTAAAAACCACAAAAGTAGCACCAACATCATTACATTAAATTTCAAATGTTCTGTAGTTTATGGGTTTGATAATGCCTTGATCATGTATTTTTTTAATCTATAAGTACCTATATCATTTGGGGTTCATGTTGTGGGATGAAGGTAGATTCAATATGTGATAAGGACTTAGGTGTTTGGATAATGGGTAAAATGCTATATTGGATGAATTATTGTCTAAGATAGTATCTTGGTCAAAAATGGGATCTTCATAAAAAATTAGATCTTCATCAAAGATAGGATCTTGATCAAATATATGTTATTCAATCAAGATGGGCTCTTCATAAAAAATGGATGGTAAACCATAGTTGTCAAAGATAGGTTGACTGAATATGGATTGGCTGAAAATGGATGTGTCAAAAATGGTATCTTGATAAATGGATGGAAGGTTATGACCTTAACTTGGAAGTGGTGTGGCTTGACTAGGCTCAGGAAAGATATCTTGGCATATCCCCAAGCTACGATTTTCAAACATGGATACACTTGGATCTACCTTGATGTACCCTTTGTTAATAAAATCTTGGATATAATGCTTTAGTCTTGTACATCAGTTTATAAAATGACCTTCAATTATGTGTTAATCATAATATTTTTTGGGTCTATACCATTTAGGTTTTGGGACATTTATCTCAAATTATTGTGTTTGGAAATATGACTAAGTTTACAGTAACCAATTTTTGAAAGAATACATCATAAGGTTACCCTAAAGGAGTGAATTTTTTATTAATAGGAATGATAATGTTTTTGAAAGGTTAAGAGTTTTGTAACTTTGGAGGTGGAGTGATACTAGATGGTAGGGGTGATAAAATAGGATTCCCTTTGTTAGTGTGATAGGGGATGTAAGAAATAAGGCTATAACTAGTGGAGGGGAGACTTGTTGATTTTGTAAAATAGGCTTACTAGTGATAAGGTGAAGTTGATGTAAAATGTTTTGGGATTCCCTAGTAATGAAGTGGGTTAGAGAGGTAGCTTGATCTTGGAAAGATGAATTTATTGGATTTATGTTGAAGGTTAAAGTGTTTAGATTTAATGGATTTGTGAAGGTTGATGGACTTTAATCTATTGGGTTTGTGAACAAATGAGAATTTGATGTAGTTTGGTTCATGTTTGGAAATGGGTTAGATGTAAAACAAAATGGTTGATTTTTATCATTATATAAAGGTTGGTTTTGATGGGTGTAGGAGTTAAAAGGTTGATTTTGATAAAATATATTTGGTTTTGACTAAATTTAGGTTTGATTTATAAATGGTATTTAGTTAAAATATACATTTGAAAGTGGTGGTGAAGGTGAATCAAATTTTTGATTTAGATTGATGCTATGATTTGATTTATATGGATTGGTTAATGCTTTTTGATCTATTATTGGTGACTTTGGTTTGTGGATGGGGTGGAAATTGTCAAATAAATTAAAGGATTTTGACTAGCAAACCTAAAAAAACTTATTTGATGTTGTACCTAAAGTAAAATTTGGATGTTGATCTATAGGTAAACATGAATAAGTATTCAAGTTTGAAATTGATTGGTTGGGGTTTGGATTGAATTGGTTTGTTTAGAAATTTGAATTAATATTCATGTTTAGATTTGATTTATTGATGGATGAGGATGAATACATATTCAAACTTAGATTTGGATTGTCTTGGTGATTGATTTGATATTTATTCAAACATGAATTTGAATCAAAATTGGTTGGATAGTGTGATCAAGGAATCCAAGAAGGGTGGTTAGATAATATGTTAGAACAAGTAAGAAAACATGAATAAAAAAACACTAACATGCATAAAAATTGATTGTATAAATCATATGGGGGAGATTAGTGAATAAAAAATAAATGACAAAGCTCAAATAAAATTCAAATAACTTACAAATTCCTTACATTCTTTGAATGCTCCAAATTATGTGTTCATTTGGCTTGATTGGCTTGTGCTCAAAGAGTCTTTAGAAAATGGAGTTGTGTGGATCCTTCTCTCCTTCAAACCATTATTGTCTTATGATTTGTTGATGTAGATTAATGGCTTGGCTTATCATTTTGACATTATAACACCATAACTTTGAATCATGAGCCAAATCTTGCATTATAACTTTACTATGCTCAAGGTCTCTAAATGAAGAGGTAAATGCTTGTATTTATAGGTTTAGAAACTAACCCCAACACAAGGTGAGTTAGAATGTATTTAGGACTGGAATGGGTTTAAACCTAACCTTAGTGATTTAATTAACCCTAGTAGAGCTAAAAGGTGTCAAATGGTCATGAATATCAATGAATAGGCATATTGAGATATTTTAAGGTATTTGAAAACTCACAAAAAGTTAATTATGAATTCCTAAGATATTATTTTATTTTTGAATATCCTTTTTGGTAATTCATTAATTACTCATGGATAATTCAATTAGGCATTTTATTAGGTTTAACATTTTAATTAATTTTGATTAGTATTTTTAGCATTTTTAAAGATTTGAATTAATTTTATGTGTGTATTTGCCCCATTTAATAGGTATTTAAGCCAAATTGCATATCTAAATCCAAATTCAAGATGTTTGGTGATTATTAGGCTTAATTTACAAAGGTTGGTAAGAATCGGTCTAAAGTCTAGTATGAAGCCATTAGTGGCTAGTTTTAGGTGTCTATAGTTTTCCCCTATTTGGGAAGGCATTACAAGATATAAGCACAATAAAATATTGATAAATATTGAAAAGGACCTATATGATTATGATATTAATGACAATGTATGAACTATAGGTGCCCCATTGATAGAGCAATTAGCAAATTAGTCAACAAACATTCCCTGGAAAGAAGGAAACTAGTGGACCAAATAGATGAAATGTGGTAGAAGGGAAAAAATTTCCCAAAGGCAGTTATAATAAGTGGCATATGTAGCTATACTAGTTATGATAGACAAACAAGATGATTTTCCCATAGGCATTTATAATCATCAACATAAGTAGGATATAAAAAAGGTGATAATTTGCCCAAAGGTAGTTAGAATCATTAAAAAAGGCTTAGGGTAAAAAGAGATTGATTTACTCACTATCATTTATAATCAAATAAATGGAAATTAATGATTTGCCCATATGTGGATCATTAGTAGCATAAAAACATGCCCCAGTTGGGTAGATGGATAAATGGAATTATTTTCATGAAGGTGGTTATAATCATAAACCCTCAAATGGATGGAAATGCAATTATTTTCCTAAAGGTAGTTATAATAATTATAAATCCAAGTGGGATGGTATACAATGATTTTCCCATAGGTAGTTATAATCATTATACCCTAATAATGGCAAACATGAAGATGGAAAATCTAATGCCAAATTAGGTATAGAGTAGAAAGATGAATTAAGCAACCTACTAGTAGGGAGATGCTCATCCAAACTAGCAAGGAGGATAATTATTTTATTTTTTAATTACTCTTTGTGGATTATAATTTGAATTAGATTGGGAATGTTGTTGGTGTTAGTGACAAGGAGATATCATTGTTTCATTTATCTTTTTAGATTCCCTGTATCTAATTTTTTTTTCAGCACATGATGTTAGGAATCATTATATAACACCATGGGGAATTGGTTCAAATATGCATAAGGATTGACTCTTGATCTAGTACTCAATTGAAAACAATGCACCAATGATAAAAACCATGATGACAATGTTTAAATATGAATATGGATGGATTAAAGAATAATACGTAAGGAATCACCTAATGAATGCACATAAATTTAATCAAGGCATAACAAGAAACTAAAAAAATAGGCAAAAAAACAAACCACTAAGAAAAATAAAGAAACAAAACACAATAAAGAAAAACATGAAATAAACATAAACAATGGTTAATCACAGTGTTAGTACAAACAACACAATACAAACAAGATGATGAACATTGCCCCTAGATAATAATGACAAGATTAACAAAAAAAATAAGATGGGGGAATAGAAGAAAAGGAAGGGGGTGGCTAAGATGGCTCCAAATGCACTAGGTAAGTGAAATCTACCTACATGTCTCCATGGATGTAAGATTCAATAAAAACTTTAGGATATATGTACTCCAAGGAAATGGGTTAGAAGAAAATGATGATAAGTAAACATGATGAATGTGATAGAATAATATGGGACTAAGATCACAAATTGGTGAGAGTGTGGGATAAGAGGGCCAATAATGATGGGGAAAATAAATGACAAGTGGTTTTTTGTTACTTATTGAGGGTTCCCGTAATCTTTAAGGTAGATAAGTGGTCAATGTTTTTGGTTTTTATAAATGTTTTTAGAATTTTTTAAGTATCTTAACTCAATTGAGAATGATGAGACACTAAATGGTTTAATCTCACAAAATAGAGATCATTCAAACTTATAAATGCTTTCAAAACAATGAGATTATGGCTAAGGGTGACTGGGTTAACCTCAAATGAAATGGAGTTCTACCTATATATTCCCAATATGTGACCTCGAGCCACTATATTTCTACCTTTCATCAAAGGAATATGACTAGTGTAATAATTAATTCAAATAAAATAGACATAGTTGGCATTATGACATAGTATGGCATAGGAATGATAAGATGGTACATCAAGGGATGATAAACAAGTGTTTCCCCTAGTTTTCCCATAGACAATTATAACTAGGAAATAATGGAATAAGTCAATGATACTAATTTGACCATAGGCAATTATAATTAGTAACATGATCATGGGACACTGATTTACCCATAGGTGGTTATATTCAGGCACACATAGTATATAATAGAAGAAGACATGAAGAATGCAAATTCCAAAACTTTTGTCATACTACTCCAAAATATGGCCTTTATCTAAAATACTTGAAATAATTATTGAAACTAATTTGAGTCTTCATGCTAAAAATATAACCAATAAAATGGAACCAAGGTCAAACAAACTAGGTAAGGATGGTCCAAATAACTCGGTCAATATAAAAGCTATGGTAGCATAAAATAGTGGAATGTCAAAGTGATATAATAGTAGAATGGTATCATATAAATAAAAAATTCAATAATATGGTAAAACTTGAAATATTCATCATTGACAATACACCAAGTCACTCAAGCGAAGTAACACTTGAGGTGTATAATGTTCATCAACTCATCAAGTTCATCCCCATCTAGTGTGACTAGCATGTATGCTCTAGTTTCATAATTTGAAATAATGATGAAAGGACCTATTGAGTTAGGTTTTAACTTTCCTTTATGATTCTTCTTAGCCATGGTATTATTTTGGTTTCATTTGAGGGTAATATTGTTACACATAACATTTTTAATTTTAATCAAATAATGATGCTTTACATCTTGCAAGAACCCATTGAGACTCAATATCTCTAAGTGCACACCCTAAAGGGTAAACTGGGAAAGGGGTGGGTATAAATTTGGTGCTTCATAGGATTTTTTCCCTTTATTTCCAAATTATTAACAATCCAACCAGATCTCAAAACCATTACCTAAGCTATTACTTCTCCCTTACACACTCCTCTAGTCCTTTTCCTCTTTTCATCATCTTTTCCTCACCTTAATCCCCTTTTGACAGTCAATTGTACTAGGTCAAATGGGTCAAACCTATATATTTTTTAGCCTTTGATTATTATACATGGTCGATTGGGTCAACCTTATACTATTTTAGGATATTTGCAATTGAAATTTGTGTTATCCCTTTGGCCAACCTAGCTCTAGACTTAGTGAATAATTGACCAAAAACATATAGGGTTGACTAGGTTGATCCCATACAACTGACATATTTAAAATGATTTAGGGGGATATCAACTTATAAATACAAGATAATTTCATCATTATTTTAATATCAAATTAAGATTTATTATTCTCTTGTACTTATTTATAATATTCTCTTCCACCATTCTACCTGAGGATTCTTAGCTTAGGGTTTATACTTGGAGAATCTAGTCTTGTGGATAAGGCTTGGATGCTTTGGCCTTTCTTAGTGATCCTTACAAACCATAACAACCTCTTTCAAAGCCCTCTTTTCTAAGGGAGAGATTGAATCTCGATGGGTTCACATTTAGGTAAATATATTCTAACTTTGTTCTCCTCTCTTTAGTAGATATAAGTAATATAAGTATTGGCTCAAATAATACTACTCCTCATATTCCATATATCAGGGTCTTACTCATACTTATTTTAATTGAGATTCTGTTATACATGTTTTGATTTCTTGTAACCCCTCATGTTGTGCCTTAAGATTTAGTGTGCACTATAATATATTTACTTTCTTTTTATTATATATAGAGTGAACATTAAATCTAAGACTCTTTTAGGGTTGTTTCATGATTGTGTTAGACTATAGGCTTTAGAACCCTTCCTAGCATGTTTTATTGTGACAAGTGATACCCTAATTAGGTCTCATAGATCCCCATATTTGTCATGTTCCTATTAGATTAAACAAAACACAGAGAGAAAATTAGATTGAGAATAGCAGAGCACTTATTCAACCAAGCATGAAGGCCTATTAAATAGGCAAAAAAATGAAATACTCGTGAAGCATGAGATGGGTATAAGAAAACTAACCTACGTCGGCTTGCATGAAATAGCAAAGACCGAACAAACAACTAATCTCTTAACCAAAGTTGTTAAGGCAACTAACCAACATAAATTACCTTAGTAAATAACCTAAGGTAAATATAATAATATGCTAACACCCTCCCTTAATGACTAAACCAGAAATAAGACCAAGTTTATCTCTAAATTTTATGGACTTGTCTATACCAAGTGGTTTGGTCATTATATCAGCTAGATGTTCTACAGTGGGGCAGTAGAAGAGACTGATGTCTTCATTTGTAACCAAATGTTAGATGTAATGATGGTGAACCTCAATGTGTTTGGTCTTGGCATGAAATACTGGATTCTTCACCATCTTCAAAACACTTTGGTTGTCATAGAAAATTGGAGTAGGCTTTGATGACTCAAACTGAAGATCCTCCAAAATTTTATTTATCCACATGGTTTCACAACCTGAACTAACCACAGCTTTATACTCTACTTCTATTGAAGATAATGCCATTGTAGTTTTTAGTTTTCTCTACCATGAGAAATCTCTTGAACCAAAAGTGAAAACATACCCTATTTTAGATTTTCTTGAATCAATTGAACCTGCCCAATCAAAATTAGAATATCCTGAAAGTTCAAAATCTATAGACTTCTTATACAGTATGCCAAAGTCAAGAGTACCTTTGACATATCTTAATACTCATTTTTCAGATAACCAATGGACGTCATGTGGTTTAGACATGAAGCGAGATATAAAAATCATTGTAAAACAAATATCCAGTCTAGTGGTAGTGAGGTAAATGAGACTACCCACTAGCTGCCGATACACTATTTCATTGACCAGAGGTGAATCAATGTCTATTGAAATTTCAGCTCCTTCTTCCATAGGTGTGTGAGTTGGATTAAAATCCATCATTCTAAACCTTTCTAGTAATGAATTGACATACTTATTCTATGACATGAATATAGTATTACCACTTTGCCAAAACTCAACACCTAAATAGTATTTCAGTAGTCCTCAGTCTGTCATGTCAAAAGTACAACAAATATCAGCTTTCATTTGCTGAATGAGACTAGTACTACTCCCAGTGATGGTTATATCATCAAACTATATAATGAGAATCAATATGTCATCACCATACACCTTTACATAGAGAGTTGGTTTTGAGTTACACCTTTTGAAACTTGAATCCCTAAGATATGTGTCTATTTTTGTATACCAAGCTCGAGGAGCCTGCTTAAGTCCATACAAGGACTTGATCAGCTTAAAAACAAGATGTTCCTTACCAGGAACTTGAAAAACCTATGGCTAAACCATGTAGACTTCCTCCTCTAGATCTCCATTCAAGAAAGTACTCTTTACATCCATTTAGTGCACCTGTCATCCAAACTGAGCAGCAATAACAACAATCAAATGAAAAGTTACCATCTTGGTGGTTGGAGCAAAAGTCTCCTCATAATCAACCCCTTCCTCTTGTGCATAACCTTTTCCAACAAGTCTAGCTTTCTGTCTATCCAAGGAACCATCTTCTTTGTATTTTACATTATAAATCCCCTTACAACCAATGGATTTATTTCTTGGTGGTAGTTCCATCAAGGAATCATATTCCAATTGCATATCTGATTCCCACTCAGATTTCCCTTTGGCCTCTAAAAAATAAGTATGCTCAAATACTTGTGAAATAGTAGTTATTAGAGCAAGATTGAAATGCTCACCTCTATTACCAAACTACTTTCCCGATCTGTCTTCTACCTTCCACACCTTGTGGCAAGTCTCCTTCTTTTAGTGATTCAATTGTGGTAGTATACCACTTTGGCTTCTTTGGTTGTTCTACTGGAACCTCACAATGACCTGTATCAATTCCCTCCCTAGAATGTGATTCCACTAATGAACAAGAATCCTGCTCACTTTTCACATTATAACTAATAATTAAATCATTAGATAATAATGACTCAATATTTGAAACTTGACTAGTTGCTGTGAAGTATGGCATTTTATCATTTACTATGACATCTCTATTTACCACAACTTTGTTAGTAGAAACATCAAGTAATATGTAGGCCTTTGACTGATCACTATATCCAACAAACATGTATGCTTTACTTTTTGCATCCAAATTTCTTCTCTTTTGACTAGGAATAAATACAAAAGATACACAACCAAAAATTCTAAAATCACTTACATCTGGAGTTCAACCTGACCAAGCCTCCTCAAGAGTCATATTCTCCAGAGATTTTGTATGACTTCTATTAAGGATGTATACTATTATATGCACTACTTCTGCCCAATACCTATATGGGACATTTCTACTTTGGACCATACAGTGATCCATGTCCATCACTATCTTATTACGCCTTTCCTCAACTCCATTTTGCTAAAAAGTGTAAGGTGTAGTGTATTGTTTGTGTATGCCTTTAGTGACACAAAAATCCTTGAATTATTTTGAGATGAACTAACACCCATGATCCATTCTAAGAGATTTCACTGGTTATCCTACCAATTTTTCAACCATAGATTTCCAAGTAAGAAAGTTAGAAAAACAATCAGATTTCTTCATTAGAAAGTATACCCACTTTTTCCTAGAGAAATAATCAACCAGTAACAGGAAATAATGGGCACCAGAAGGGGTAGGTGTTTTTATTAGACCATGCAAATCTACATGTACCAGATCCAATACTCCCTTTGCTCTCAAAGCTTTACCAACATCAAATGAATGTCTAACTTGCTTCCCCAACTGACATCCAGTACATAAATGATGACTATGTTGAATATAAGGAATCCCCTTAACCATCTTAGTCTTACTTAATGTAGTCAAATACTAAAAATTCAAATGCCCATACCTTTCATGCCATAGTGAACTTATGCTATCAACTAATGTAAGTGCACTTTCCTTTGCTTTGATTGGATCTATAAGCTTATACAAGTCTTTCTCACCAATCCCAATAAAAATAATATTGTTGTCTTTAGTGGTGACTAAGCATTGTTGTTCTTGAAATTTTACAACAAAATCAGATTTTGAGGTGATCTCCCTGATTGAAAGAAGATTTTTTTTCATATCTAGTATATACCTAACATTCTTGAATGTATAATTTACTATACCATGAAAACTTATATGAACATTACCAAATCCTTTCACAAAATATGTTGTACCATCTCCCAAAGATACAAATTCATTACTACTATTATCTTCAACAAAATCTGCATACCAGTCCTTATGGCATGTATAATGGTGAGATGCCTGTGAATCAAAGTACCAAGCTCAATCCACCACAAAATTACCACTGGAAGCCATGAAAGCAAAATTTGGTGATTTCTTGCCTTCACCTTCAACTACATTCGCATGATGAGCTTTCTTTCTGGGGTTAGCCATATCCTATTTTCTTTTCTCGTAATCTTTCTTAAGGTGACTAGGTTTCTTACAGTAAAAACATTTCCATTTAGATCTCATATTACCACTTACTTGTGAAGATTCTGATGGATAGCTATTTTTACCAGACTACTTACCCTTTTCCTTGATAAAAAATGCACTCTGTGGAAGTGGATGTAGACTTCACTACTTGCTCCTATCATCTCTCCTTTTGCAATAGCAATGTAGACAATGTTTCAAAATCCAAATTCTACATCTTAGAAATCATGTGCAAGGACTCCACAAATGACTCAAATGATGGTGGAAGATTTTGCATAACAAGAGCAATCAAATCTTGCTCATCAACAAGTTTCTACACTACTTCCAACTGGTCACTGATGTCCTTGATCTACAAAAAAACTTAGAAATGGAGCCACCTTCCTGCATCTTAGTGGAAAATAACAAATTCTTCAAATACAACACTCTATCAGCTTTAGAAGTATGATATTATGAAGATAAATTTTTCCATAAATCTGATCCTATAGTCACATTTCTGACCTCTGAGATTAGATTATCTACTACTGACAATTTTAACAACATGAGAGCCTCACGATGATGTTTATCATAGTCATTAGTATCAGTGGTAGGCCTTTACTCTTTACCAAGCACTATTTGATCAATATTCATATATTCACATAGTGTCAAAACCTTGTGACTCCACCAACTAAAGTTCTTGCCTGTCAGTTTCTAAGAATCTGGTAGTAACAGGTGTTGAATACTATCCATTTTACCTAGTTTTTCAGGAATATGATAAAATTAGAATAACTATAATGAATTTTTTTAGAAAAAATTCCTTCTACACACTGATTCTATATTGACACTGAACAACCCTATCCATTTTTAGCAACAAACTCAATACCATTTTCAAGATCACAAAAATTCTACCACTGAAACAATTAAATCGGGAAAACTACAATTCTGATTTAAAAAATTCTTTCTCCGTTGACATCCAGATAAGAAACCTAGAAAATAGTGAAATTTTTAGCTTCTCAGATGCTTCCATGATTATTAGTCAATGGTAGGTCCCCAATAACCCTTATTGGTTAAAGTTTTGATTTATTTCAATTAAAAAATTCAAAAATAATTGAAATATTAAAAATTTAGGCTAAAATTTTATAAAAAAATTAGCCAATCAAAAAATTAGCCTACCTCAAAAACTTTAGGCAAAGACTCTAAGCCCGTTTCTCAACCAAATTACAAACCATTTTCACCAGTGTCTTAGTTTTGATTTAACTCACGATTTAGGCTTTCATTTCATGGCACCCTTACATAGATAAATTCACCAGAGGCTTCTGAGCCTCTAAAACAACCTATTTTCACTTCCATTTGGTCTTATTTAGTCTTCTAATGCTTCCTGGCAATTTTTAGACCTTCTAGTTGAGTTTTCCAAATCCTATGATGCTTTCTCTCTCCTTAGCTCTCCACTAGGTGCCTGAAACTCCTCTTTAGCAAGACACCGAGCTCTCTCTAGCTTCCATAGACCTCTACTCAGGTTCTACAAACCATGGGCTCTGATACCGTATTAGATTAAACAAAACATAGAGAGAAAATTAGATTGAGAATAACAGATCACTTATTCAACCAAGCATGAAGACCTATTAAATAAGCAAACAAATGAAATACCCATGAAGCATGAGAGCGGTATAAGAAAACTAACCTACGTCAACCTGCATGAAATATCAAATACCGAACAAACAACTAATCTCTTAACCGAAGTGGTTAAGGCAACTAACCAACATAAATTACCTTAGTAAATAACCTAAGGTAAATACAATAATATGCTAACAGTTCCCACTTAACAAATGTATTCCCAATCAAAAGTGTAGGTATGATCTATCTTCTCTAGGCTAAGATTGATTTATAGACATGATGTATTTTTGATTGCATACATTCTGGTGAACCGAATGTGAACTAAACCTTATAGGATTTGTTTATCTTATTTCATTCTTTTATCATTATTTTTATCATATATTTTCCATATTGGATCAACCTTATCAACCCAGTATCTAACTTTTATGCATAGTATTTCAGGTACATGCTTCTTGATCAACCCTATCAACCTAGTATAAATTTTTAAAATTTTATAAATTCATTTCATATTAATAGGTTAACTTAGTTGAGCCGACATATTTTCAAGCACTCAGCAACAAGTTTTTTTAAAGCTTGATAGACCCAGTTAACCCAATTAGCAAAATTTATAAGCATATATCAAGGTTCTTAAACAACAATCTTCATTCTTTGCACCTCTAATCCACCAAGGTTCCTTTCTATCTCTTTTTCATTTTATTTACAGTCTTTCATTTTATATTTGATAGTTTTTAAGACTTTCCTTGCACAATCAACTAGATTGATGACATTGACCCAGTTTTGTGTTTTGTGTGTTGTCTGGATGACTAGGTTGACTTTGTTGATCTTATTCATTTTCAGACCTTGCTTCTATAGTACAAGTTTGACCTTATCAACCTTGTTCTATATTCTATGCATACACTATTGACCATAATAATATTGTGCATTGTTTAAAAGTTATAATTAACCTTATATGTTAGTAATTAGCTCACACTTTCTTTTATTGTTGCTTTCATGCTTATAATATATCACATTACTTAATTAGGTGGTTTTTAATTAATAATTTAGTTTGACTAATTTATATTTAATGCACACATAACCAAATCATAAAATCTAAATAAGAATTTTAACATTTGACTACCCAAGGGCAACTTACATAGATTTCATCACCAAGGGGAAAGCTAACTTGATGTTTTGGTTAAGTATAGAGCATGGTTAATGGTATATTCTAGATAAGCACCTAACTCCCTTATCATTGTGGTGTGTGAAGTGAGGGGGTAGGCCATAATACCAATCTTGTGTCATTACCACTATAGATCCCTTTCAGCTCAAACTACCTAAAGCCATCCTTAGATTGTCTTCTAGTTCTTTACTTATAGCCAACATCCTGTCTCATTTAAAATCATATCATAATAATCTAATAAAATTTCAAGTTGACTAATTATTTAGCTATTTACTTTCCAATTTGATTACTTTCTATTTGCTTAATTGCATTTTGTATTGTAAATGCTTATATTATCTAGCATTAGTGTAAGGTTTTATATTATTTGCTTCAATTAGATTGACTAGCATTAATCCAATTAACTATTTATTTCCCTTCAATTATTTATTTTCTAAATTACTTTCAAAAGTGATCTTGTTTCAACTCTCAATCTAATATAGGCTTCTTAGTTTTCCCTATCTACTATATTGTGGGTCAACCTAGTCAACCCTATATCTTTTTCCATCCTCTATTCACTATACTAAATTGACCAAGTTGACTCTATAATGTTTTTAGACCTTTTTTTCTATTCTTGGTCAACCAAGTTGACCCTATACTACTTTTTTCCTTCCCTATTTATCAATTTATTTCACTATTTTTTCCTTTTTTGAATTTGGTTCATCTTTCTTCAGTCATAATGAAGTCTCCTATCAAAATATTCTTGGATAGATTGAATCCATTTACATAATATATAGTATGTTCATTTCTTCCTTTCTTGTCCTCCCAAGAGATCCATCACTCTTTGGGAACCTCTTCTCCTCCTTCATCCATAAACTATAATATAGTGCAAATAACACCTTAATATCAACTTGATGGATATAATCCTTTCTTTACTTACTAAGAAACTTCTCATCTTCAAAATATTCAAACTAATGTGGGAGTAATTAATACAATTTTACTTAATGATCTCACCAATAGTCCTTCTAGTAATTTTCCCCCTAACACCAATTTGGGGAGTGTTCCTTCTAACACCAACCCACCTCTTTATAAAACTCAAACTTTAGCCCAAACTATCCAAAAAATGAACATAATTCAAAATTCTAACACCAACCAAATGATGCAACTTCAAAAACATTTAATCAATGTGGATAATCAATCTCCAACTATCTATCCTCAAGCTAATCCTAATTTCATTCCTCCACCTCTTCAAGATGCCACAAGAAATGTTATTCCTCAACTCATAATGAATAACAAGATGCTTCAAACCATTCAAAATTAGCCTTTATCTCCCTTCATTATATCCATTGACATTGGTCATATATCTCCAACTATCAATTTGATGGGACTAAAGACCCTACCTCATTTCTCAAAGCCTTTGATAACCTTTACAAAGACTGGATCCAAACCAATACCTTCACCACGACTGAACTCTTAGTGAGAACCTTCACTAATGATGTATTAGAATGGTATAATCAACTTTCCTAACATTCTATCTGGAAACTTGAAGATTTGGTTAATCCTATGGTTAAAGATTTTCAACACAATGATCTTGCCAAAAAAATTCTTAACCACTTCATCAATGCTATGCAATCTCCCATTGAATCAACTCATGACTTTATCAAAAGATGGAAATAATTGGCCCATAAATCTGACCATAACATGAGTAATGATAACTTATTCAAACTCTTTATCACTACTTTAATTCCCACTCTTCAAGTAAGTTTTGAACCTTGACTCCCCAAAAACTTAATGAAGTTATTGATAAAGTTAAATGACAAGACTTTATTATGAATAAAATCAAACCTAATCATAAAATTCTTAAAGGATCTCTCCAAATATCTAATGCTACACTAGTAATATTTTTCAAACCAAACCAAGAGTTGCTAAAACCAATGTTACTTTACTTTCTCATACACCTCTTTCAGTTCAACAAATGAAATAATTTTTACTACCCTCAAAACCTTTCATTTATCCCAATGCTCCTTCTAAGTGGTATGACCCCAATCTATTTTTTTAGTTTTGTGTCTACATTAAGCATTCTCATGAATCTTGTAGAGGGCTCAATAAATTTTTTGTCTCCTATATGCTTGGTGATTCATTCAATCAAGAAGCTATGATCAATATTAATCATCAAGAATACACCATTACTTTTCAAAAATGATAAACTTCCAAAGATTCTACCTCAAATAACCAAAATTCCTTTTCAAATAATCAATCAAATACTAAGGATGTTTGTGCCATTGATTTTGATTATGACCATGTTATGAACCTATGATATCTTTTCTTTTTACTTTTTTTGTTTAGTAGTTTTTATGAAATCATATGCTTTATAAGTCCTCCCATGAGCATTTTTTTATCCCACATTCATGGTAAGTAATAGTTTCTTAGATGAGAATTCATTTATAAGTAAGCATTGAGGCCATTGAAGGATCCAAAAATTATTTGTATTGAGCTTGCTCAAAGGACGTTACCCCCTCAAATTGGTCTATGATCAATATAATCCATTCAGTCCTTCTACTCATTTTATAGTTTCGTTATTTCATGCATTTTTGTTGACTTATTATAGGAAGATCCTCTCATCTAGTATCAAAGCATTTTTCAGGGCCACAAATATTTTTCTAGAAATTTTAAACTTTGTTCTACTCCATAATTTATTTACATTATTTTCCATAAAAATTCCTAACTTTATTCTATTGCATAACTCTATTCTACATCACAATAATATTTTTCAAATTAGGGTAAAACTTGATCTCATAGCTATGGGAAGTGCTTAGGTAAAAGCCCTAAAACTCATTATGAGGAGTACCACATGAATCTGAAAGTTGATGGACCATTGAGATGATCTTATAGCAAAATAGGTAATGACCCCTACTTGATTGAGTAGTTCTCATCCATGAGGAAAATCAAGAGCTTTTGCTGAGAGATAAATTTGTGGTTAGAAATTTTTTGGAGAGTGGTACTCACTTAGATGGCATTGGTGACTAGAGTGATATATTTAAACCCTTAGTCAACCATTAAAACTTGAGGTCCATTTTTATCAATTTCATAATAGTACCAATAAAATATTAGAAATACCAATAGAGTATCAAAAATTTCTATAACAGATCTGTATACTTGTTTTAACATTTTTCTAGTAGACGTCTTTTCCAAAGCATAGTAACTAGCAATAAAAACATAGTAATTTTGTTTTCATTTTTTTGTAATATCTCACCATCTTTAGCCCTGCTTATCCTCAAAATTTACTTGGGCACCTAAAAATCCATTCCTTACATTTTATTCCTTGAGGTTCCATATCCTAATTCCACTCCTAATTCTCATAAATCATGAATTTCCCTTTTTTTGGGTTTTGCCATTACTATTTTTGTCCATTTTCCTTGAATTTTTTCCACTGTGTTCATCATCTCATTCTAATCCTTTGTCCCTCTTTGACCAAATTTCCATTTTTCCATTTTCACTCCTAAAATTTCCCTTGCCTTCTTAAATCATACTTCCACTATGATTTTTTTATTAAAATCCCTTTTACCCCTTCCGTTTTCACCCAAATTCAAAAACTTTCTTACTAAACGTGTCTTAACTCTAGTTTTCCTGTCCATTTCAAAAAAAATCTATTATTTGGGTCATGGTAGTAACCCAAATAGGATCAAAAACCATGGAGGATTAAATTGCCACCCTCAAGACCCACATCAAAGATCTTGATGAAAAAATTCTCTGCCTCAGTCTTTAACATACCACCATGAATAATAGATGACATCTAGAGTCTTCTTCAAACATTGAATTTTATTATTCTAGAAATTATCATTGGCTAAAGTTTAATTTTCCTTGATTTAATGGTGTAGATCCAATTGGATGGATCTATCAGGCATAGCAATATTTTAGTCTACATAACAATTTTGATGCCAACAAGGTTTTGCTTGCATTTTTTCATTTGGAACTTGAAGCCCTTCAATGGTATCATTGGTATACCAAGGCTCATGATGAACCCATATGGACTAATTTTTTCACCCTCATTTTGCAATGGTTTTTCCCTACTCCTTTTGATGACTTCATTGGATCACTCACTAAACTTCACCAAATAGGAATAGTGCAAGAATATCAAACTAAATTTGAAAAACTAGATAATCGTATAGAGAGATTGTCTAATGAATTATTTAGGAGTTACTTTGTTAGTGGACCAAAGGATGAAATTTGATTTGAGGTCAAAATATTCTAGCCTAACATGATGATGGAAGCCTCAGGGTTGGCTAAGTTAGTAGAGGACAAGATCATAGCTCAACATCTGTTCAAATCTAATTTTGTTCCATTAAAAAATATAGCTCCATAGTGATCTCAAAAAATACCAACCCCCAGAACTAGTCCTATCAAGTGTTTGACTAAAGTAGAGATGTAATTATATAGAGAAAAAGGACTATGTTATAACTATGATGATAAATTAACTTGGGGACATTGATGTGTTGAATAAAATCTCTACTTATTATATGTGAACTCTCCACCTAAAACTAAAGAGTAGGAAGATGTTTGGGATACAACAAATGATCTAGAAGAAGTTCCACTGATTGTCGAACTTACTTCTCAAGAAGACCAACTAGAGATATCTCTCCATATCTTAGAAAGAGTCACTACCCCATAAACCATGCATGTTAGGGGTTACTTACAAAATTTTCCTCTCACAATACTCATTGATTCAGGTAGCACTCATAACTTCATTGACCCTCATATCACCAAACAAGCTAATTGTTTTATCCATCCTTGTTTCAACTTTGAAGTCATGATTGTCATAGGGTTACATTACCTTATAAAGGGAAGTGTCACAATGTGCATATCTCTATTGGAGATTATACCTTATGCTCTAACATGTTTGCCTTTCCCTTAGGTGGAGGTGATGTTGTTTTGGGAGCCTAGTGGTTATGCACACTTGGACCCATCTCATGGGATTTTGATAAAATTTGGATGTATTTTTTAGATAATGGGAAAAAACACACATTAAAAGGCTTATAACCTTGATCTCTCAACATCATAATTCACATCACATGGAATATATTCATAATAATAATTCACATGGTGTCATTTCCTAGCTCTATTATATTCAAGTTCAACCCTGAATAGTCTCCACTACTCCTTCTTACCTCCAATCCATTCTACAAAGTTATGCACGTGTCTTTGCCAAACCAATGGGATTTTTACCTTCATGACTAGAGGACCACCATATTTATCTCCTTCTACGAAACATACCTCCCAACATTAGGCCTTCTCACTACCCATTTTAGAAAAAGATCTATATTGAGATGCTCATTTTAGACTTACTATAGCAAGGCATTATTTGCCCCAATACCATCCCATATTCTTCCCCAATTTTCTTTATCTAGAAAAAATATGGGTCATGGCACCTCTAAATTGATTTTTGTGCACTTAATCACCTCACAATAAAGGATAAGTTCCCAACCTCTTTTATTGATGACCTTAATGGTGCCCACTTTTTCTCTAAGTAAGATCTCCACTCTAGATATCACCAGATCTAGCTTCATAAGGATGATATCCCCAAGATAGATTTTCACATGCATGATGGCCACTATGAGTTCTTGGTCATGCCCTTTAGCCTCACTAATTCTCCTTTAACATTATAGGCATTTATTAATAAAATATTCTATCCCTACCTTCATAAATTCATTTTGGTCTTGTTTGATGATATACTCATCTATAGTAAAACATGGTTTAAGCATCCCCAACATTTGGAGCTCACATTGTAACTTCTCTCTGACCATCATCTTTATGCAAAATAGTCCAAATTTACTTTTGGATAGGATGAATTGGAGTATCTTGGTCATAATGTTTTAGCCTAAGGGATTCATGTGGATCTTAAAAAAATAACTACTATGACAAATTAACTGCATCCTCAAACACTTAAGAGCCTTCATGGTCTTTTGGGGCTACCTAGATACTATCATAAGTTTTTCAAGGATTACAAGAATATTTTAGCTCCACTAATAGCTATGTTTAAAAATGAATCTTTTACATAGAAACAAGCTACTGAGTGTGCATTTTAAGCATTGAAACAAGTTATGTGTACTACACCTATTCTAGATATGCCAAATTTTACCAAGACCTTCACTATTGAGAGTGATGATTACATCAATGGACTGGGTGTTGTTCTCCTCCGAGAATTATGCCTAATTTAATTCACTACAAAATCCCTTCTTGGCAAGAATTTAGTTCTCTCTACTTATGAGAAGGAAAAGATGGCCATTTTACATGCAATATAGAAGTGACAACTATGCCTATTGGGTAATCATGTTTACATCAAAACTAATCACCAGAGTCTAAAATATTTCTTGGAATAATGGGTCTTTGCCTCATCACAACATAAATGGGTCAACAAACTCATGGGTTATGACTATGAGATCACTTACAAGAAAGGTAAAGAGAATATTGTGGTTGATGCTCTATCTCAGACATTTGTGGATCAAGTTTCCCTTTCAACTATTTCCATGCCTATTCTAAATTAGTTAGACACTTTATAACATGGGTATGTCAATGAATCCTCATTATTTCAAATCATTCAATAGTTGGCCACTAACCCCTTGGTTATACTGTATTATTCCTAAGATGGTTCTTCTTTATGATACAAGGGTCATTTAGTGCTTCCCTAAATCCCAGATCTATAGCAGGTTATATTTTCTAAACTCCATGCTTCTCCATCCATAAGGCACTCAAGGTTTCTCAAAACTTATAATAAGGCATGATTTAACTTCTTGTAAAAGGGAATGAAAAAGGAAATTCAATAATTTGTGGATGAATGTGATACATGCAAACACAACAAGGGTGAAACAATAGTCATCCTTGGGTTGATCTAACCCTTGCCCATCCCTACTAGGATTTGGATAGATATTTCTATGGATTTCATTAAAGGGTTCCCTAAATCTAGAGGTAAAATGGTGATCTTGGTTGTGGTTGATCACCTCTCCAAATATAGTCATTTTTATGACCTCAACCATCCTTATACCACCTCCATAGTTGCACAAATTTTCTTGGACCAGGTTTCTCATATTCATGGCATTCTTTCATCCATTGTCTCAAATCATGATGCAACTTTCACCAACCATTTTTGGATAGAATTATTTTTACGTACTAAACTCAACTGAAGATGATTTTTGGGTATCATCCAAAAATAGATGGTTAAGCTAAAATTGTCAACAAATGCTTGGAAAATTTCCTCCATTACTTCAACTTAGAACAATAACATCAATGGGAAAAGTGGCTCCCTCTCACAAAATAGTGGTATGATACCTCCTACCACACTTTAATGATAATGAATCCATATAAAATAGTCTATGGTCAAGTACCACCAGTGTTCCTTCTATAAAACCCTAATAGTTCATCAGTCCAAGTAGTCAACATGATTCTTCAAACCTAGGATCAGATCTTTAATACCCTATAAAAAAATATTCATCTTGTATAAAATTGAATGAAATAATAGGCAGATCAACACCATTTTGAGTGCACTTTTCAAGTAGGTGATATGGTTTTTCTTCACTTGTATCCCTACAACAAATCATCTTTAAAACTCAAAGGGCATCATAAGCTAGCTCCCAAGTTTGATGGGTCCTATAAGGTTGTTCAGAAGATTGGGTTAGTTTCTTATAAGTAGGAGCTCCCACTTTCTTCTTGAGTTCACCCAGTATTTCATGTCTCTTGTTTAACGAAATTTATTGGCACAAACATTAGAGTGTAGACTATTTTACCTAAACTTGATAATGAAGGATCAATTTTTCTTGAGCTGGAGGCAATCCTAGATAGGTGCATATGCCAACTTCACTCCCACTCCATCACTAAGGTTTTAATTTAATGGCATGAAATGCAACTAGAGGATGCAATATGGGAACCACTATTTTAGATTCAGTAACAATTCCCACATCTAAATCTTTGAGGAAAAATATTTTTCTAAGAGGGAGGGGATGTTATGAATCTATGATATCTCTTCTTTTTACTTTGTTCATTTAGTAGTTGTTATGGATACATATGCTTTGTAAGTCATCATGTGAGAATTTTGTTTTATCTAAAATTTATGGGAAGTAGTAGTTTCTTATAAATTCATATATAATCATGTGTTGAGGCCATTGAGGGATCCATAAATTATTTGTATTAAGCTTTCTCAAATGAGGTTTGCCCCTTAAAGTGGTCTTTTATCAATATAATCCATTTAGTGCTTCTGCTCATTTTTTAAAAAAAATTATTTCATGAATTTTTTTTGACTTGTTGTAGGATGATCCTCTGAGACCAATATTTCAATAATTCTCAATATGTTAATACTACTAAGGTTAATTATTATCATAAACTAGCTCATAAAGATATTGTTACCAAGCTTAAGAAGCTATCTTTGGAGGAACAACTTCTTAAAGATACTACCACTACTAATATTGCTTCGAAATCTCAAGAGGAACTATATCCTCCTTTCAATCCTCTAACCACATCTATTCCTCTAGATCTTATCTACCTCCTAAACCTTTTGTTGGTTCTTATAAATCTCATCGGAACTTTCTTGAAGAACTCAACTTTATGCCTTTTAATATTCCACTTATGGACTTGCTTTGTACTTCACCCTATCATCATAAATTCTTTATGAAATAGCTCTAAGAAATTGATGATCCATCCTCCTTAGATGAAGAACCACCTTCTATTGAATCTAAACCTACCAATGTAAATAACATTGAAACTATATGTCCTTATTCTAATCCCATTATTGAATTACTTGAATAGGACATGATTAGTGATGAAATTATCTTTCATGCTGATGATCCACCACTTTCCATCAAATTAGCCATTAATACCACTTTTATCAAAAAAATTCATCTTGATGAAGGTTCTAGTATTAATGTAACATATTTATAGCTGATCCAACAACTTGGTTATAACATGGATCATCTCAAGTAAACCCACCTCACTTCTTGTGGTTTTTATAATAATAATCAAAATGCATTTTGTTATATTTGTCTTCCATTAACCATTGGACCTAAGACTATTCAAACCAAGCTTATGGTCCTTGACTTACCCCTATATTACAACATACTACTTGGTCATCCATGGAATCATCTAATGAGGGCCATTGACTATTTTGGTAGTCAATGTATTAAATTAATACATAATGGAATTTGGTATAATAATGAAGCTAATCCCAACCCATAAAGAATTCATCTTCCCAATCCTAAATCAAAATATCATATTCCTACCATTCATAAGATCAATAGTGCTCTTTTACCCAAGTTAATAAACATGAATCCTAATTTACAAGTTACTCTTACATATTTTGATGATGATGAACCCAATTATTTACAACATAATTACAATACTACCAAGTTACCTCCCTATATATTTCAATTACTTCCTCCTCTATTACCCATGGATCGTACTATTCCACTTATTAATGAGATTACTAATTTCCCCCTCCATGTAATGCTCAAAAGTCTTCTTTACTTGAATATGCCTTCACTTAAAATTATTTTGGAGTATCCAAATTATTTCAATAGCCTCTCATCATGTCTCCTCGTACATTCAATAATGTTGAGATTTTAACCTCTAAAACTCCCCCTGATTCTCAAACATGTATAATTTTTCTAGCATATGATGATATCTATAAAATAATCCAAGCCCAATATAGAGACTTTGATGTCCAACATTATCATAAAACCTTATCTCAAATTCATGCTTTTAATTAAGATGATCATACCATTTATGTGGATCATATTAGATCTTGAGGGTCATGTGCCTCCTACCAATTCTCCTCTTATCGATACTCCTTGGGTGGTAGAGAAAATTATACATCTAAACCTATGAAAACTTATACATCTCATTTACCACATATGAATCAAATAATTTCCTATAACCCTTCTCCCATCATGAACCCACTATTATTTCAACTCCTTCTAATTCATCTAATTCTTCTACTCCTGAACTTACACTAGATGCTAGGGAAACCAATGTTCATCAAGTTTAATACAAGTATGATAGTCATGGTAATAAAATTATAGATATTGAAGTAGATGTTGAGTATTATGGTCCTCTTCCTACCTTACCTAGTGACAAAGCTATCCTTGAATTACCTTATGCCCAAAGACCTCAACTTCCTTGGCAACATTATAAACTTGAGAATTTCAAAACTAAAACTCCTTTCTTTAACATCTTTATTGATAGAATTGATCTTAAAACAAATCCAATTTCTACCTTACCCAATGAACCATACCACTTTCAAGATTAAAATGCCATGCATTTTGAAGAAACCACTCACATAGAATATGGTACTCTATCTTTTCCTTGACCAATTACTATCTCTAATGAAGTCTCACTTGCTGAACGTGATAATTTTAGCTTATTCTTTGACAAATATCATGATGCTTTTGCTTGGTCATATAAGGACATGCCTAACATTAACCCTAGCATTGTGGTGCATAACATAATTTCTTATCCTAATGCCAAACTTGTGCATCAAAAGAAAATAAAATTTCCACATGAAGTCTCCACTTTATGTCATAAGAAAATCATCAAACTACTTGATGCCAAATTTATCAAACTAGTGGACTATTCTAAATGGGTTTCTAACATAGTGCCCATTCAAAAAAAGGTCACTATGGTCATTTTAATTTGTATTTATTTCCACAATATTAACCTTACTTATCCCAAGTACAACTTCCCTCTACCATTAATAGATTCCATTATTGATTCCATGACTGGTTATGAAATGTTATCTCTTATAGATGGCTTCTTCAGATATAATTAGATTCATATTGCCCCTGAGTACTAACATAATACAAATTTCACCATGAAATGGGGAACCTATTGCTATGCCAAAATTACTTTCAATATTAATAATTCTAGATTCACTTACCAACAAGAAATGAATCACATATTTCATGATATCATTCACAAAATTGTTGAAAGTTATGTGGATGATCTCATTGTTAAACCCAAAAATTTTAAGAGTCATGTTTTTGATCTTTCTATCATCTTTGACAATCTTCTTAGATTTAAAGTTATACTTAATCCTTACAAATGTGTCTTTAGAGTCACATCTAGAAAATTATTAAGATTCTTAGTCTCTCTCCATGGAATCAATGTTGATCCTACCAAAATTAGTGCTATCATCAACATGCCCATTCCTAATTCTATTCCTGAAATTCATACTTATTTAGGTAAAATTGGGAAAATTATATGATTCATCCCCAAAATGGCTTATCAAATTCACTCTATCAATTTACTTCTCAAGAAAGGTACTACTTTATAATAGATGGATCCATGACAAAAAGCCTTTGATAATATGAAAGAGTCATTTCTTCATCCACCCACACTTCATCCTCATTCTAATGATAAAACTTTTATTCTATATACTTCTTCCACACCTATTTTAGTTGGGGCAATGCTTGCGCAATAATATGATATGGGAACAGAGTATTCTATCTAATACATTAGTTGAGGCCTCATTGAATATGAAATGCATTATATCAAAAGTGAGTGTGATTTCTTCACAATCTATTTTGCAGCTAAAAATCTTCACCAATATATGATTTACCAAACTATTTATGTCATTATTCATTCTAATCCCTTTCCTCATTTATTATCTAAAGCATTTCTTCCTAGTGATAGAATTAGCAAATGGATTGTCCTCCTTATGTAATTTGATCTTCACATCATCACTCAAAAATTTTACAAAGGGAAAATCATATCTGATCAACTTACCACAAATATCATACCAATTACTTCTTCTCTTCAAGATAATCTTCCATATGACAATATCCTTTACATCAAAGGTCTTAATAGATCTATTTCTCTCAAACATTATTTTCATAACTTTACCACCAATCTTTTAGACAATAATCTTGATGAATCCACTACTCCCTCTAGTAATACTACACCAAAATTAGTTATTGAAAATCTTCTTGAAATTAATGTTAACTTGCATGAGGATATTTGGACCCTTCACTTTGATGGTTATAAATGCCTTCAAGAAGCTAGGGTAGGTTACATTCACACAATTCCTTTTAGAAAGATCATTCCTTTAGCTTGTCACCTAACCTTTGATGTCACCAATAATATGAATGAGTATGAATCTATTATCTTAGGCATGAGAGTTTTTATTGATTTATACATTCAATACCTTCATTCTTTAAGTGATTCTCAACTTATTTTACACCAAGCTAGTGGGGATTATCAGTGTAAGACTGAGAACCTCATCACATATCATCAAATTTTAAGCACTATTGCTAAGAATTTCATCTCTTTCACTATTGATCATATTCCTCAAGATCAAAATTTCATTATTAATTCTATTGCCTCTTCTGCATCTCTCTTTCATCCACACCAAGTCCTTTCCAATCATACTTTTCTTATACAAATAATAAAATATCCATCCTATACTCAACCAATGGATTCACTTATTTTCCATATCAAGGTTTTTACCATTGAGCCAAGCCCATGATACCAAGATATCATTCAATTCTTTGGGAATCAAACTTATCCTCCTTATTTAGACTCTCGTGAAAAGACACGTATTCATAAACAAGCCTTCAAGTATGTATTTCAACACAACATCCTTTATTATCACAATGCTAAAGGTACGTTTCTCTAATATGTTATGAAATATGATGTCCCTTATCTTCTTGAACAAGCACATGGTGGTATTTTAAATGTCCACTATAGTAGACATGATACATCCTACAAATGCCAACATAAAGGTTATTTTTTGCCTACTCTAGAAAATGATGTAATTGAATATGCTAAAAGTTGTAATATTTGTTATCTTCATGATGATATAATCCATTCATCTCTAGCCAAACTTTAAACTATAAAATCTCCTTTTCCATTTTTTATATGGGGATTTGATCTCATTGGTAAACTACCTCATTCCCATGATGGGCATGTTTTTATCATCACTGCTACCAAATATTTTACCAAGTGGGTAGAAGGCATGCACCTTATTAACATCATTTGTCTTATCATTTAAAAATTTATTATTCATAAAATTAATTTCCTATTTGGTGTTCCCATACCATCATTCTAGACAATGGTGATAACTTAAAAAACAAACATGTTAAACAACTTTGTAATAAATTTAAGATCAATCAAAAATATTCCATGCCTTAATATCCACTATACAATGGTCTAGCTGAGGAAATTAATAAAATTATCAACAAAATTTTACAAAAGATAATCTATGAAACCCACACATATTGGCATCTTCACCTTTACCCTGCACTTTGGGCTTATTAAACTAGTATATAGACTATCACTAGGGCAACTCCATTTTCTCTAGTCTATGGTTCTAAATTAGTTCTTCCTTTAGAAATTGATCTTCCCTCTCTTCATATATATATTCATGGTATTATTCATTTTTAAGAATTATGTGAATATCATCCTCATGCCCTTGATCTACATGATGAACATCATTTTTCCACCTTACAACATAACTACCAATACAAAGCTTGTATTGTCAGGCTGCATAACAAACCTGTTAAATTATGCACATTTAAAATTGGTGATCTTGTCCTTAAATTATATTACAACCATGATAAAGAAGGTAAATACACCCAAAAATTCTAGGGACCATATTTAGTTAAACATATTCTTGGTACAAGCACCTACCATCTTCAAACAAATGAATGCCATGTTTTTAAAGAGCCCACCAATGCACAATTTATCATAAAGTACATTGCCTAAACAATTCCTTATTTTCATTATTTCTATGTACATATATCTAATACTTTTTATAGGTTAATGAAATAGGTCTCTTTCCCTATAACAACTTTCTTCCTTTCATAAACCTTTAGTCCTCCTTTTTTGGTCTTTTGGTTTCTTGATGTACCATAGTCTTCTTTATCTTCTTGCATTTTCTCTTTTGACACCCCTTGGGTTTTTATTTTATGAGTTTATTTGTAATACCATGGATAATATCTGACATTCCTCAAAAAATTACCATCTTTTACTAATTTTTCTCCTTATGATTTTTCATTTGCTTTTTTTCACCCCTTGGGTTTCTCTTTTGTTAGTTATAGTATAAGACCATGGATAGGACCTGGCCCTCCTCATAAAATTACCATATTTTCATCTTTTTACATCCTTATTATCAATATTTATATTTTTATTCTTTTATTAGATGGAATTTGCAAAAATAATCTATGTTAGCATGGTTTCCTCCATTTCTCTCATTCTTATGATAAAGAATTACACTTTACTGTCATTATATCCCTTTTTTCCTTTTGTCACATTTTTTGATATTTTACATAATTTAAAATTATTCCATGTGTCACTTCTCTTGATTTTCCCTTTCCCTTACAATCCAAATTGGATAAAACAAGGTCAAAGTCAAGATATCACTTTTATTTCACCTAGATTTACAATACTCTTAGACCCCATGCTATTTAAATTTCTCTCTTAGTAACCTTGTCCCAAGTATTCAAATTAAATTCATCTTTAGAACCCAGGTTTGGTTTTCCAAATCCATATGGAGGAGGAATAGAAAAATCCATCAAGAAATTTAAAATCCAAATCATTTTAATCAAAAGGCAATGATATCTAAAAAGTAACATACAAATATCAAAAGTTAACATCACACCAAAAAACATGATTACAAGCACATATCCTATCTCCAATAGAAGCTCAAAGTCCATAATTGGCTTCAAATAGAGATGAAGTCCCTTGGGGTATGATAGGCTAGTATATTAGAATATTGGATTAAAAAAAATATATGATGCTACCTACATTATCACACAAGTACCCAATCTTCATAGTAAATAGATGGCTCTGTAATGGGTCTTGAGCAATAGGAAATACATTATGGGAAGGTAGTTCCATTTTAATTTTCATGCATATATATTTCATGGGATGATATATATACTTCATTTGTTGATCTAATACTTGTGTGGCTAAGAGAAGTTCTTCATAGTCCTTAAGGTCAAAACTCCTCTTATTTTGATAAACTAAATTTGAGTGTCTTGACTTCAATAAAGAGTTCCTCTACCTTGGTTGTTACTTAATTCTCCCTTCCACCCATTTAATTTCTTCTATTGATAGACAAATTGTGCTTCTAAATCTATTTTCCCTTCTTTTTTAATTCTTTCTTATTCACCTCTCAAAAACATGCTAGCACTACTTTATTTCAGTTTTATATATCCTTAGAGGAAAACAACATGTTTGAGCAAATATGGATTACTTATTTATTTTTCACCATGATTTTACATGTCTATAATTTTCTTAATTTCATTTTACCATTTATCATTTATTTTACTATACTTCTATTATGGGCACCTAAGTTTATACCATTTTTGCATTATTGAGTGAGGCTGGCTTGTTAATTCTCACTCATTAATGTTGTTTTCCCTTTTATAAACCTTTTTCCATTGTTGAGTGAGATAAGGATTGTTATTTTTCACTCATCAATGTTGTTTTACCATTTTTTTTTGCTTTCACATTTTTTATTTGATTACTATCTCCTTTTTGACATGTATCCTTGGTTTGACTTGGTGAGTTTTCCTTTCTTACTTAAGGTTTAATTGTTTAAGTTTTTCAATCATTAATAGCCTTGGATTTTTGGTTACCCAATTTACTCTTGTTTATTAACTTGGTAATTTGATCCAACATAACACTTGTCACCCTAGCTTTCCAAATTTCTAAGTACATCCCATCCTCATAACACCAACTATCTTATCTTTTCTTGTGTTTGTTTCTTTCTTCTCTTTAGTTTTGTATTCTTGGGTTTGTTGAAAGTAGTCTCTACACCCTCTATAATCAAAAATAAAAACACAATATACAATCATTCAAAAATAAATGTAAGTCAAGGTATGAATTGTATTTAATTTCCATTTATTTACTTTTTAGTCATTTAATTTCAGTTATTTTTACTTTAAAATACTACAACTTTTTTTAGCAACAACATTGTGTGTTACTATGTTATTTTTTGGAGAATAATCCCCTATTTCACCTTAGTGACACATGATGATATTTTATTGGGGCATATGTATACACATAATATTTTTAATTTTTATCAAATATTGATACTTTACATCTTATAAGAACCCATCGATCCTCAATCTCTCTAAGCACATGCCCTAAGGGGTACACTAAGAATGGGGTGGGTAGACATTTGGTGCTTCATAGGATTATTGTCCCTTATTGACACATTATTAAAAATCCAACTAGCTATTAAAACCATTACCTAAGCTATTAGTCTTCCATTTTACATTCTTCCAATACTATTTCTCTTTTCATCCCTCTTTTCCTCACCTTAATCTCCTTTTGACAATCAACTAAGTTGACCCTATATAGTTTTTAGACTTTGATTACTGTACATGTTTAATTGGGTCAAACCTATATTATTTCAAGATATTTTCACTTGAGAGTTGTGTTATCCCTTTGGCTGACCTAGCTTGGGACTCAATGAATAATTTACCAAAAACATATAGGTTTAACCCCATATAAATGACATATTTGGAAGGATTTAGGGTGATTTCCACCTATAAATACAAGATCATTTCATCATTATTTTAATATGCAATCAAGATTTATTATTCGGTCATGATTCTTTACAATTTGCTCTTCCACCATTCTACTTGAGGAATCTTAGCTTAGGATTTTTACTTGGAGAATCTAGTTTTGTGAATAAGTATTAGATGATTTGGGATTTTTTAGTGATCCTTAAAAAAAAAAATAACCTCTTACAAAGCCCCTTTGTCTAAGGGAGATATTGAATCTAGATGGGTTCACATTCAGGTAAATATATTCTAACTTTGTTATCCTCTCTTTAGTAAATAGAGGTAGCATAAGTATTGGCTCAAATACTATTACTCTTCATATTGCATTTATTAGGGTCTTGCTCATACTTAACTTAATTGAGATTCTCTTATATACGTTTTAATTGATTCTAACCCCTCATGTTATACCACAAGCTTTGGTGTGCACTAAATTACATTTACTTTCTTATTATTAGATATAGAGTGAACATTAAACCTAGGACTCTTTTAGGGTTGTTGTGTGATTTTGTTAGATTATAGGCTTTGAAACCCTTTATAGTATGGTGTATTGTGACAATTGATCCCCTAATCAAGTCTAGTGGATATCCTTATTTGTAATGCTCCCTCTTAAAAAATGTATTTCCAATCGTAAGTGTAGGTATGATTTATATTTTCTAATCCAAGATTGATTTATAGACATGATGCATTTATGATTACATATATAGATCACCAAGCTCAAATTCTCTATGTTTCATGTGTTGATTGTAGTGGCCATGGAGTCAATTTTGGTATGCTTGAAGGTTGTTTACTACATCCATGCATTTCTCATCAAGTAACTCCAAATCTTGTAGGAGATCTAATCAATAGTCTTCATCATCTAGGATATGATTCAAAAAGATGAGTAATGAAGGTAACTCAACCTCAATGGAAAGAATGGCCTAAGTTCCATAAACAAGTGAATATGGAGTAACACCTATTGGAGTATGATGATTGGTATGATATGCACAAAGGGCATGGAATATTTGAAGGTGTCAATCATGGTTGACATCATTGACAATATTTTTAAGGATGTTGATAATGGTCTTGTTTGATGATTTTGCCTAGACATTAACTTGTGGGTAATTTACCATGGAAAAATGTTTTATAATATTGTACTCAGAATATAGTGGTTTTGCATCCTTATTTTTTAATGATATACCATTACCAAATATAATTTTGGATGGGATACCATAGTGAAAAATGAGATGGTTAAATATGAATTAGGAAAGTTTCATTCCAATCATGTGAGGGGTATAGCTTTAACCCACTTAGTGAAATATTCTATGGCAGTAAAGATGTGTTTATGGCCATCATATGAGGTGGGGTTTATATTTATAATTATATCAAGGCCCCATGTAGAAAATGTCCATGTTATTATCATTTATTTCAAATTCTTGGCTGGGATATGAATCAGATTGGCATGTCATTGACATTTATCACATCTTTTCACATATGCAGTTGTATTTGTATCCATCATTATACAATAGTACCCAATATGCAATAGGTTTTTGGATGGGACTACCCCATTGGTGTAGGATCCACATAATCCTTCATGAACTTATCATAACACTAATGTAGATTATGAATAATTTAAATAATGAAGTAGAGTTCCATCAAAACTATGATGGTATATGGTTAGTTTGAGTAAGGTATAAAAGGTAGCATTATGGACAAAGGATTTGTATTGATTCTACGATAGGTTTGGTAGAATAATTTAGTCATGTAGATAGGAATGTAGGTCTAAATACCAAGTAGAGTTGGGACCAATATGATAGTTCATTAAAATGATTGATGGTTCATGATCTGGTGCTAGTAGATTTTCAATAAGAAACTAGTATTCTTTGGTTGTATTTATTTGTCAAATCAATGATCCAAAAGTGGCCATGGAATATACTATTTTGTTACTGGCCCTTAGTATATGTTTAAAATAGACTTCAATAATCTATTGTTTGAGAGTGTCAACCATGGCCTTGTATGGAACCAACTTATCATCTTTGGTATATAGATGCATTGATGATTAACTAAGAATAATTATAAGCCTTTATATGATGTATGTTATATTATCCTTCCTATCAAATCCCTGAAATGAGTGCTTCATATTCATCCACTTAATATTGGTACAAGGAAAGTTAATTCTAAATGACTCAGGGATTAAATCCCCTTATCGATTAATAAATTAAAAACATTCCCCCAATCCATGTGTTATGAATGATGCATCAAAATACAAATTCTAGTGTTGATCCTCAAGAGGTGTTTCAATGATGGTCATAATGGATTCATCTAGGAAATGGAAATTTAGTGGCTTCGTGTCTGCAAGGGGTGATTCAACAAGCTAATCTATAAGAACTTACCCCTTAATGTATTTTTTGTTAACATACTCTATTTCAAACTCAAAGATAAGCATGATATAATTGGTCATACATCCTTGTAAAGATATTTTACATAGTAGGTACCTGAGAGAATCTAATTTTGAAATAATCATGGTATTGTTATTTAGCATGCAATATCATAGCTTCTGATCTATGAATACCATACTTAAATAAGCTTTTTCAATGGGCTTATAATTATGCTCATATGAAATTAGTGTATATCTTAGATAATACACAGCATGATCTTTTTTATTATCATCATGTTAAGCTAGTAGGGCCCACGTGGCTTTGTCTATGGTTGATAGATGTTGAAGGAATGGTTTTATTGGCATTAGAGGTAACAAAACTGGTGGATTTACAAGATAGTCCTTCAAGTGATGAAAATATTTCTATTAGTCATCATCCTAAAGAATGTCTACCCCTTTATTTAGTAGATGTGTAAATAGATGGTACTTATTGGCCAACTAAGATATGAAACATCTAATATATTGGATCTTTCCCTATAAACTGTGTAGTTAATTCTAATTAATTGGTGGTGCCATCTTTGTTATGGCTCATACTTTAGTTGGATCAACTTAAATGAATGAATGAGACATAATGAATCCAATTGATTTATCATAAGTAACTAAAAAAACACACTTCTTAGGGTTAAGCCTTGGTTTATATTCATGTAGTCACTCAAATATCCTTTTTAGTGCTACTAGATGGTCATCCCTATTATTTGATTTAACTTTTATGTCATCGACATAGTCTTCAACAGTGACATGCATTATATTGTGAAATATGATGGTTATGTCTCTTTGGTAGGTGGCCCCTAGAATTTTTAGACCAATTGGTATAACCTAATAACATAAAGTTCCCCATGGAGAGGTGAATGTTATTTTATGTTGGTTTTTTGATGTTATTTAAATCTCATTATATCTTGAGAATCCATCCATAAATGCAACCATTTCATAACCCACTGTGGATTTGATAATCATGCCAATGTTTAGAAAATGAAAGTAATCCTTAGGGCAAGATTTATTTATGTCCTCAAAATCAATGCAAATCCTAATTGATTCTAGCTTCTTAATAACTGGCATAACATTATATATCCACTCTAAGTAGTCAATTGATATAATACATCTCACTTCCAAGAGTTTTTCCAACTCTTTCTTTACTAATACCAAATTCAATGATGCACCTTGTACAATTTTTGTTTAATAGGTTTGGCATCAAGATGTACCACAAGGTGGTGTACAACAAAATTTGGGTCTAAACCAAGCATGTCAAAGTAAGCCCATAGAAATATATCAACAAATTCCCTCAAAAGGGTTGTAAATATTTCAAATTCTTCCTCAATGAGATATTCACCTAACTTGATCCATTTTGGGTCATTAGGAGTCCTGATGTTTACCTTTGTAGTATCCTCCACTAGAAGGGTCAAACCATCTTCAAGAGTAGTGGGCAAAGATTTGAACTAGCCTAAAATAGTAGAGTCCTTTGTTAGGACTGGTTCTTTAAGTTATCCTAGGCATGGTGAATCAAAATCCCCTAATGGTATGGATGGACATGTGAAAAACATTATTGGTAACTATTAGATGATGTGATCAAAAGCTTTTTGTTCATCAAGACTAAACTTAAACCCATAAGAAAGTTCATCATCAGTGTTTTCCTAGATAATTTGATCAAAAGCATATTATTCTTCAAGACTAAACTTGGACCCATAGACAAGTTCATCATTGATGGTCTCTTGGTCTATGTTTGACGAAGGTTGAATACCCCCATCTAATGACACCTAAAATAGGTTCTTACCAATATACTAGCCTTTCTCTTTACTATTTTCCTAGTCTAAAAGTGCTTCAAAGAGGTTTTCACTTTAGGACCTCAATGTTTTATTTAATTATTTTTGGCTAAGGGTGTTTAATCACCCTCCAAAATAGGCTTTAGGATGTAACTTGATTGAGAATCCTTATTTATGGTATCCTAATGAAATATTATCCCTAAGGCCTAGAAAATCATAGAAGGACTCATCATTCTAAAACTCATCAATTGGTATGTTAAAATTATTTTTAGCCTCTATCTATTAGTTGGGGATAATATAATGTTAGTTATAGAAAATAACTAGTCAAAGGCTAAAAATGGAATTATTGTCAAACAAATTGGTATTGGCTAGGTCATTGAAAGGGCTATGATTATACACTACTTTATTTTCAACATCATTATCACTACTCATTGGTATTGGAACTTGAATAATATATGTGGGGTCATCCCCAAGTAGGTTAAATCCAACTCCATAGGATCATTTGTACCAAGTCATAGAAATTAGCTCATGTGTTCCCTATTGATTTGGCCCAAGGCCTCCTTCTTCATAGTCTTGGTTTTCCATTATCCAATTAGGAATGGGGTATTTATAATTTTTATAAAAATGGGCCAAATTGTCATTATGAAACCATGATTCATCATCTTTAAGAGGGTCATATTATTGGCTAGAGGCTAATATAAAATTGATAGGTGTTGGACTATGAAAATGGCCTTTCCCCTTTCTTTGCCATTGCATGAGTGGTTTGGATTTATATATTCCAAAGGATTTTGGGTTCTATGGAAGCTTTATAATTTGAAAGGTGTCTTGGGTTAAATATTCTTTGGGACTATTAGTTGAGATAATATAATTACTAGACATTTCAAGAGTTAGTATGTGGGAAAGTGAATCAAGGGTATCAAGGTCAATGTAGTTTGCCTATGGTGAATCAAAAAGTATTTATTTTACCTTATCCTTTTCAGAAACTAGATTCATACCAAAATGGTAGTTATATATTTTAAACTTGGCCTATAAATGCTTACAATGCTCATATGGATGTAAACCTCTTAAAATAGTAACCTCCATTCCTAAATGGGAGAACTTGATACACTAGCAAAATTTCAATGTGATTATATGAATCTCATGTATCCAATGTCTACCCAAAACCATATTATATGACAAATCAAGATATAACACATGGAAAAGTATATCATGGGTCAAGGTCCCAATGATAACTATCAAGATAATGGTGCCTTTTGATTCCCATTATTAATTATTTTAGGATTTGATGGTGATTGTTTCTACTTAGAGATCTATTATTGTGTATTCGAGAAGCTTAATGAGCTTTAGAGACACAATATTTAGTCATGATCCATTATCTATGAGGGCATGCTTTACTTTGTGCCATATTATGTAAACTTTGATGTATACTGGATTATTATAAAGTGGGCCAAAGGATGACATATCACTTTGGTTGAAGGTTAATTACTATTATGGATCTAGGTGTCCAACCAAAGCTTGAAATTTTTCATGGGATATGCCATTAAGAAATAAGGATTGGCTAGGAAACTCTATCAAGATGTTTTATTAGATGGTAGACATAGGAAAAAAATCTAATATAGATATTTATGCAAGAGTATTTTAAAATTATTCCATAATATCAAACATATTTTCTTACATAATGGTAAATGGATTGTTCCTAGCCATAATGGGTGGTTGGATGACGGGTGAAGTCGTAGATGGTTATCGGCCTAGTATGGTAATCCTTGACCACCAAGTTGTGATTAAAAAATCAAGATTATGTATAGGACTATTATTCTAACAAATGATGGTAGAAGGGGACTAGATAGGATAAGTCTCAGTTTCCCATGCACTTGTGCATGGTCATGGGCTAATGACAAGTTATTGTTGTAAGGTTCAAAAGTGGGAATCACTGCTTGTTGGTTTACGTGTATGTGGTCCCAAGTCAAAGAAGGATTATTGACATGGGTTGGTTGATTGGGTATGATTAGTAATGGTCTTGTCTAATTGGTACTTAGTCTTGGATTAATGGAAATAGTGTTAACATGACCTCCTACAATATGGCCTATAACCATGTTGTATTCAAGTATAAATATGTGGTAGGTCTATTAGTTGTTGGAATCATTATAGCCTTGGTTCTATCCATTGTTTTGATGTTATTGGTTCTAATACTAATTTTGATGGTTTTGCTAGTTCTACCTTGGATTTTGATATTATTTTTATTGTATGGGTTTTTTATATTATTTCTGTCATTGGTTATTATGTTGGGAAAAAGGATTCTAATAAATGTTGAGGTTCTAATTGGATGTGGAAGCTCCATTATCCAATGTGATTTATCCATTTTCTAACATATTCTTGATCACATGTTTAATTTGCACATAATGATGTAAATTATGGACATTGACTTAATGATATTCATAGAATTCATTTGTCTTGTACCAGTTTGGATATGTAGATCCCTTAGGAAAACACATAGGAATAGGCTAATTAATCATATTAGTTATGGAAAGATTGAAAAATATATATTCAAGGGGTTCTCTAAGGTTACTAAAGACATGATGAGTAGGAACATTTCTCTATAGAGGAGGGTTTTATGAAGGCATAGGTTGCTACATTTATTGTTTTGGTCTAGGTTGTTGTGTTTGTTATGTTTGATGCATTTGTTAAAGAGGTTATTAGTTAGGATTTGTGTGAATATGTGGAATTTGGTTAGCAAATGGTTTTTTCACCATTTAGACATGTCATGACTCTGTTACTCCATTTAATACAACATTATTGTTGTAATTGAACTACTTGGGTTTGTTATAGTTATTGGACAGCACTTGTTATGATGTTTGCACTTAGACTTGGTTCTAATTCTATCCATTATTTTTGTTTTAGTTCTATCTATGATTTCATGAAGTTAGTTTAATGATCCCTTTGTTAATAAGTTCACTTTTTATCAACAATCCTATGTCAATGATTTCTTTAAAAGTCTATCCACACTATAACTCCAAATTATAGTATATCTCATTATGTAGATTTTTGGTAAACATAATAGCTAGTTGTTTATTTGGTAGAATATGTGTAAATCATCTTTTAAGGGATCTCCATCAGTGTAGATAAACTATGAATATTTCGTCACCTTTCTATTTGGCCTATGTCAAATCTACTAATGAAATTTCATGTTTGAGATTATAATAGAATTGTTGCACAAAATTGTTTGAAAGATTGTCAAAATTAGATACTAATTTATTTGGTGATTTTAGGAACCATTCCAACATTTTCCCTACTAGACTCCTTGGAAATAACAACAATAGGTATATGCTGCTATAGGCCACTAGTTGGAATGAAATAAATAATTCCATCAAATAAGACTTGGGGTCACCTTTCCATTTATATTTTTCAAACTTTGGTAGCTCATACCCTAGAGAAATGGTATTTGTAAGTACTTCATGTTGAAAGGGTAAGAATACACATCATATAACTTGAACTTCTTATTCTATTTCCCAACTTGGATGAGGGCAATTATATTCTTTATTTGTCGCAGTTTCTATGTGAGGAAACTAATGGGATAATTATCTTGAGGTGAAGGCTATATGGTCACAAGTGGATTGCTTTGACTGTGATACAATGGAGGCATTTATTTTAGAATGTTATATTGGCTAGGAAATGGGCTAGGAATACGTATTCATGGATTAAGGTGTGATTATTATAATTAAATATACTATGGTGTAATATTCTAGTTAGGATTGCATATATAGGCCTGATGTTGGGAATACTATGGTTGGGATGGAGGAATATCGCCATATTGTGTCTATTGAGGTTTAATAGGGACATGTTACAAACTAGTCATACCTTGTTGATTGAGGGGAACTTATGATATAAGAACATGTCATTGAACATGTGGCATATTTTTCATGAAAGGCAATTATTACATAATAGGTACTTGTGGAAAATTATAACCTCTTTGGTTACATGAATAACTATTAAGAAGTGGATGCATGTTGGAGATTTGACATTTATCACTGACCAATACTTGTACATTGTTGATTATACATCTTTGGTTTTGCATTATCAAGTTGGCCTATGACTGAAGAGGTATGTTTGATGTTACCTGGCAAGGTGGAATATTATTTCCCCTATTGAGGTGGTAGGATATTTTGCCTCTCCTACATTGATATATTGGATGGTGCTTATTTTTTTATAATATTACTCATCACCTATCAGGGTGGAGTAATATTAATCACATTTTATTATGGCATGGCACTGGTTATTGGTTAGCTAATTAATCCTTGATTTTGGGTTCTCAAAGCAATAGTTGGTTGAGGATTAGATCTAGTTGGTTGAGGTTGGGAAGTAGAAAATCCTACCCCTTGATTTTTCAAACCACTCATGGTGTTATTTAGAGGCATATTTTGTTATTGACTATTTTTTTATGCATTAACACAACATTATTTTAAATTAGGCATTATTTTCATATTATCCACTATGCTCAACTCAGTATTATTCATAGAAGCATAAGACACTTCCTTGATAGTTGGGTTACTAAACATTTTTTATCCTAAGGTGCTTTACGTAACTAGGTATAAAACTTGAAGGAACTAACTTAATAAGAGGTGCATTTGACATGGCCATATTATTAAAGCTACACACTATGTTTTGATATATATAAGATGTTGTCTACATTTGAATAAAGTTTTCCTCCATGAGGCCCCTTTGTGTGAAAAACATATATGGATATTACTACAACATTAGTATAATATAATTAAGGTTACTAAAAGAGGCCTTTTCATTATTCTAATTGTAAGACACGTTGTAAGCCCCTCTGGCTAGACATGGTAAGTTTTTAAGGGGAAAGACATTGGAAACATATCCCCTACCTTTTCATCTTTATTAGGATCATAATCTTATGGAATTGTAACATAATAAGGTTGATGTTAAATTTGTTCTTCAATTGAAGATATGTTATCCAAATATTAAGCCATTTATTCTTGGTCTTGTTTCGTCTATGGAGGTATGATAACCAAATAATTAACCAAAGGATCTTGACACTATTATAATTTTTTAGCATTATAAGGTGGATAAGAATCCATCTCCTAAATAACATTATATTCATAAGGGTCCTAAACAAAGTCCTCTTTTGTGATAAAATTTCCATATCCTAGATTATATATGACTCCATTGCATGTGTAATGAGACATGGTCAAATAATGGAAAATGCTTTTCAACAAGATGGGTTAGAGTTCTATAAACTCTAAAAAGCTATGTCTAAAAAATATAAAGGTTCAATATAGGTCAAACTTGGTCAAATTAATGGAGTTGTATCTCCAAAAAGGTTTATGCAAATATCTGGTAAAAAGTATAACATCAAATGTCTAATGTTAAATGCTTCACACAAATAAGGCCATGTAAAATGAAATAAATAAAAGATTCCAAACTATAGGTCTGAAGATATTTTGAATAGGTCTAAACTATGAAAAATAAAAGTTGCTAGGTCTTTTGGCCAAATATGACATTAAAACTAGGCTAAAAAAATGCATGTGCTAGGACTCTTGGCCAAGCATGGTGTCACAAGCTAGACTTGAAATAAAGGGATGATTTTAATCTAATAAACTTGGAAAACTTTGGCATAAACTAAGCACTTGATTCTAGACATAAACATGATCAAACTAGTATGAGGAACTAAACAAAAGGCACTTGGAGATAGACCGATTCTCTCAAATAAAGGCACAAACAATATAATATTTGACTTTTGGGTCAAAAATTAACTTAAGTTATGCAACCCAAAAGAGAAAAATCTATGTATCATCCCCTATGAGATGAGGCCTAAATAGAAATTAGTTAATGTTTGGAGCTAAACTTGTAAAAGTTAATTAAAAACTCAAATTAATAAAACTTATGCTTTATGACCAATAAACTAAGCAAATTTGAATATCATAATAGTGATAAATAAAGATCCAACAAGACACATGATTTGGTTTCAAAAATGTGAAACGTAGACACAAGACAAGACAAGTGTATGAAATAATTTGAGTAGTGTAATGGTATTAGTGATCTTAAAAGGTATAAACAATTTTTTTTCAAGGACTTATTAGGATCAAAACTTTAATTGATTTGGGCAGCTTAATTTTACCCATTTAAATCAAGTAACACACACTCAACATTTTTGACACAAATTTTTCTAAATTAAAGTAAGGTGTCAAATGGATGACATAATGCCTCCTAAAATAATGGAGTAGTTTAGACAAATAAAGTCATTTATAATGTGGTATAACAAATAAATTTTTAGACACAAAACACCAAATAATAAAAGGAAAAAGACTAAAAATATCATCCTAGATCTTAACAAGGTATGACAAGTGGGGTTGACTATAACTTATGATTTATGACCATATATATTGATCCCAAGTGTGGATAACAAAAGAGAACCATCATGGAAATTGATTTCATACCAATTAACTTACTATGTAAGGGTTTATTCCTTTCCATAGTGATTCCATCTGTTGACTACTTAGTAGAATTCCTTGGTTGACTAGACTTGACTCAATCCTTTATTATGAAAAGAGAAGTTGACTATTCATCCCCTGGCTCTTGTGGTATGCATACCCTAATTTGTACACCCCACCATGGAGAGGTGTTGAAACACTACTAGGAGATAAATCCCTAGGTCAATGCTTCCCTAAAGAACTTTCAAAGAGGCAATGACTACCCCTCCACAATCCAAATTGCATGAAAAATAAAACTAAGTGGAAAGACTTTGGAGTTTCATTTAGATCACCTAAACCATGTGGGTTTTTGGAAGAGTCTAGATAAATTTCTTTTCATGCCTTGGAATAGACACAAATGCAATTAAAAGGCACTTTTGGTCACCTGAGTTACCTATAGGGAATGAGGGGAGTTCATACACTTGCTATTCATTTTGGGAAAACAAAGAAGCAACAAAAAAATTTAAGAACTTATGATTGAAGTGTTAATTTTAGGAACCAAATTAAAATGTGTGATGAAGTTCAGTGCATGGCCCTTTGGCTTAAGTGTGAAATATTTGAAATAAATTTCACAAGACAACTTAAGAAAAAACATCTATGTTTATTTTAATCCCAAAACACAAATGTTCAAGATTTAGACTAAGTTTGTTTTTAAACACCAAAAATTAAGTGGTCAAGACTTAATTATTCATTTTAAGCACTAAAAAATGTAGTGTTTTTAAGACTTAGCCATTCTAATTCCTTTTAAGTATCAAATATTAAATGTTCAAGATTTAACAAGTTCATTTTAGCACCATAATTAAGTGTGAATGACTTAGCTAATTCCTTTTAGGTACCTAAAATGAAATGTTAAAACCACCTAAACTTGAAATTTCATAACCTAATAATGCCTTAGACTTGAAATAGTTAGATAGTATCCTCATGATTTGAATCACATTTCAAGGTTATAAAACAAACATTCAAAAAGTATCTCTCGAGTTATTTTTAAAACATAGTGACCATGGTTGGTCAGAACTAACCAACGCTGGTTTTAAGGCAACCAATACCAGTGGTCTAAAAAGAACTGATGTTGGTAGTAAAGGACTAATACTAGTTGACTAAGACTAATGTTAGTCACTTTTGAAGATGAAGGCAAAATCACACAAGATGAAAATTTTAGGTTAGCTTAAAATATGATAAAAACTCTTCAAAACCTGCAACATATTTGCTAGATAGAGAGTATAAAGATCAAAGAAACCAAGAAATCACAATTTAGAATTCTAAAAAGATTCAAAATGAAATCTTTGTAAACCTTGTTTTACCATGCATACTGAATGATAATGGTTACAAAAAATTGAGCTCAATTAGGTAGAACTGATGATGATTTGGTATAATTAATGCTAGTTAGGCCTGAATGATGTCAATTTTTGTGTAGATCCTAGTTAATTAGATAATTAAAAATATGGTAAAATTAGAGCTAAAACTATAATTTTGATGATATTTAAGCATTGAAATCAAATATTTATGAGTTAACTCTTGGTCTCCTTGGTATGTGGGCTGCTCAATGATCTACTGAGCATGCCATTTATGATTAAGGAATCCAAGAATGGTGGTTAGATCATGTGTTAGAACAAGTAATAAAAATTGAATAAAAACACACTAACATGCATAACACTTGATTTCCTAGATCATAGGGGGAGCTTAGCGAACAAAAAACAAATGACAAAGCTCAACTAAAATGAAAAGAACTTACACATTCCTTACCTTCCTTGAGTTCTCCAAATAATGTGTTGATTTGGCTTGCTCAGCTTGTGCTCAAAGACTCTTTGGAAAATGGAGTTATATGGCTTCCTCTCTCCTTGGCACCATTGTTTGATTATGATTGATTAATATAGATTGATGTCTTGGCTTGTGAATTTGGTGTTCAAACACTATAGCTTTGAATCAAGTACCAAACCTTGCATTATAACTTTACTATGCTCAAGCTCTCTAAATGAATATGCAAATGCTTGTATTTATAGTCTAAAAAACTAACCCCAACCCAAGGTGAGTTAGAGTGTAGTTAGAGCTTGGAATGGGTTCAAGCCTAGCCTTAGTGAGTTAATTAACCCTAGTAGAGTTAAAAGTTATCAAATGATCATGATTAGTAATGAATAGGCATGTTGAGATATTTCAGGATATTTGCCAACTCACAAAAAGGTAATTATGAAATCCTAGGATATTATTTGATTTTTGAATTTTCTTTTTGATAATTCATTAATTTATCATGGATAATTTAACTAGGCATTTGATAAGATTTAGTATTTTAATTAACTATGTTTAGGATTTTTAACATTTTACAAGATTTGAATTAATTTTATGTGTGTATTTTCCCTATATATTAGGTCTATAAGCTGAATTGCATGTTATGAAGCCAAAATAGATGTTTAGTTATTCTTAAGATTAATTTTAAAATGTTATTAAAAATTAGTCTAAAGTTCGATATGAAGCCATTGGTGGCTAGTTTTAACTGTCTATAGATAAAATTGTTAGAATAATAAATATTTAAGCTTACCTAAGGTTAATAGGGTAAGTTATTTATTACCTAGGGTTAATTTTATTTACCTAGGTTATTTTTTATTCTTGAGAATCTCTCAACAATATATTTGTTCATAGTATGTGAAAACAAATAGTTTGTTTTCTCTATTTTGTGATCACAACAAATAGTTTGTTGTCATAAAATAAACTATTTGTATTGTAAATACTTTACAATATATGAGAAAATAACGAGAGATTAATGAGAGAATACAAAGAATTTATAGGATTATCACCTATTTTTTATGTGTGAGAAATTTATTTTATTCTCTGATATTATTTACAGGTTATTTGTTGTGGGTTCTTTCTCCTGGATTGATCTTATGGATCCTATGCATCTCCTACTCATTCTTTCATGGTATCAGAGCTTGGAGTTCCAGTTGAATCCTCTTCCATACAAAATTTTCATCATTTTTCATCTATTAACACATTAAAAAACATTATTTTATTGATGTGTTACAGATATTTGTTATTCTCTCAAATTTTGGTTCTTATTTACAAGTTGTTTTTTGGAAAATTCTATACTTTATGCTCATTAATGACCATAAAGAATTCCAAAATCAGAATTTTTTTCATAGGGGTCTATAAAATCAAGTCAATAATCCATTTCAACTTGAATTTTTTCATTTCATGCTGGCTGTATAGCTCTTTTATTCAAAAACTGGCTGATTGGTTCCTTTTGGCAGACTATAGTGCCTATATGTTTTTTTGATGTGGCAGATCGTACGCTCAAATTTTTCAAAATATGAGACCTATTTGTGAAATTTGACTGTGATAGATTTCATTCCATATATATTAGTATGGATTTAAACCTAGGCCATACAGTGTTTTGGAAGGTTACAGCAGGAATTTAATAGAATATTTTTAGTCTGTAGCATAGTCATATAGTTTCATCCATTTTGAACGCCTTATACTGCATAAAATCAAAATATGATAATTTTATGTGTTATCAGACTTCTCATGATTTCATTTCCAGCTAAGAAGGATGTATTTGGACTAGGCCATATAGTCCTTTGGGCAGATCTAGTGGAGCCAATTCTGCATTTGCTGAGAGGTGTTTTCCTTGGCCTGTGTTTACAAAATTCTCAGAAATTTCCCTGATCACCATGCCTTGCTAGAAAAAGAGATTAATTATGATAAATCCAAAGATTATTCAGCATTTATCTCACACATGTGAGTCATTTTGGCTTATTTTTTATTAATTTCTTAATTTTAATGGTTTAAATGCAAGTCTCTAGCTCTAAAAGTACAAATTTGACTTTGCTAAAGTGGCTAGAGGTTTTTTGTTAAAAAATTGTAGGGAGGAAGTCTTGGGGTCAAATCCCGCTAAATTTTTTTTGCATAAATCCATTTTTCTTACTTTTTTATAATGTAAGGCTAAAAAAAAAAAATTTTTGGGAGACGTTAAATTATAACGAGAGGGGTGTTTTGAGGAAAAATGAATGTCTAGGTTGTTCTTGTCAACTTCATCATCTTCCTCAGGAATGGAATCCTGATTGTTTGAACCCCTAAATTCTAAAAATTACCATGTTTGGAAGCCAAAAATGTAACAACTCCTTCAATCAAAGGGCTTATGGAGAATTTTTTCTAAAACAACACCTGCAACATTCACCACTAAAAAAGACAAATATGCATATGGTTATAAGCAGGATGAGGCTCTTTGATTGATTTGCCTCAATGCCTCAGATAATATTCAATTTCACATTGTAGATGATACTATGCCAATAGAGGTATGGGAAAAATTTAAAAACCTATTTGGCAAAGTTAATGAGTTTAAAATTTTGTAATTAGATGTAGAATTGAGTACTCTCTCTCCATCAGATTTCTTCAATAGATGAATTCTTGGTAAAATTCAAATTTATAAGGTCACAGTTGAAAGCTAGTGACAAGGATAAAAGTGATTAGGAGTGTATTTTCATGATTTTGTCAAAGTTGAAAGTACCATATAGTGTTTTTTCCTCTACTTTTTATACTATGATGGATACATTAGGTGATGAATTCAAATGGCCTTCCTTTGAAGTTTTTTGTGAAAGATTGAATAGGGAGCAAACAAAATTAATGGCCTTAGATGCTCTACCTAGTCCTAGTCATGCTCTAGTTGCTAATTATTCTAAAATAAAACCTTCACCTAAGTCTAAACAAAAGCAAGCACCTTCAAATACTCCTGAGTCCACCACCCAAACACCTCATCATTCTAAATCTACTAAGACCAAAAATTCCTTTAAGGAAAAGAAGAAAACATTTGGTCCATGTAATTTTTGTGGTAGTCCTAATCATGATGAAATTAGATGTTTTAAGAAGATGGAAGCATTAGAGGTAGTGGTCAGACAACACAAAATTTCCATTCTGTCTCCATCTCCTTCTACTTCTCCTACAAGAAAAGGGAAAGCACTTTCAGCCAAGGCTATATCTTCATGTCATGATCAGTGGATTTTTGACTCAGGTGCTTCTCACCATCTTACACATTCTAAGGATCTATTGTCTTCTCTTACAGATTGTAGTACATCACATATTATTATGGGTAACTCCTCATAGATTGAATTTTTTGGGATCTAGACCTGTTGACAAATAGGATGGATGTTTTAACGATGTATTGCTTGTACCCCAAATCTATTCTAATCTTCTCGCTGTATATCAAATATGTAATTTTGGTACTGGTAAAATTGTGGAGTTTACTTCACATGATGTTGTAATAAGAGAATGTAATGATCCTAGTGAGATAGTTGCTACAAGTACAATAGACCATACTGCAAGACTCTATACTTTTGATAAGTTTGAGTCTTTTATGTCTTCTAGTTCTTCACTTATAACACATGGTAATAATCTTAGCAAATTGTGGCATGAGATATTAGGACATTTTAGTTATGGATATATGCAACAAATGAGTACAAAACATCTTGTAAAAGGCCTTCCTAAGGTCTCATGTATTAATGGGGTGTGTCTTGATTGTCTAGTTGGTAAACAACACTAGGATCCATTTCCAGTTGGTGAGGCCACACATGCAATGCACCCTTAGGGTTGGTTCATAGTGATTTGATGACTTTTCCAAGTCATTCTTTTTCAGGGGCTAAATATGCACTCACATTCATTGATGATTTCACTCGTAAAACATGGGTATATTTTCTCAAGTTGAAAAGTGAAGTTTTTGAGACTTTTAAGGATTTTAAAACCTTTGTTGAAAAACAATCATCTCTTCCTCTTAAGAAGATACACACTGACAATGGGGGGAATATGATAGTAATGCTTTCTATGATTTTTGTATTGAGCATGGGATACAACACCAGTTCACTATACCACACACTCCTCAACAAAATGGTGTAACAGAGAGGAAGAATCAAACACTAAAAGAGATGGCTAATTGTATGATTCACTCTAAAAATTTGGGTCCACAATATTGGGCTGAAGCTGTAAATTGTGTAAACTACATTCAAAAATGTATGTGTCACAAAGTTGTGCAAAATATGACACCAGAAGAAGCTTGGTCTGGGATCAAGCCTGATATTTCAGATTTTCACATCTTTAGGAGTAAAGCATGGGCATTTGTTCCTAATGACAAACTAAAGCATTGGAGAAGAAAATCCAACAACTCATTTTTGTTGGTTATTGTGAAGATGTAAAATCCTACCACCTTTTTGATCCTGTCACACATGATGTGTTATTTCGATTAGATGTTCAAGTTGATGAGCTACCCACTCCACAGGAGTGTACATCTAGTTCTTCTTCTTCCCCTCCTTCTACTAAGGATAGTGAGAACTTTCTTTCTATTGTTGATGATGATGATGATGTTACACTTGTTCAACCACCATAGCCATATTATTCACCACCTTTGCCCAAGTGGGCAAAGAGCACTCTACAGGCAGCTGGTTCTTTCATTGGTGATCCATCTGATTCTCATCGCACTCACTCACAGACATCTAGTGTTGCTCTTTTGGGACAAGCTTGTACAGATGATCCAGTGTTGTTTTTTGAGACCATTGGTATACCTGAGTGGGATGTTGTTATGTATGATGAGTATTCTTCATTGATGAAGAATGATACTTGGGATCTTGTCCCTCTTCCTAAGGGAAGAAAACTTGTAAAATGTAAATGGGTTTATAAGACCAAATATGCTATAGATGGATCAGTAGATAAGTACAAATCTAGATTAGTAGCTAAGGGTTTTTCATAGGTTGAAGGGGTTGATTACTCTGAGACCTTTACCCCTATAGCTAAGATGGATTCTATTCGGCTTGTACTCTCTCTTACTGCTTCACATTCTTGGTCAATTTTTCAAATGGATGTGAAGAGTGCTTTCTTGCATGGTGATCTCCATGAGGAGATCTATATGGAGCAGCCTCCAAGATTTGTGTAGGACTCATCATTGGTTTTTAGACTCTGTCATTCTCTTTATGGCCTCAAACAAGCTCCTAGAGCTTGGTATGAGAAGATGGATAGTTTTCTTTTGAGTTCTAGTTTTATTCATTATGAGTCAGATCATAATGTATACATCCTAAAGTAAGGTAAGGAGCTTGTCATATGGTTTTTGTATGTTGATGATCTCATCCTCACTAGCAGTTCAGATTCCTTGATATATGACATCAAGGACAAGTTGGCAGATAGGTTTGATATGACAAATCTGGGACTTCTACATTATTTTCTTGGTCTTCATTTTTTTCAGTCTTCTGAGGGCATCTCTATTGGATAGTAGAAGTATGCGATATATCTTCTTCATCAATTTGGCATGGTTAATTATAATCCTACCCCCACTCCATATCAATCAGGTATTGTGTTGTCTACCACTTGTTGATCCAATTTTGTATAGGCAACTTGTAGGTAGTCTATTATACTTGACTCATACCCATCCTGACATCACATTTTCTATGAACCTTATCTCTCAGTTCTCACATGAGCCTCATGAGAGTCATTGGCAAGCAACCAAGTGTATTTTGTGCTACATTCAGGGCACCACTCACTTTGGTATACATTACACACCACAAATTTCTATACATCTTGTTAGATACACTGACTTTGATTGGGCTGGTGATGTTGACACTCGCAAGTCCACTTGCAAATTTGCTTTCACACTTGGTTCAGGTCCAGTTGCTTGGGCATGAAAAAAGTAGACTGCTATTGCATTTTCCTCTACTAAGGTTGAGTATCAAGGTGCTGTCAAAGCCAGTCAGGACACACTTTGGCTTCAATAGTTGTTTGGAGAGTTTGGCTTCACATAGCAGGTTCCTACTACTCTTTGGTGTGACAACCAAAGTGTGATTTCTATTTCACATAATCCTATTGAGCATCAATAGAAAAAACACATTAAGATTCACATGCACTTCAATCGACATCTTATTTAGGATGAAGTTCTTTCTTTAGAGTTTGTGCCTACAGTTGAGCAAATTGCAGACATCTTCGCTAAACCTTTATCTTCTCCTCATTATCTTTAGTTACGAGCGATGATTGGGGTGAAGGAAGTTGTCCTTGGGGGGGATTTCCCATGAAGTCTTTCCTTCCTTTATTTTTCATATATTTTTATTGGTTTGTACATGGGTACCTTATCAGGCCTAGTAGTCAGGACCCATATTTGTTTATCATTCTCCTTATGTTTCGCTTAAGGGAGTGTGTTAGAATAATGAACCTAAGGTTAATAGGGTAAGTTATTTATTACCTAGGGTTAATTTTATTTACCTAGGTTAATTTGTTTTATTGTTGAGAATCTCTCAACAATATATTTGTTTGTAGTATGTGAAAACAAATAGTTTGTTTTCTCTATTTTGTAATGACAACAAATAGTTTGTTATCATAAAACAAACTATTTGTATTATAAATACTTTAAAATCTATGAGAAAATAATGAGAGATTAATGAGAGAATATATAGAATTTATAGGATTATCACCTATTTTTTAGGTGTGAGAAATTTATTTTATTCTCTGATATTATTTACAGGTTATTTGTTGTGGGTTCTTTCTCCTGGATTGATCTTGTAGATCGTGTGTATCTCCTGCTCATTCTTTCAAAAATATTAGGTAAAGATAAGGATTATCTAGATTTGGATTTGTGAATAAATTTATCAAGGTAGTTTTCCACATAGCCATGTGCCTTACAATGAGTGATGTTTACTAAGGAAAGACTTAACTCAATAATGAATAATAATTGAAATTAGACTTTAGTAAAGTAAAATACCAATGTGACTAAAATTTATAGTGTTAATTAAATGATTTTGTGATTTTAGAGAAAAAGTTGTGATTTTTAAGATAAAATTTATAATAAAAATAATTTGTTTGTAAACAAATATTTTTCAACATGTAGTAGACACAAAAAAATAATAAAAAATTTTCTAATCTAAAAAATCAAGAAAATTTTTAGATAAAGAGTGAAAACTAGGATGAAGGGTTGTGAACAATTATTTAGCATTCTATTATCACTTACTCATTCATACTCTCAGTTGTAGCCTAATATTTCAAGGAACTAACCATGGAGGATCCTTACATTCTCATGGCCCATGGAGTCTAGTTTCAATGGTGTGTGTAAAGTTACTTCTTGATGCTAACCAATAACCAATGCACCAAAGTTGAATCCAAAAAGGTTATCCTAGGATTAAGGTTTATACAATCTTATCTAGGGGGAAAATCCATGAAAGAAATTGATAAATAAGACACACACTATTGGATATTATCCCAAAGTGCCCATCATAATCATAGGGATCTTAGTGTGTTGACAATCAATAATATCAGATTTCAAGTCAGTTGTTAAAACCCTATGTACTGGAGCTTGAAATCCACTCACGCCATAATGTGCTTAAAACACACACCCACTTAGGTAATTAAAATATTTGTGTCTCAATTTATATACCCCACTATTAAATAGGGTTTGGCCTACTGCATGGTGGTGAAATCCATAGTCAATAGAGCCCCTAAGAAAATAAAAATAAAATTAGATACCCATTTCTAATTTCCATGTTTTGTCACCAATGTAATTTCAAGGATAGAGCAGATGCATATATTACTTGGGTAACATAGATAATTGTGAAAATGTTTCTTATTTCTAGGTATCGTTGCTAATATAATGCTAAGGAAAGAGCATATACAAATTTCATAACCACAAACAAAAATATTGGAATAAAAGTGATGTAATTACTATGAATTTTGAGAGATAAAAAATGTTATTAATAAGAAAAATTATCTTTTATTGATTCTTTTTGTTGATCCTCTTTAACAAGTGTCTTGAAAACAAGGTGTTAGAATGTTTTTTTTGGTGAGAAATGAGATAAACTACAATGAAACAAGTGAAAAACCATGAAAAACAAGCAAACAATTAGTCTTTATTACAAAAATGTTGTTACACAGTCAAGTCAAAAAAGTGAAATTAAAATAAGATAATGCAAGAAAAACACAAAAAATAGAAAACAAAAAATAGAAATACTTATGCTTACAAGATAATTTCACTATAGGAAATGATGAATTCACTATGGGAAAATATGAAATCACTACAAACAAATGATTTCATTATAGGAATTGATGATTTCACTATATAAAATTACAATTTCATTGCAAGGTAGAAAGTTTTTACTATTTGATGATGAAAACAATATTGATGCTGAAAAAATCACTATTTCCAAATTAAAATGTTGTTAGCCTATAAACAAAAAAAAATGTATAAAATGTAGGAAAAAGAATAATTTCATTATTATGTTCTACAATTTCACTACTAAGGCATCCGAATTCACCGTTATGCATAAAAATTTAGATATATGAATAAAAAACCAATGACAGTAACCTATAATCCATACCAACACTAAAATAAGCAATATTAAATGAAAAATGCAAGCATAAAAAAAAAACAATAAGAAACATGTTATCTAAGTACAAAATATGATGATAAAAAGATTAAAAAGATGTGGGAGAGGTCCCATTGGGTATGCCAAAAATATATGAACTAAATTTATATATGAAAATAAAGTAAACTAATCCTAATCCAAGATAAAATTAAATTATACTAGAGCAAAAAATAAAGAAAACAACAATCAAAACTTCATAATTTGAATACAATATTTCTCCATTATGATGTATATCCAATTTGCTCTTCCAAGTATGTGTTGCTCACTCCTCCAATGCAAAGAGAGCACGGGTATCATTTTGGTGCAAAAATGAGACTTTGATTCACTTTGATTTGTTTTTATTTGCTTGTATGTGAGGTCTCTATATTTCATGATTTCAAAAGATGTGATTTATAAATGTGATTATGATTGTTATTGTGATACTTGATTATGATGCTTGAAAATGGAGATTTCAAAGCTTATTTATAGATACTTGGAAAAGGATTCAATGCTAGAGGATAATTTGGACTTTTTTGATGCTTCAACTAATCAACAGTGGCTAACGAGTCCTCACCCATGAGGATGGAGACCTTTTCAACCTAGTTGAGAAAATAGTGGGGTTGGTTAGCTGACTCAACAAGACTAAGTCAATTTCTTTAAAAAATTAGGGAAGGAGTCATAAGAGGTCAATAAAATTGTGGATTTGGTTGGGATGAGGAAGAAAATGGTGGGAGATTGTTTGGATAGGTGGAAAATCCATATTTTATTATTTAAAATAAGGATTTAAGGGTGCATAATTGACTTAATCAATATGTTAAATTATTTTATTATTTGAATTTGGGAGGAAATGTGATATATTAATTTAAGAATAATTATTAATAGATTTAGGTGCATTTTTATACTAAAAGAAATTTAGGTGTCTAAAGGTAATATGAATTAGAATCTCCCAATGGTAGGGATTGCCAAGTTACAAGCACTATTGGAAATTTTTGGATGCTTTTTTCAAATGCATGTTATTATTCAGAACTGAACTCAGACCCATAGGTAAGTTCATCATTGCTGGTCTCCTAAGCTATGTTCAATTAAAGGAGAACACCCCCATATAATGGTGCCTAAAATAGGTTTTCACTAGAATACTTCCCTTTCTCTTTACTTTTACCCTGGTCCAAAAGTTCCCCAAAGAGGTTTTCAATTTGGGACCTCAATGTTTTATTTAATTGTTTATGGATAAGGGTGTTCACCCATTCTCCAAAATAGGTTATAGGATACAATTTTATTGAGAATCCTTGTTTGTGTTCTCCTAAAAAAATATTGTCTCTTAGGCCAAGAAAATCACAAAAGGCCTCATCATTATCAAAGTCATCAATAGGCACTATGGATTCTTGTTGGTCCCAGGCTATAATTTGAGGGTGATAAAAAGGAACTATATTGTGTTAGATTAGTGAGGTAAGAGTAAAAATGTAATCAGTGTTATATAGATTGGTATTGGCTAGGTCATTATAAAGGCTATGATCAGAATATTGTTTATCATCATCATCATCATCATCACTAGTCATTGGCATTGGAACATGAATAAGATATGTGGGATCACTCCTAGGTTGTTTAATATAAGGACCATAGGTTCTTTTGTACCATGTTTTAGATATTTGCTCTAGTGTGCCTTGATAATTCAACCCAAGGCCTCCTCCTTCATAGGCATGATTCTCCATGATATTTTTAAGAATGGGGTATTTGTAATTTTTTTAACAATTGGATAATTTTATTGTTATATAACTAGGAATCATCTTTAGCAAGTGGGTCCTCTTCATGGCCAGTGGTTGATGTGAAAATGATAAGAACTAGACTATGTAGTTTGCCTTTGCCATTTTTCTACCATTCCATGCAAGGTGTCTTTGGATTTAGGTATTATTTAGGACTTGGGGTTATGTGGAAGCTTGACAATATGTAATGTATCATCGGTCAAATATTCTCTCAGCTATTGGCCGAGATGGTAAAATGATTAGACAACTCAGGAGGTGGCATATGGGAAGATGAATCAATGGTATATGGGTCTATGTAATTGGCCTCTAGTAAATCAACAAGTATTTATTCCCCCTTGTCCTTCTTAGGCATTAGATATAGGCCAAAATGATAATTTTAGCTCTTTTACTTAACCTTCAAATGTTTACAATGTTCGTAGGGTTGAAAATCTCCATTGATGGTGACCTCCATACCTAAATGAGAGAACTTAAAACATTGGTGTAATGTAGAAGGGATTGCATGAATTTAATGTATCCAAGGTCTACCTAAAATTAAATTTTATGATAGGTTTAGGTCTAACACATGGCATAATTTATTATGGTTTAAGGGCACAATAATAACTGGTAATCTTATGATACCTTTTGATTCCCATTCTTCATTGTCATAGGCCCTCTCCAATATTGAGGAATAGTCCATTTTATATGAGGACCCATTTTGATTTATGTCATGTGAAGAAAACTTCAATATACAATATATTATTATGGAAAGGGCCAAGGGATGACATATCACTTTGGTTTAAGGTTAACTATTGGCTTGGGGCTAGATGTCTGACCAAAAATTGGAATTTGTCTAGGATTGTGTCATTTGGAACATATTATTGCTTAAGGAACTCTGCTAAGATGCTCTTATGTATGGTAGATGTATGTAACAAATCAAAAATGTAAATTTACGAGGGTATATTTTGAATTTTTTTCCATAATGTCTATGGTCTATTCTTTCATATTGGTATATGGCTTATTCCTCGCTATAATGATGGGTTCGATGGTAGATGGTTGTAGGCCTAAAATGGTAATATTTGGCCACAAATTTATGATTGTAAAATCAAGATTAAATACAGGACCATTATTTCTAGAAAATGATGGTAGAGGAGGGTCAAATAAGATAAGTCTCAATTATCAATGCACTTTTTATGTGGTGATGTGGTAATGATGAGTTATTGGTATAAAGTCCAAAATTAGTAATCCATACTTGGTAATGTGCTTATATATATATATATATATATATTCCCTAGTCATGGAAGGATCAATGGTATAGGTTGGTTTGTTGGAATTTTTTAGCAGCAGTTATGTTCTATTAGTACTTGGTTTTGGATAGATGGTAGTGGTGGAAACATGACCTCTTGTAATATGGCTTATAAATTTTTTGTAGTCATGGGAAACTAGGTGATAAGTATGTTAGGTGTTTGCATCATTCTATCCTTACTTTCATCCATTTAATTGTCATTGTTTTTATTCTTGTTGTTATTAATGTTGTTGTGTCAACCATTGATACTATTGCTACTATTATTTTTTCCTTTGTTGTTTTTATTGTTACTGTTGTTGGTTATTACTTTTATGTTATAGAAAAGGGTTTTGAGAGATACCCATGTTCTAGTTAGATGTGAAATCTCTATTATACAATGTTATCTCCTCATTTTCCAACATATTTTCAATGATTTTTTGATCTTCACACAATGGCATAAATTATGTTCATTAATTTGATGGTATTCAAATAACTCATTTTCTCTATACTAGTCTAGATAAGGAATACCCTTAGGATAGTGCTTTGGAAATGGAAAACTAATCAGATTAGTGGTGGATAACTTAAAAAACATGGCTTTAATGGACTCTCTAAAGTCACTAAAGAATCAATGATTAGGAACATTTCTCCTTGGAGGAGGGGTTTGCAAAGGTAAAGGTTGATACATTTATTGAGATGGTCTAAGCTATTATGAAGGCTACACTTACTAAATGGATTGTTGGTGAGGGGTAATTTGTATTTAAAACATTGGATGAGTAGATGGTGTTTACACCATTTGGAGATGTGATGTGATTACTACATTTCCAAAAATATTATTACTGTGATTAAACTGTTTAGACTTTTCCTAATTAATGGCCTGGGCTAGTGCCCAATACTTCTGCTTAGATTAGTTTTGGTTCAAATTTTGACCATTTAATTCATTTTGTGTTTGATTTTGGTTTGACTAGGTAATATTTATAATTAATTTGTTAATAAGGACCTTTTTTTATTGGCAAACCTTTGTCAATGATCTATTTTAAAGTGTGTGCACATTATAGCTCCAAATGATAGGATATCTCACTATGTAAATTTTTAATAAACATAATGACCAATTATTTATTTGGTAATATATGAGTGAAGAAGCTATAAAGTGATCTCCATCACTATAAATATCCTACAAAACATTCACCAGTCTTGTATTTGGCCTAAGTCAAATCTAACAATAAAATCTCATGTTTGAGATTGTAAGGGAAGTGTTACACAAACTTGTCTAAAAGGTCATCAAAATTAGATACTAATTTATTTTGTAATTTCATAAAACATTATAAATATTTTTCTTATAGAATCCTAGGAAACAAAAGTAATATGTATATGAAACTAGAAGCCACTAATTGAAATGCAAAAAATAATTCTTTTAAATGGGCCTTTAGATCTGTTTTACCCTTGTATTTGTTAAATTTTGGTGGCTTATACCTTAGAGGAAATGGTATATAAAGATAATAAATGTTTAATGGATAGAAACAAACATCATCTAAATTAAAATTCTTATTATATTTCCCATATTGAATAGAGTAAACTGTATCTTTCATCAGCTGTAATTATTGCACGAAGAAACTAGATGGAATGTTGGCCTAAGGTGGAGGCTAGGTGATCAAAGGTGGATTACCTTGACTAGGGTATAATGGAGTCATTATTTTTTGTGGAAGATTTTTTTGATGAGGGAACTAACCAATAATATGCAATCATATATTAGGAAGAGATTTTTAGAATTGTATGCATTATTGTGCGATGTTCTAGTTGGGATTTAGTATATAGGCCTAGTTTTGGGGGAATTATGGTTAGGATAGAAGGATATGGCTCAAGGTGAAGTATTATCCCTACTAATTTTTATTAGGTAATTGCTTATGATTATTCAAACCTAGTTGAATAAGGGGAAATTATTGTGAAACAAAGCCCTATCATTGAATTTGTGGCACATTTAAAATGAAAAGCAATTACTACCTAATTGGTTCTTGTTGAATAGTAGTAACTTTTTAATTTCCAAAACACTTGTTGTGAAGTAGATGATTTTAGAGTGTTCATAATCTATTACTAACCAATAGACATACATTATTGGTTGGATAATGTCTATGATTATAAAGGCATGTTGATCTACAACTAAAGAGGTATACTTATCACTACCTAATGAGGTGGAACATTGGTTGCCTCCTCCTGAGGTGGCATAATATTTGATCTCTAATACATTGGTATACTATATTTTGAATGTATTTTGGAATGTTAGTCATTGCTTGTTATGGTGGAGTAATACTTATCATGTTTTGTTGAGTCAAGGCACTATTTTTTACTTGACTACTTAATCCTTATGATTGGATTCTTGAAGAAGCAACTAGTTGAGGATTAGAGGTAGCTTGTTGGGGTTGGTATGTAAAATCTCATTCTCATTGATATTGAAAACCACTTGTGTTATTTATTAAATGCACTTGTTTTGGACTAGTTTTTTATGCATTTAAACCACTTTGACCTAGATTGGATGACACTTATGTGTTATCCACCATGTTTGGCACATTTTTTTGTGTAGAAACAATAGAAACTTATTCAATAATTGGGGAATTGAACATGTCTCTAACTAGATTAATTGACATAAATGGGTCTATAACCTAATTATCTTGGCCTTTCAATTCAATCAATACTCCTGTTGAAGGAGCTAACTTGATGATATGAACATTTAACATGGCCAAGTTATTAAAGTTATTTACTAGTTTTAAATAAGTTTGGTATGCTATCTGAATTTGTATAAAATGGTCCTTCATGAGGCCCTTTCCTATGAAAATCATAATTGGGTATTGGTATGACATTGACACGAGCACTTGAGGATTGATATAATAGGCATGTTCTATGGTTTTGTTGTAAGGTATAGTTGAATGCACTCTAACTAAACTAGGAAAAAAAAATTAGGGGAAGTTTGTTGGAAACATAGTCCCTATCTTTGTAGTCAGATTAAAAATTCATCCTTATTTGTAATAAAGTGAAAATAAAACAAATAGGGTTCATATATTAATGGCATTGTAATGTAGCATAGTTATTGTTAAACTTGGTCTACAACTGATGGTATGTTAACTAGGTACTTAAATATTTATTCTTAATCCTACTTCAAGTATGGAGGCATGTTGAATAAAAAATGGGATAAAGGATCTTGGATTTGTTCCCTAGATTGAGTATTGTAAGGAGGATAAGGTTTTGTCTCACAAAATACATCATCACCATAAGGGTCTTGAATAAAGTCATCTTGTGTGACAACATTAACATTTCCTAGATTGTATATGGATCCACTATGAGTATAGTGAGACATATTCAAATCAATGATGAATGTTTTGAATAAAATGTCTAGATTTATACAAACTCTTAAAAAATAATTTCCAAAGGACGAATGGTTTGAACTTGGTCTAACTCAATCTAAATGGTGGAGTTGTATATCTAAAAAGGTCTATGCTAAAAACTTGGTAAAAATAGTTTAACATCAAATTTCTAATGTCAAATTGGAATGCCAAACTCTTAAAAATAATGTCAAAAGGACAAATGGTTTGAACTTAGTTTAACTAAATCTAAAAGGTGAAGTTGTATATATAAAAAGGTCTATGCTAAAAAATTGGTAAAAATAGTTTAACATCAAATATCTAAAGGTTAAGTGGATGAATAAAAATTGGAATGCCAAACTATATGTACAGAATATTTCAAACAAGTCTATTCTAAAGAAAACAAAAGTTTCTAGGTATTTCATGAAAGGCACAAAATCTAGGCTCAAAATAGGCATGTGATAGGTCCTTTGGAAAAGGCACAAAAAATAGAATTTTAAAAAAATAAGGTAAAATATTTAATCTAACAAATTTTAAACACTTTGGCATAAACTAGGCATTCAAATTTAGACATGAAACTGGTTATTTGGAAAAATATAAAGGACTCTAGGCACATGGAATATAGACTACTTCCCCCAAATCTAGACACAAACAATAGTTTTCAAACTGAATAAAGAATTAATCTAAGTTACACAACCCAAAATTAAAAGATTTATGTCCGGGACAAAATTACACAAGCCATAGGAAAAAATCAATCAATGTTTGGATTTTAACTTTTTCAAGGTTAATTATGAACTGAAATTAGAAAACTAGGCTCTTAAAAATAAACAACAAGCTAGATAAGAATGAACAACCTGATGGTACTAGGTATAAATATCAAAGCTACACATGGCTTTGGTTTACGATTTAAAATTAGGATGCAAAGAAAAAAGTATTTGAAATTATTCAAGTATTGTAATGACATTATTACACTCTAAATGGATGACAAATAGTTTGTTTCAAGACTCTAAGGAACATAAAATGGAATCAATTGGGTAGCATAATGACACCCTTTTTAAACAAGTGACACAAAATTTTGACAAAAGACTAAGGAAAAAGTGTGGTGTCAGATGGATGGTATAACACCTCATCAAACAAAGGAATTATTCATAAACAAGAGTCATTTTTGATGTGGTATGGAAAATAAATATTTTATACTAAAGACCATGCAAGAAATGATAAAATAACATAAAAACCTAAGTGTAACGTCCTAAATCCTAAAACTAACAAGGTTGCATAGTACTATCAAATTCCATAAATATACTTACTCTTGAGAAGATTTTAATTATTAATCCAAAAATTAAGAGTGAATGAAAAATAGGGTTTTTAGGCCACCTCTTCTCTCAAGAGTTTGTATTATGACATAAAACTTAGGGCTACTCTCCCTACATCAACAATATTTCCATAGCATGTGGGTTTCTTATAAACTACTAGTTTTCACTCTTTTTTAGATGGTCTTATGTGTGGCTAGAACTATATATTCAATCACATAATTTGGATCCATGTCAACTAACTTATTTTAAAAAGGTCTTGTCATTTTCACAACCACTACATCAATTTATTGCTTAATGTAGTGTGATGTCTAAATTTCCCTATGTTCTGAGGTTGACTACCACCGACGAAGCTTGTTTTAACTTCGCAAAACAAGTGTCCCAATGGTTCAACATAAATTTATATACCCCACCATAGAGTGGGGTTTAAATGATGTTTGGAGATGATTTTTTAGGTTGGCACTTCCCTAAATAAATCATGAGGAGTTGATGAAATCTATCTCATAAGCCAAAATGCATGAAAACAAAGACAAGTGAAAAAACTTTATGGTCATTTTGGGCTAACCTAAACCATATGGATTTTGGGAGGGGCTTAGTGACTTTATTTTCACATTTTTTGACCAAAGTGACAAAGGCAAAGAATGAGCATTTTTGGTCACCTGAGTTTCATAAATGGGATTGAGGGATAACATACATGCATCACTCATTTCTCTTAACCAAACAAATTTAAACAAATAAACATAAAACAAAATCTTTGGAGTATGTAAATAAATGTGAAAGTTCATTTTATTACACCAAAATGAAATATGTTGTGAAATTTTGTCTCTTTATCATTTGTTTGTTGAAAAATAAAAAAAAATAAAAATTGAATTAAGCAAAAATATTATTAAAAACACCAATTCAAAATGTGAAATTTCCAAGTTACAAGTGTTTTAAATGTCTCCTTTTGGCCTTTGGGTCCTACAAAACACATTAGGGTGTTTGTGTGCTTAGATACACATCATGAGTGGATAAATGTCTTGTCAAATCTTTTCTCTCAAGTTTTTGGTTTTTTTACACATAATACAAAACTATAGAAACATAGAGTAATGTTGTAATTCTCTCTATAAAACCATGACTATCAACACAATATCGTAACTTGCATGAAAATATAGTGTTTAAGGCAATATCTATACTCTAGGCATAACATCATAGAAATAAAGTTAATATCACTACACTAAGAGTCATGATATTACAACATAACCTAAAAATGTTAGCCTAACCACTATCATTTTAATGTAACATCATAATAAATTGGACAAAATTGTAGAATATCTATCAATATCATAACTTTTGAAATAGTGATATCGCAATATTATGATATTTATGGTGGTATTGTGACTGTTAGAATGGTGATATTGCAATATCATAAAATTCCCTACAAGCAAAAAATAATTAGTAAAAAAATTAATTTCTAGACATAAAAATTCAATAATTGTGATGAAACCACAAATGTGTGAGTAGTGATATTAATTCAATATCATGATTTTAGAGAAAAAAACCATTACTACATATAACAACTTTTTGAATTCTATAAAAATGTCCTTTAGACTTCAATTTTTCACTATTTTGATTAGTAAACTTAAATTTTTATATGTAAATTATTAGGAGAGTGCTCTAAGAGGCCTTATGAGCAACTCTGTGGGGTGCATGTCCCACTAGGCATGCCAACATATGAACAAGGATTGCAATAAATGGGAGGATAGTCTTGGGTTAATCTCATAAAACCAATTAAATGAACACACTAAAATCCTAACACCTCTAGCCTAGACATTAGAGAGAGCTTAGGGAACAAAACTAAATGAAAGCACAAAAAAAACATAAAAGAAACAAGTATTTTACCTTTGTTGGAGCTCTAAATGGATTTTTAAATCGTTTTCATATATTGTGCATCAAAAAGTCTTTGACAATGGAGATTTTTTAGCTCCATTTCTCCTTGTGACCTTGGCTTTGATGTTTTTTAGCTTAATATTTGGGCATGGTAGCACTACTTGCATGAGTCTTATGGAGCAAATCTTGCATAATAACTGTATAATATCCAATCTTATAAATGAAGAGGTATACGAACTTATATTTATATCCTTAAGAATTAAATATCACCCAAGGTGATTTAATTTGAGTTTAGGCTTATAATGGGTTCAAACTAACCATAGGTGAGTTATAATTAACTCTAGTTGAGTTAATAGTGGTCAAGTAGCTATGATTTGTAATTACTAGGCATGAATTTCAAATAAGATTTTTTAAGATAGATTCAAAGAGATTGACAACCAATAAAGGTAATGATGAAAGGCTTGGATATTTTGAATTTTAGAATTTCCATTTTTAGATACTCATTTATTGAAAATGGATAATTCAACTAGGCATTTAATCTTGTTTATCTTGTTAATTTATTATGATTAGTTTTTTCTCTTAATAAATTTGATTAAGTGTGTCAATTCCCCACTTAATAGGTCCATAGGCCAAATTCATAGTTATGATGGCACAAGGTGATTAGGGATGAATCTGTGAGAAGTTATTATTGCATATGATCTAGTATTCCAAATAGGTATGCCTCAACATGATTATGAGATTTGATGAATGATGCACAAGCGAATTTGGGAAATTTAGTGATTCCTAATCTTAATTTGCAATGGTTGGTAGAAATTAATCTAAAGTTTGGTCAAAGGCAAGTTGTGGCTAGTTTTAGGTGTTTACATAAATGATGTGTTGTACCCTAGTATTAATCACACATATGGGAGCATTTATAACATACAAAAATTTATAGATTTAGACAACCCCACTTTCCATAGATATATTGTCAATGTAGGGTGAGTAACTCAAAGCTCCATGCTATCATACAAACTCTTGAGAGAAGATGGTTCCTAAAAACCCTACTTTTCATGTGTATTTAAATTTTTTGACTAATAAAATAATTTCCTCTTAAGATCAAGTATATAGATAAAATTTGACATTATGAAGCCGCCTTGTCAATTTTTAGGATTAAGACATTACACTTAGGTTTTTTTTTCATTTTTCCTTTTTACTTGCATTTTATTGAGTCAAAACAATTTTTTTATTTAATATGTGTCTACAACAAGTCATGTTTACACATCAATATTTTGTTTTAAGAGGTATTATTACATCTTTTTGATGCCATAGTTTGCCTACTATTTTTTTAAAAATTGTGTGGGCATGTCACTTTTTTGAAAGGGGCATCATTACACTACCCATTTCATTCCAAGTCTTATGACTTAGATTTTTTGAAAAAAACTATTTCTCATACCTTTAAAGAAAAATAGCATCATTGTTCTTCTCACATTATTTCAAAGACTTGTTACCCTATATATAATTGTAATTTCAAATCCACATGTGACTTTTTTTATTTCATCTTATGTTTTGGTCTAGTTTATTGTCCATTTAATAGTCAAGTCATTTAAACCAAGTTTGAAATTGGTCTTATTAAATTCAAATTCAAATTTTAATTGTTTTTTTCCTATGCCTCACATAATTTTGGCTTAGATATTTACCTTTCACTTTTGGATTGTGTAATTTAGACTGATTTCTTTCTTTATTTAGCATCTTTTATGCCTAAATTTGGGAATTGGTCTAACTTCCATGTGCCTAAAGTCCAAGGTCTTTTACTAATGTTCAATTTTATGCTTGAATATGAATGCCTAATTTAATTCCAAGTGTTTTAAATTTGTTGGACTAATTATCTTACCTCTTATACCTAGTGTTATTTCAAAGTCTATATTTTGTGTTGTGTTTCCAAAAGACCTAGCAATTCCATTTTCTTTTAGACCTAGTGTTGTGCCAAGTATAGATTTTGTGTTGTGTTTACAAAATAACTACCATTTTTACCTTCCTTTTTATACCTAATTGTTTTAAGCCTAACTTTTTGCCTTGTTCCCAAATACCTAACAATAATTTTTAAACTTAGATAATATTTATTTAAAACACTTCTTTACCAAGTTCAAAATTTAGAATTATACATTAACTTTACTATTTGTGTAAGACATTTGACATTAGACCATTTTGGACCAATTCTATCATTGGCTATTTTGGAGAAATAACTCCATTACTAGACCATGTTTTTTGATCATGTTTTACTAGTTTGGACCATTTATCTTTAAGACCTTATTTTAAAGATTTTTTATAACTCTAGGCCCTCTTCAGAAAACACTAGTCATTGATTTGGATATGTCTCATTACACTCATTGTAGATTCATGTAAAATCTAGGTTACAATAACGTGGTCATGAATGATAACTTTGTTTAATACCCATATGATGATGATGTAATTTATGAGACAGATCATTATCCTCCTTACACTTCTCAATCTGGGGAACAAAGTCAAGATCCATTAGCCCATTATTTGGTTAACACACCTCCTTATTTGGAGTAATAGTAGGATCAAACTACAAAATATCTTCCTAACATACCATCAACTATAGAATAAGCTCAAAAACAATTGTATTATGTTACCATGCCATTAAAATATGATCCTTATTTATTTGATCATCACTTTCTTGAAAATAAGGATTAGGTTTTATTCATAGTCATAGAGGTAGGGGCCAAGTTTCCAATATAATTTCCCCATGAAAACTTGCCTAGTCTAGTTAGAGTGCCTCTAAATATTCCCTATACCCAAACCTTTAACTAGGCCTCTACTAGCTATCCTCAAGCACTCATGCCAATGTCATATCAAGACCTAAATATTCTTGTAAAAGGAAATGGACTCATGGAGGACCACTTTATACAAATGTAACAAGCATATAAAACCTATTCAAATATAATTCACAATTTAAATGCCTTGGCCATGATAAACTCTCCACTTATAGAGATATCTCCTTTGAAATAAGTATTAATTGAGTTGATAGGTTAAGATGATTTCAATATAGACCCATTTGCACAAATCACTTCAGTTAATGACATGTACAATGTACCATATATTGAATAGGTGACTATGGATTCTATGTAAAAAATATGACAAACATAGTGGATAACATGCAAGTGTCTTCCAATCTAGGCCAAAGTGGTTTAAATGTACCAAAAAATAGTCCACAACAATAAGTAACTCTAGTTAATACCATGAGTGGTTCATAATAGTAGGGGGCGTAGGAAATCATATGTCCCAACCATAACAAGTTACTTTCAATCCTCAACCAATTGCTTCATCAAGTACACAACTAAAGGGATTAAATAATAAAGCATTGACTAGTGTTTTTCCTAAACAAAAAGTGGTGAATGGTATCCCACCTCAATAGGTGATCACTAACATTCCACATCAATATGTATAATATAACCTACCACCACAATAGAGGTAAAACACTATGCCATGTTAGTAGGGGAAACAAATGTTCCACCTTGATAAGTAATGATAAATGTACCTCTATAATCATAGACCAATATACCTTTCTAATCATGAATGTTGTCTAATCAATAACATGTTCCTATTGGTTAAAGATAAATGTTGAATACCATACCAACATCTAGCTCTTAACCAATGTTTGTATAATAAGGATATACTATTATCCAACAAGTAATAATTAGGTAAAATTTTCCTTTTGCTCAGCATGTGCCATAGATCCAAAGATAGGGCATTGGTGCATAATAAATTCCCCTTATTTAACCTAGTTTGACTAGTTGACAATAAGTACCTACTCAACCTTAGTAGTCATAGTGATTTTCTCAAGGCCATATCCCTCCATCCTAAACAAAATTACCTTAAATCCAAGGTTATATACTAAATACAAACTAGAATATAGCCCAACAACATGTGTAATTTTAACAATTACATTCCAATCTATGGAAGTATATTCTTGGTCAGTTCACTCACCAAACTAACATTCCACAACAAACTATACCTCCATTATACCCTAGTCAAAGTAATCCACCTTTGACCTCCCAACCACTAGCTTATCAAAATGTTCCATCTAGTTTGTTGGCCTGATAGCTAAAATAAATGAAGGATGTGATTGCTAATATTCAAGAATGGAAGCAAACCAAGAAATTCAAGTTAGGTGATGTGTGTTTATACCCATTAAATATGGATTATATTCAGATTCCATTTCCTCCAGGTTATGAAACACTAAAATTTCATAAGTACATGTGTAAAGGAGACCATAAATCCCATTTAAAAAAATTATTTATTGATTGTCAACTAGTGGATTATATTGAAATTTACCTCCTCCTTTTATTTACCTGAAGTATAACAAGGCAAGATTTGGAATGGTTCCCCAAATTGCCTAAGAATTCTATATCTAATTTTGATGACCTCTTTGACAAATCTATGTAGTATTTATCTTATCATCTCATGCATGACATTTAATGAGTATATTTAACTCAGGCTAAGTAAATGGTTAGTGAAATATTTGAAAGATATCTACAGAGATGGAGATCATTTGCTAGTCACTTCACCCATAACCTACCAACAAATAATTGGCCACTATATTTACTAAAAATTTACATAGTGAGATATCCTATCATATTGACTTCAATGTGTGAATACCTTCAAAAATATCATTGAAAAAGTTTTACAGATTGAAAAGGACCTTATTAATAAAGCTATTATCAAGTTAACCTCCTCAAACTAGAATTAGAACCAAAAACAAGGTGCAAGCCCAAGTCATAACCCTAACCAAGTCCACGCACAAGTGTTAGCACCAGTCTAGGATACTAGCTATGATAAATAAAATTAATATAATCATAATAATAATGTTTTTGGAAATGGAGAAATTGAGTTATGCCATGTCCAAATAGTGCAAACATTATCTGCCCAACCTATGCCCTAAATGTAGCTTACTCCTCATCAGTAGCCTATTTAATAAGTGTAACCTTCACAGAAATCTATACTAACTCCACAAATACTCCAACCAACACCTTTAAAAATCCCTCCTCCAATAATAATACCCATTCCTCAAGTTTTTTTTGACTTTGGTGAACCTATCAAAACAATGTTTCATAAGATAGCCATGGATAATATGATTAGCTGGCCAATTCCAAAGCACTATCCTAAAGGTATTATATATCCATATTGGTATATATATCATGATTTATGTGAATAATATCATGTTTATAGACATAACATACATTATTATGTGTAGTTAAAGAACCTCATTGAAAATATGTTGTAAAATGGGAAGATTATATTGGATAATAGAGCATATACTTCTAATCATAACCTAAGAATCTACCAAAACCCTTTTCTCTAACATAAAAATAATAATCAACAATAAAAAAATAAATACCATAATAATAATAACAATAGTATCAACAACCACCATGACAATAACAATAATATTAGAAACAATAACAATAATGTAAACTGAATGAGAGAAACCAAGGCCAAAATGATTCCAACAACTAATAGACTTACCATGTAGTTTCACATGAATATAACAAAGTTGTAGGTCATATTGTGGAAGATCGCATATCAACCATCATCATTAATCCTAGATAAAGTGATAACATAATAAGACCATTTCCATGTAATTCCAATTAACCCACCTATGCTAGTAATCTTTCCTTGACTTGAGACCATGACTAAGTGTAACACCAACTAGGGATAACTATTTTAAGACTTTATATTGATAACTTGTCATTTCACCATGAACACAACAAAGTGCACTACAAATTGAGACTTATATTATATGTCTCATCTCTGTCATTTTCAAATTACAAAGGTCCTGTATCTAATACCAATTGTGCAATCATAACTTGATAGTCTAAGATTACCATTATAGGTCCACAACCTACTCTCAATTAATCAATATAACCCACTATATTGGATAGGAACAAGCCATCTACCACTATTAATGAAAATATGTATGACATCATGGAATAACTTTAAAATACACCCATAAAATTATTCATTCTAGATTTGTTGCATAATCTACTATCCATAAGAACATCTTAATATAACTTGTAGGCCAATCCCAAGTTTTTAGTGATATAACTTGAGATAAATTCCAATATTTGGTTAGACATCTAGCCCCAGGCCAAAAGTTTACCTTCAACAAAAGTGATGTAATCTATTGGCCCTCTTCATAACAATCCCATGTATATTGAATTTTTCATAATGTAGCACAAAGTGAAATGTGTCTTTATAGACAATGGATTGGGCCTTTATATTAGGTTTTTAAATTTCATCAATCATCTCAAATACATAGAAGCTGATATACATCTAGAAACTATTACTATCAAAGCCTATGAAAATTAAGAATGAGAATTGCAAGGAACTATAGTTTATCAGTTATCATTAGGCCCTTGACCCATGGTACACTTTGCCAAGTGTTAGAGCTATATTTATCATATAATTTGCTCTTGGGTAGACCTTGATACATGAAATTCATACAATCCCTTCAACATTGCACTAGTGTCTAAAGTTATCACAATTAGACATGGAGGTCACCATCAATGAATATTTGAATGCCTATGAACATTATAAACATTTAGAGGCAGAGTAAAAAATTTATAACTACCACTTTGGCCTAGATTTGATTCTTAAAATGGATAAAAGATAAATAAATACTTGTCAAATTCTCTAATGCCAATTGTATATACCTAAATAGACTCAATTAATCTTCCCATATGCCTCCTCTTTAAATTTCTAATCATTTTACCATCTTGACCAATCGATGAGGAGAGTATTTGACCCATGACATATTCCATTTGACAAATTTCCACAGAACCCAAAGTCCTATGGAAGACCCAAATATAGGCCACCTTGTATGGAATGGTAATGAAAATGAAAATTTCAAATTCATAATCCATTCCCTATCATTTTCACAATGGACACTAGAAAATAAAAGGACCCACTTAATAATGATGAATCTTGGTTATAAAACTACAAGTTGGCCAATTGCTAAAACAATGAAAAATATCCAATCCTTAATAAAATCATAGAGAAACAAGCCTATGAAGGTGGAGACCTTAGGCCAAATCAATAAGGTACTCTTTAGTAAATTTATATAACTCAGTACAAAGGAAGTTATGGTCTCAATTTTAGGGAATAATTAATCCTCATAGTAATTTGTATATTGTAATGTGAACAATTACAAGTGTAATAATTCACTATTAGGTATAGTTTATTTGTTAGTTATATTTGGTAGTAATTATTTGTCATAATATTATTATATACAATATTACAAACATAGATTAGAATATATTATTTGTTTAGATATATTATCATGAGTTACAACAAAATATTGTATATAGGAGTTTATAGAATATTGAGGTATTTGGGTGAGAGATTGATGGAAAGATAATCTCCATGAATATAGGAATGATATTCCTATAAATATGTAGCACCCATATGGATTTATTATCAAAGTGTGTGGGATAATAATATAGTGTGTCAAAATATTTTTGAGATTGTCTGTGTTTGGCTCCTTTGTTTTGTTTATCATATATTGATCTGAACTAGCCCTATCATTTGGTATCAGAGTAGGAGGATCCTATGATGGATAAATAAGTTTTTTATAGGGGTAGCTCTATTGTTTTCCTTGTTTCCCCAATGCATGAGAGTCATTACCCATTGAAGGACATAGTCCAACTTATTAGAGTTTTAAGGATATTTGGATAGCCTCATATATGTCTATGCTACTTCAAATTTTTGACTGGTTTCCGTGTAGTTATATATATCTTTATGCAACATAACATTCTAGATCTAATTGTTATAATATGTTATTTTGGCATCATGTGAGCTAATTTACTATTATTCTATCATGTAAATTTATTTATGACATAGCTAGAAGAGATGTATACTAAATGAGTGTATCTACTCTCAATTATCATTCACCTATTTTCAGTTCATCTTAGAACATGTGAACCTAAAAGATCCATCTGTTATCCATTTGTTAGTCCTACATAGTCCATAATTGGATTCAAGTCATTTTCAATTCATGCATCAATTAATTTTTCTATATTTTTTCAAACTTAATATGTTGTTAAAATTCCATTCGAAAAGATGTCTCCACTTGAATAACATGGTTGGAAGTAGAAGATATGCTTTGAAAAATATACTATGAAAACCTAATCTATATATTTTAAAGGTTCATAGTTCCATGTGTGTAGTTTGTGTTCAATATTATTTCTTACTTGTCACTCACCAGGCTCACCATAGACTCCTTATGATATATGTTATATTGATTTATTCCATCACCAAGAGTTCATCGATAGTGCATTGGAACTACAAAGATTTAGGTATATAATTTTTTTGGTTCATTATAAATTCATTTGTGTTGGTCACGTCATTAAATAAGTCAATTTATGGTTAATTATAAATTAATTTGTATTACTCATGTTATTAAAAAAGTTAATTTATGGATAGGTGATGTTAATACAAGCTCAACGCTTAATTGGTCATTTTATTTTATATTTTTTTTTTTAAATTAGTGTCTTTAGTTTCATTGTGTCTTGTTAATGTTGTGCTAATAAAATTAAGGGTCATTTATAAAAGTCATTTTCGTTATAGTTTAGTTTCTTAGGTTTGATCATTCCAATAATAGTTTTATATAAAAATATTGAGTCATTGGATTATATTATAAATCAACTTTTATGTTATCGAAAGAGTTTACAAAAATAGAAAAGCTAAAAAAGTCTTTATTACATATGGTTATAGTTGATTTTATATGTACAAAAATCTAAGGTTTCAGTCTAAGATTAGTCATTTTGTTAATATTGTCAAAAATTAAAAAAATAAGTCGAGTGTTAAAAGTCAGTTTTAATTAAAAATTTCAAAATAAAAATTAATTATTTTTACAAGGATGCATTATCACTTGCACATGATGTCCAAATTATGGGGGGGATTTTTCCTTGAGAAATCAATACATCTGAGCTTCATGACATCATTATTTGAGTAAGGAGAAACCTACTAGAGGTTGGATGATATAGGAAGATGAAGGCTTTCTATGCCTCTCATTAGCCACTAATGAAGGGGAACTTCTTTCTATAGTGGCATTTATATATATATAGAATTTATTTGTTTATATGAAAAATAAGAGATTTATTTATTATTTTCTCATATAGTACACTACATAAAAAAGGTGTTTAGAAGAAACAATAATGTGGCAATAGTTAGGAGAGTAGATAACTACATAGATCCCATGATTACTTTCTTTATGGAGATGATATGTTAGCGACACATTTGTTATGGTCACATGGATTAAATTCAAGATGCATTCCTTTGCATAGTAATGGTTATGTACAACAAGATTGAGATAGTAGTATGCAAACCTAAAAATATGTAGTGGCATACAATTTTGTTCATGCCAGTTCTTGGAGAGAGTGAAAGTTGAAAAATGGTTCTTGTCATGGTTCCCACACTATTAGGTTGTCGTAGTTCCCTCATTGAATGGTTTATGGAAAATGTTATTTTTTTAAGTTCCTACACTAATTTGATTGATGTGTTCTCAATAGTGAATGGTTGATAAGTAGTTGATGTGTTCATTATTTACTTTCATTAAGTCTTGTGAAAAATAAATTAGCATATAAGTCCTAAGGGTCAATGTTAGGGAATAACTAATCCTCATAGTTTTTAATTTGATAAAGTAAATAACCAGATTTTATAGGGATATTGAAACCACCAAAGTACAATACAAAAAGTTTCAATAGGCTAAAAAAGGTCATCCAACCAAAACATCAAAATATAGCTATACTAAATAAAAAGGAAGAAAACTAGAAAAACTAATCACAAATATTACTTGGGAGGCCCCTCCAATGGGTCTTTATCATCTCTAGGATTCTTCACTATGGTGTCCTTATTTACCTTTGAAATCTTATCCCTTGTGTGGTTCTTATGTCCTTGAGTTGTTTCTATTGAAAATATCATAGAGGGGTGTTTATGACCTTTGATCTACAAGGGATTCTTTTTTTTGGAGACCACCATATGGGAGCCTAGAGGGGGGATCTCAATACCATGGGTGACTAAATGATAGGGGTCAAGGCAAATTGGGCATATTTAGTGAAATGCTACATTATGGACTAGACCTATCTATGCAGAGCATTCCAATATTTAATAAGCTTAGTGAGGGCCATCCCTAGCTCTTGAACCTTGGATTTGAAATTCTCCAACTGCACTTTGTTCCTTTTCATCTCATTAGATAGAATTAATTTCCCTTTTTGGGTGGTCTCCTTATAGGTTCCCACATTGAGGGATTTGGATTAGGTTTAGGTATGAATAAATTTAGGGGGAGGTCATTAGGAGGGTATTTGAAATACTAGCTTGGGGGGTGCACTCAGAGGGTTGGTGGGATCCTGAGGTGGGATCCTCTACCAAGGAGTCATCCCTAGAGGAGGATACCTTAAGGGGGGACCTGCTAACCATGAAGGGCTTGAACATGTTTGATAATGAGAAAGATCAACCATTGGTGGAGAATAGGGTTAGTTTCATTAACTTGATGTAGCAAGATGGTGCTTTCAAGAGACTTAAGCAAAAATAAATCAATACTTATCTTATCACTAATAGAGTGATTTAATAATGAGAAGTGGTGGGAAAATATAAGAATGTATTTATCTTAAGATTCATATAACACATAACTTGGAGATAGATATTAGGTCTGTGATGAGGGAGATCTACCCATGGGAAGCCTTTCTTATCAGTCCTCACAAAGTCATTCATTTACAAGAAACATTGTAGTAGCTCCTATTTCTTTGTTTGGTCTTTAAATGCCCTAGTGCCTTCATATGGCATACTATTCACTTCACTAATGAATTAATCTAAAAAAATGATTCTTATTCCATAAATAGTCACCTTACATTTTTTCCAAGTTGATACAAAATTATTGGCCACTTCTATATTATACTCTGTGATTCTCTCCATGAATTTAGTAAGGCCCCCACTTTTGAGTTTCTTCTAGACTTTTTTATGGTCACGTACTTCCATGAAATAAATGGGTTACAACCTTTCCCTATAACCTCCCATCAAGGTGGTGTCTATAAACATCAGGTGAGTAGGTGGAAGGTTCTAGATGGAACAAATTTGGCAAATGCAGATGGAGTTTGAGAAGCCCACCAAAAACACATTATAATAATTATGCCCCCTCCTATGGACATAATTACATATCAACTTAATTAGGGTCCTCCCCTTTGAATAAATATTATACACATGTGATGATATGATGTTTTGATCACACATTGGTACTTTCAACCCATAGTGATTTAATAACATTATTAGGAATATTGCTTACATCATGATAATTTGTATATCATAATATGAAAAATTATGAGAGTAACAATTCACTATTACTTATAGTTGGTTTTTTAGTTATATTCTATATTAATTAGTTTTAATATTTTTATAAATAATATTACAAATATAGATTAGAATATATTATTTTCTTAGATATATTGTTATGAGTTACAAAAATATTTTGTATATAGGAGTTTATATAAGATTGATGGATTTGTGTGAGAGATTGATGGAGAGATAATCTCCCTAAATATAGGAATGATATTCATATAAATATGTAACACTCGTATGGATTTATTATTAGAGTGTGTGGAATAATAATATAGTTTGTTAAAATATTCTTAAGATTGTTTTTGTTTAGGTCTTTTATTTTGTTTATCATATTCTAATCTGAATCAGCCATATCGCTCAGATTTAAACTACCTGGGGGTGACTCCACATATCTTATTCATGTTTCAATGCCAATGTCTAGTGATGATGTTACTAATAATGAATTAGAGTTTGATCACAACATTTATTAATACCTTACTAATACCAACCTATTTGATTCACATATCATTTATACAATCTCCTTAATAATCTGACATAACCCACTTCCTCTTTATCACCCTCAACTTATATCCTAGGAAAAATAAGAATCCATAGTACCTATATATGATTTTGAGAATGATGAGGACTTTTACATTTTTCTAGGCCTAAGAGATAATGTTTTGTTGGGAGACCGCAAAAAACTTTTCTTTATCAAACTAGATCCTATAACCTATTTTAGAGAATGGGTGAATACCCTTAGCCAAATTCAAAAAAATAAAACATTGAGGTCCCAAAGTGAAAACATCTTTGAGTTACTTTTGGACCAGGGTAAAAGTAAAGAGAAAGGCCAATCTTTTGGTGAAAACCTATTTCAAGCACAATTAGATGAGGGTGTTCACCTTCCCTCAAATTAATATCAAGAGACCACTAATGACAAACTTGCCTTTGGGTCTGAGTTTATTTCAAAAGAACAACATGCTTTTGATTGAAATGCCCAAGAATTTACTATAGTATTCGTGACATGGACATCATTACCATTAGGTGATCTAGATTCATCCTATTTGGGTGAGATTAATGAAATATTCCAACTAGATCACTTTGAATTTGTAGGAAAATTCACAACATTGCCAACCATTCTAGAATATATCTCGACTCTCCTCTTAGAATATTCTATGGAAGTTGACATTGAAACTCTAGATGACCTGAAGTGGATCAAATTATGTAAAACCCTCAATGAGGAAGAATAAGAAGTTTTTACATCCCTTTTGAGAGAATTTGTTGACATTTTTTACATATGCCTATTTATACATGCCTTGTTTAGACCCTACCATGATTTTAAACCATCTTGTTGTGCATCCTGATGCCAAACTTGTGAATAAAAAAAATCATAAGATTCATCCTCATATTGATATACTAGTAAATAAAGATTTATAAAATCTCTTGAAAGCATGATGCATCTGACTAATCTAATATTTAGATTGGATCTTAAATGTTTTGCCTAAGTAAGAAGCCTAAAGGAATCAAAATATGCACTAATTTTAGAGACGTCAACAAGGCCTACCCTAAGGATAACTTTACTATGCTAAATATAAACATGATAGTTGACTCCATAGTAGGGTATGAAATGCTTTCACTTATGGATGTGTTTTTAGGGTATAATTAGATTAGGATCACACCAAAAAAACAACACAAAGCAATATTCACCACTTATTAATGAATATTTTATTATTAAGTTATGTCATTCGACCTCAAGAATGTTGGGGGCACATACCAAATATCCACAACCATCATATTTCATGATATGATGCATGGCATTATTGAATACTATGCCAATAACATATTAGGTAAATCAAAGACCCATCTCAATCATCTAATTATGCTATGAAGGATATTTGAAAGACTTTGTGAGTACAAGGTTAGACTCAATCCTAAGAAGTGTAGTTTTGGTGTCAATTTCATAAAATTATTATGATTCATTATCTCTCATTGGGGCATTGGATTTGATCCTACCAAATTAAAAGCAATTATTGAGATGTTTTTACCTTTTAATTTGAAGTAGATTCATAGTTTTTAGGGAAAAATTCAGTCTATCAGACACTTCATCTCATAGTTGGTTGATAAATGCCACCCATTCACTCACTAAAGAAAGGTGTTACATTTATTTGGAATGAAGAATTTTAGAAATCCTTTTAGTACCTAAAGAATTATCTTACCAATCCACCTATTTTTTTACCACCAATGCTAGGAAAGCCATTCCTATTATACCTATCTACCATAGACAAAGCCCTGGGGGCACTTCTAGCTCAAAATTATGACAGTGGAAAAGAGCATGTCATGTACTATCTAATCCTTACACTAGTGCACATGAGCATAATTATATGACAATAGAAAAATAATGTCTAGATATGGTATTTTTAGCCCAAAATTTACAACATTACATGATTAACAATAATACCATCATTATTGCAAAACTATATCTGCTCAAGTATTTACTATCCAAGATAGATTTAAAATATTGCATGGCTATATGGATCATGCTCTTGAGTGATTTTGAGATTGAATATGTCAACCAAAAATTTATAAAGGGATAATTACTTATAAATCAACATATTGAAGCTCCCATTATAGATAATAAACCACTCACTTTTCAATTCCCAGACAAGTCCATCATGACCATCATAGAAGCACCTCCTAAGAAGTAACACTAGAAGCTATATTTTTATGGATCATTCACATCACATGGATTAGGGCTAGGCCTATTGTTTATTACACCATAGGGGGATATTATCCATAAATCCTTTTGTATCATCTTTCCTTGTAATAACAACATGGATGAATATGAAGCACTCATTACAGGGCTTTGTCAAGTGGTATAATATAATATTTAGCATCTCATAGTGTATGGTGATTCTCAATTAATCATAAATCTGATTATAGACTAATTTCAGACCCAAGATGACAAGCTCATTCCATACAAGGCCATGGTGGACACTAGTAAATAATATATTACCAACATACTATTTGAACACATACCTTGAGCTAATAACAAGACATCAAATGCCATGACCGCCATTGTCTCTTTGATCTGTTACATAAATAAGACAAAAGAATATCAATTCCTCATTGAAAATATTTTAGTACCTACTCATGAAACTTTAACTATCATAATGATATATGATATTATTTTTCCCATATCTATTTGGTACTCATACCTATTTAACTACCTTCATGACCATATCATGCCCCAATTCCTATCATGCAACTAACAAAAATCCTTTACACATCAAGCCTCTTGCTATAACTTTCTCAGCCCAACATTTAACTACTATAACTTTGATGGAACTCTAATTCATTATTTAAATTTGGTAGAAAAAACATTATCATTATGGAAATTTCATGAAGGAGCATGTGTTTCCCACACTAGTGGGGCTATCCTGGCCAAAAATTACCTACGTACTAGTTATTATTCACCAACTATGGAATCAAATGCAGTTACTTATGTCAAAAGGTGTGAAAAGTGTCAAAGGCATGCAAATTTGATTCATGACCTATCCAAAATGATAAAACCAATGCTTACACCATAGCCAATTTTAATATGTGTACTCAATTTCATTAGGAAGATTAACCCTACCTCATTTGATGGCCATAAACATATCCTTACTACCATTGAATATTTCACTAAGTGGGTTAAAGATATACCCCTTACTTACATGACTGGAAAAAAATTTCCAAATTAATCTTTAACCATATAATATAATACTATGGTATCCCATCTAACATTAAATCTAATAATGGTGGATCATTTAAAAATAAGGACATTAAATCATTATGTTCTGAGTAAAATATCACTCAACATTTTTCTATCATATATTACCCACAAGGTGATGGCCAAGAAGATGTATCTAATAAAATCATTATCAACATCCTTAAAAATATGGTTAATGATGTTGGTCATATTTGGTACCTCCAAATATTCCCTCACCTCTAGGCATAGCTCACTAATTATCATAGTCTAACGAGAGACATTCCATATTCCATAGTCTACAAAACTAAGGCCATTCTTCCCATCAAGATAAAGTTATCTTCTCCACATATATTATTTAAACACATACTAAATGATGAATATTATATATTATAATACTTACAAGACCTAGAGTTACTTGATGAAAAATGTATGGCCACTATCAACAGCCTTCAAGCATTTCAAAACAAATTTCATTAATAATATAAATGATGGGTCAAACATAGAGATGGATATAATTATCAAATGAAACTAAAAGAACACCATCGCT